>CM038710.1:41478914-41976059 GCA_021613375.1 Megaleporinus macrocephalus | reverse complement strand
CTTATGGCACTCACCCTTTAAATACCCTCCTTACTCTTTCCTCAGTGGGTGGTATTAAACATACACTCTTGGCGTATGCACCAGGCCCCCTGCTTAGGATATGCTGGACTCTGCCAAGTCAAGTCAACACCCTTCGTCTTTCAACTCAAGTTCTGTTGAGATCATAAGCGTTACATGGGACTCTCTCGTTCTAAGCTCAAGGTTAGTCAACTCTCCACTGTCTCTGCTCTACGTCTTGCTCTGGTGAAGAGTTACCTCAACGTAACGCCAATGGGATGTTTGTCCAGTCTTCATTCTCTATGTTATGATTCTATTTTTAACTGTTCTTTAACGTTACCCTTGGATGAGGGTTCTTGTGTCTGCTCTGAGAACACTTCTATCCTGGAGAAAGGCTGCAGGGATCTGTTCTACGCACTACTCAGACAGGACTTCATTCCTGGAAAACGCTACACCAGAGGGGACTGCTCTATTTACTGCTCAGACAGGAAACCAACACCTGGAAAAGCCAGCTCTAGTCTGAGTTACCATCTACGGCTGCTTCCGCAGCTAACCCGCTAAGGTGCCCTGGTTCCCCGGTTATCTCTTCCATCACTCTGCCCAGTTCTACGTTATTACTGCAAACAAGCCTGCTCATGGATCTCACCTTCGCATCCGAGTGTACTGAGTCGTTACAAGAAGTTTCCTTCACATATTTCTGCAAGAACATTCAGCTGTACACTGTTTCAAGCAATGCATCTGTTATAAAATCTCTAGACTTACTCCATCATTGGCGTTCATGTTACATTTGCAAATGCTGAGCATTGAAAAACGCATTTGGATTTTTTTATATTTATGGTTAAGAAGCGCTTTACGGGCCTATGGTGGTCCATGGAATCTTAAGATTCAACAACACCCATTAAGGGATCTTCTCAATATGAAGCAAGAGGGAGCGTTTCTTATCTTTACAATAGTTTAGTAGCTCGTTCAACTCATAAGCTGCCAATTACCAACATTTAGGAGAGAGAACTGTCTTCATGTCAATTAAATTGGGAATAGATTTGGGAAAGCATCCCCACTATTAGTAAAAATTTAGTACATCGCCTAATGCATTATAAAGTTATCCATAAAGCCTATGCCACCTCCTATACTTTATTTAAAATGAAACGATTGTCTAGCCCTCTTTGTCAGAATTGCAAGGCGAAGGTTGTAGGTGCTTTCGTGCATATGTTTTATGATTGTGAACCAGTTGCTAAATTATGGGACTTGGTTATACATGAGGTATCAATTCTAAATAACTAATCTCATGTAAAGCAACTGAATATTTGCCTGCTGAATGATGATTATCTTCTTAATAGTATACTTCGCATGAAAGGTCGTGGTTCACAGATTTTAAAAACATTGTACTGCTAGGATTAATAAAGCTAACTTTAGGACACTTAATGACTGGTCAGGTATTTTTGATAGATTGTTGGCTTTAAAATTCTGACATTGATTGTAGCAGGGGGTTGTGTGGGGTTGGATTCTTGTGTGTTTTTATTTTTGAAACCCCTCACATTCAATTCTACAAAACCTGGCCTTTGTACATAGTTCTTTGGTTGCTCGTTGTGTACTGTTTTTGATACTAAAAACAAAAAAAATTGATCACAAAAAAAAGAAATGCATTTGGTACAGAAGAGATATGAGCTGTTGTAGGACACAGGACTTAGGAGATTTCCTGAAACAGGAGCAAACGCCTGTTTTCATATTGTTAGACTGTTCAAAAGCTGGTTCATATTAACATACCTTACACACACACACACAGAAATAAGACTAAAGGTGTATACACTGGCCTTTCACAGGCATGTCAAATATTTGAGTTATCCACATTCATAACTTTCATGGGTTTAGGTGTTCTTTTCTCTCTCTCTCCCTCTCCCTCTCTCTCTCTCTCTCTCTCTCTCTCTCTCTCTCTCTCTCTCTCTCAGCGCTCCAGTGACGACTCAGTGTTGGTGCCTTTTGTTCATAAGATTCGAGCCTATCGTGAAGAGGCTCCAGGCTAAAGGGAGCTCTGCGGGGTTTAGTTAATACAGCGGGGCAATGCTAATCCTCTAGCCTCTTTCCAATCAGTGCACTACACTCATTCTCTGGTGAGGACCGTCGTCAGCGGTGCAGCTTCTTTCAGAAACTCTGTCTACGTTAGGCAGGTGTGTACAAAGATATATGGGCCTGTGCAGATGGCAGCATGCAGCACATCATCACTGTCTAAACGGTAGTGTAACCAAGTTTCCCCATTTTGTTAGGATTTTTAGTTTTCTACATCATTTAGAAACTATGATTTTCCTTTCCGTGACACGGTGGTGTAGTGGTTAGTATGGTGGTGTAGTGGTTAGTATGGTGGTGTAGTGGTTAGTATGGTGGTGTAGTGGTTAGTATGGTGGTGTAGTGGTTAGTATGGTGGTGTAGTGGTTAGTATGGTGGTGTAGTGGTTAGTATGGTGGTGTAGTGGTTAGTACGGTGGTGTAGTGGTTAGTATTGTGGTGTAGTGGTTAGTATGGTGGTTGTAGTGGTTAGTATGGTGGTGTAGTGGTTAGTACGGTGGTGTAGTGGTTAGTAAGGTGGTGTAGTGGTTAGTATGGTGGTGTAGTGGTTAGTATGGTGGTGTAGTGGTTAGTAAGGTGGTGTAGTGGTTAGTAAGGTGGTGTAGTGGTTAGTAAGGTGGTGTAGTGGTTAGTACGGTGGTGTAGTGGTTAGTACGGTGGTGTAGTGGTTAGTATGGTGGTGTAGTGGTTAGTACGGTGGTGTAGTGGTTAGTACGGTGGTGTAGTGGTTAGTACGGTGGTGTAGTGGTTAGTACGGTGGTGTAGTGGTTAGTACGGTGGTGTAAGTGGTTAGTACGGTGGTGTAGTGGTTAGTATTGTGGTGTAGTGGTTAGTACGGTGGTGTAGTGGTTAGTACGGTGGTGTAGTGGTTAGTATGGTGGTGTAGTGGTTAGTACGGTGGTGTAGTGGTTAGTATGGTGGTGTAGTGGTTAGTATGGTGGTGTAGTGTTAGTACGGTGGTGTAGTGGTTAGTACGGTGGTGTAGTGGTTAGTATGGTGGTGTAGTGGTTAGTATGGTGGTGTAGTGGTTAGTACGGTGGTGTAGTGGTTAGTACGGTGGTGTAGTGGTTAGTACGGTGGTGTAGTGGTTAGTACGGTGGTGTAGTGGTTAGTATGGTGGTGTAGTGGTTAGTACGGTGGTGTAGTGGTTAGTACGGTGGTGTAGTGGTTAGTACGGTGGTGTAGTGGTTAGTACGGTGGTGTAGTGGTTAGTACGGTGGTGTAGTGGTTAGTACGGTGGTGTAGTGGTTAGTACGGTGGTGTAGTGGTTAGTACGGTGGTGTAGTGGTTAGTATGGTGGTGTAGTGGTTAGTATGGTGGTGTAGTGGTTAGTATGGTGGTGTAGTGGTTAGTACGGTGGTGTAGTGGTTAGTATGGTGGTGTAGTGGTCAGTATGGTGGTGTAGTGGTTAGTATGGTGGTGTAGTGGTTAGTATGGTGGTGTAGTGGTTAGTACGGTGGTGTAGTGGTCAGTACGGTGGTGTAGTGGTTAGTATGGTTGGATTCCTGGTCCGGGTGGTTCTGTGTGGAGTGTGTATGTTCTCTCCGTGCTTGAGTGGGTTTCCTCCGGGTACTCCGGTTTCCTCCTACAGTTCAAACACATGCATGTTAGGTTAATCGGTCCCGTAGGCGTGAGTGTGTGTTGGCCATGCAATGGACTGGGGAACTGTCTATGCTGTACTCCTCCTCTGCCACCGTGACCCCCACTAGCAGTATAAAGCGGAAGATGATGGATGGACTTTCCTTTATATTGTGTGAAAGTTGTATGGTGATTGGACCAATAGGAATGCTTGAAAATAGCTTGGAAAACATTCTGGTTCCATTGACTTACATTGAAAGTAAAGACTGTTTTTGTCCTCTCCTGTAAAGTTGGTATTTTAGAGATACATGTTTTCCTTCGAACAGCAGAGCAGCACATCAGCCGTTTCACACACAAGGGTCAAGGTTGACCAATGAAGGGCTGCTGATGGTCCCTCAAATTAAATTGAGGCCTGATAGACTCCTGAATTATGGAATAATCTAGCCCTTGATATTAGACTTGCAAAGTCAACACTGATTTTTAAGGAGCGTCTTAAGACCCACTTGTATTCTTCAGCGTTTTATGGCTGTGATATTAAGTAAGGGGCTGAACGAGGTGTTTCTGGGCTCTTTTATTACTTTTACTACTTGTACTTTGTGTTGTTGCTATTCTTGGTGTCAGTTCACAATACATCTGCAGTCGGTATTCAAGAGTTTTGAATTCCATTTCCTTAATGGCTTGCATGTCATGTGTTTGGAGCTGGGTTACAGCCAAAATGTGGCCTGCATGCTAATAACTATAGGCTGTGGTTTAAATGAGTGTTTTAATGGATACACACCACCTGATAACCTCACTGATAGCCTCACTTCAGCCACCTAAAAAGCTTCCTCACCTGGCAGAGTTATCGAATGACTACATTAAAATAGTGGTGTTAAAATGGTCTTAAATTTGTTTAATGCTTGCTCTGGCTTAGTAACAAATCTAGAACCATGTTCACATGCAGTCTAATAATCCGTTAATATTCTGACTAACAGCTCAATGGTACTGGAATACATCCACACCTTAATCGGAAAAGACTAGTCAGATCGAGGCCAGTCAGAGCACACTTTCTATCTGATTGAATGAGGTGGGTATCACTGTATATAATCTGTTGAAACGAATAAAAATACAAGTTAGCCAACTAAAAACTTTCCTGCTAGTATTTCTCTAGACTAGTCTAACGTTTACTCGGATATTTGTTTATTGGGTAGGTATTCGGTTTTTCAACTTGGGATTCAACTTGGGATTCAACTTGGGATTCAACTTGGGATTCAACTTGGGATTCAACTTGGGATTCAACTTGGGATTCAACTTGGGATTCAACTTGGGATTCAACTTGGGGGCAATCGTGGCCTGAAGGATAGGGATCCGGTCTTGTGACTGGAAGGTTGCCGGTTCGATCCCCGGGATCCCCCAGGCCACGACTGAGGTGCCCTTGAGCAAGGCACCTAACCCCAACTGCTCCCCGGGCGCCGTGGATAGGGCTGCCCACCGCTCCGGGCACGTGTGCTCACTGCCCCTAGTGTGTTCACTAGTGTGTGTGTGTGTATATGTGGGTGTTTCACTGGGTTAAATGGGTTAAATGCGGACATCAAATTCCGCTGTGTGCAAAATCACGTGTGGCTAATTTGAGTGTCTAAATTCTAAAAAAAAAAAATTATTTGGCTTAATGTAGACAACCAATAAAGGCTAACTACAAAATACTGTAACGGTTAAAGTTGGAAAACCTTGGACGACTCATGCTTGTGCCCCAAAATGCAGTTTTATTTTTTGAAGTTCACTGAAAACAAAGCTAAACACGATGAGGTGATTCTCTCCAGCCGCACGTATTTAGATTCAACAAAACTTAACCTGAAACAGCCCGACAAACATTTCTTCTCTTTAAAAAAAAAAACCAAGTGGCCTACAACCCTATCGCAATGTATGTCCTTCGAGTTAGACCCCCTCTGGGAAGTGCTAGTTGACTGTGAGCTAGCACAGCTATGCACAAGGCTCCTGTCAACTAGCCCTACATTAGCCCTACATTAGGATTTTACAACAGATAAAATGGGTTTTGACTTTCTGAGCGACTTTCTTAGCTCCCCCTGGTGGCCAAGCTACTAATATCCGCTGTTAATTACTGCCGAAGTAAAAAAAAAAATTGTGGGACCGCCATAGCGGTCATGGTTCTCAACGTATACATGTAATTTTGGATCTGATTTCTTATGATGTGCATATAACTGGAGAATTTCACCTGTTTGTTAAGTAAAGTGTGCATATAAACACATCAGCCTTAATCTATAACCTAAATCAACTTGAGAAGAATCTTCACCTGTGAACACAGACGGCGAGAATGAGGGAGCAACATCCTAGAACAGCGTGAACAGAGACACTTTCTTGGACACGCCCAGCAGTGGAAGAGGACCAGAGGACATTATTATCCCAAAAACGAGGCTTAGAAATGTTTGTTAGAAAACATTAGCCTGGTTTTCATTCTCTGTCCATCCATTTAGCTGATTTGACGTCCTCGGGGCTCTGCTGCAACCCACTGACCCCTCAGTCATTAGCAAGGCATCAGTGCAGGACCCTGAGGGGGACAGACAGTCGGAGAGAGTGTTGACCCAACTCTGTCACTGACACTCGCACCAACACGCTGGCACAGCGCGCCACTCACAACACACTCACTCTCTGAGGCGCCGCTAATGCCACAACACGCTCTTATCTTCTCCACACCTACTGGATCTTACGCCTCTGTGCTTATGTTAAGCGGTTCTCGTCTGGTTCCAGTGGAGAACCGGATACAGTGATTAAAAGAGAGAGGTCAGGCCTAAAGGACACAGAGTTTGAAACATATAAGACATTTGTCTCTGTGGTTCTTCTTACTTTGCTGACTCTAAAGGAGCTTTTTGTAAAAGTTCTCTCCGGCCTGGCTCACGATACGGCAACAGCTTGGGCAAAAGATCTGATTAAAGCAAAAAGAAATGGATATAAATACATAAAAACAAACTGCTGCAAATACAGACATGAACAAGAACATGGAGAACATAGCACTCTAGATGGAAGCTGTTTTACTGAACCAGCAGCAGTAGACAAACACTGCCCAGCCGAGGTAACCAGCAGGTCATCAACAGCCACAGGCACTGCACTACTACCCCACTAACCAGCAGATAACAGAACAGCCTGATCAACACATTCACACATCTTTGAGCCAACAGTCCCAACTATTTATAAGACTTCTCTAGCAGCGCCTCCCATGAGCCCTCACACATCCACACCAACAACCGGATCTACTTCTGTCCATTTTTATAGATGACAGTGTCAAAGCCAGCCTAATTGAGAATTCTTAAAGCTGCACAATGTAAAACCCACCAGCATATGGAACAGGAAGGTCAAAAAAAAACCCAGAAGTTTGGAGAAAAAACTGGAAATCAAAAAATGATTGAAAGCTACAGGAGAACTGGGACTCCTAACAACCACCTGGAAGACCCAGTAGACCACCAGAACTGTCCCCATCAGATAAACAGCACTTAAAGCTTTCATTCGTGGGAGAGAAGAAAATACTGCTGGTTATTTGTTTAACCAACTGCAAGACAGCTCTCCTCTCAAAGGTATAAACACCCGCCCCACAGCGAGAGTGAGGCGCCAGTGAATTAGCAGAAATTTCGGGATGGCATCTGGGGTGGCCAGTCAGATTTCATTGGGGGGAACTGTCCACGTGGGCCACCCCTTTTGTAACTGTCCATGTGCTTCAGACTTGAAAACATACACAGGTGTTTGGGTCCATCCTTCCACTGTGAGAAGACACCTCAACACTATGGGTCTGAAGGACATGATAGGATGTAGTAGATATACTTCTTTACTTTGAGTATAAGTCAATGGAACAGACAGTTTTCCAAGTACGTCTGGGTCATTTCTGTCAGTAATCATAAAATCTGAGGTTCTGTTCCACAAGCAGCGATATTTTACATTTAGTTGTCATTTAGTTTACATTTAGATGCTTTTGTGTAGCTTTCTTTAAATGTAGATGTAGATTTTCCGATCAGGGCTGTCACAAGATTACTCAATCATCTAATCACAGTTACTTAACACTACAATAACTTTACACATTTGTTAGATTTGTGTAACAAGTAGAGTGTTAAGTGTGTATTCTGGCTGTGCTGAGTAACGTTGGTGTATTAGCTGTGTAGCTACTACAGTGTAGTGTATCACTCTGACTGTACAACAAGTATTGGCTATATTGGTATATAGTATATATAGTATTGGCAAATACAGCTAGTAAGCGAGATAGCCGATCCACTAATTTGGCCACCTCTGGCTTGTACCTCGTTGTAACTTCATTCCTTGCTGTGAAAATGTACAGAGGGACCAGTTCAGAGTATAATCTTATTCCTGAAGACACTGTGGTACAGACATGCTCTGTGAAAGATCTAAAAATGGTCTGAATTCAACTGACAACTGCACCCTATTTAAGACCAGCCAACTACAGGTCCAACTGGCCTTTATGACACTCAAAAAAGTCAAAAGTATTCACATTCATTATTCAGGTAGAAGTATAGATACTAGGGTTTAAGTATCAACTCAAGCTTTTTACTCCAGTAAAAGTGTAAAAGTACTATTTTCAGAACTACTTAAATTATAAAAGTTAAAGTAATGTAAAGAAAAAAAAAAAGCCATAAAGGGCAAAAGCTTAGGCCGCACCACAGGGGTCTGTAGTGCACTAGCCCACCTCCCCAAAAACCTTCTAAAAGCTATAAAGACTATAATGTTTTAATAAAATATTAATGTTGATAAATTTGGGATGCGCTAGGCTTCTTGTTTAAGCCGCATATACGCCCATTAGACATGAATGTAGTTTATTACAATGTAAATATATTAAATAAGCATATCTGTCACTACTGAACATTAACATGTGTTTCATGGAGCAGAAGAGTGTAAATGTAAGGAGTAAAAAGTACTGATAATGGAGTGTAAATGTAAGCAGTAGAAAGTACTGATAATGGAGTGTAAATGTAAGGAGTAGAAAGTACTGATAATGGAGTGTAAATGTAAGGAGTAGAAAGTACTGATAATGGAGTGTAAATGTAAGGAGTAGAAAGTACTGACAATGGAGTGTAAATGTAAGGAGTAGAAAGTACTAATAATGGAGTGTAAATGTAAGGAGTAGAAAATACAGATAATGGAGTGTAAATGTAAGGAGTAGAAAGTACAGATAATGGAGTGTAAATGTAAGGAGTAGAAAGTACTGATAATGGAGTGTAAATGTAAGGAGTAGAAAGTACTGATAATGGAGTGTAAATGTAAGGAGTAGAAAGTACTGATAATGGAGTGTAGATGTAAGGAGTAGAAAGTACTGATTATGGAGTGTAAATGTAAGAAGTAGAAATTACTGATAATGGAGTGTAAATGTAAGAAGTAGAAAGTACTGATAATAGAGTGTAAATGTAAGGAGTAGAAAGTACTGATAATGGAGTGTAAATGTAAGGAGTAGAAAGTACTGATAATGGAGTGTAAATGTAAGGAGTAGAAAGTACTGATAATGGAGTGTAAATGTAAGGAGTAGAAAGTACTGATAATGGAGTGTAAATGTAAGGAGTAGAAAGTACAGATAATGGAGTGTAAATGTAAGGAGTAAAAAGTACTGATAATGGAGTGTAAATGTAAGCAGTAGAAAGTACTGATAATGGAGTGTAAATGTAAGGAGTAGAAAGTACTGATAATGGAGTGTAAATGTAAGCAGTAGAAAGTACTGATAATGGAGTGTAAATGTAAGGAGTAGAAAGTACTGATAATGGAGTGTAAATGTAAGCAGTAGAAAGTACTGATAATGGAGTGTAAATGTAAGGAGTAGAAAGTACTGATAATGGAGTGTAAATGTAAGGAGTAGAAAGTACTGACAATGGAGTGTAAATGTAAGGAGTAGAAAGTACTAATAATGGAGTGTAAATGTAAGGAGTAGAAAATACAGATAATGGAGTGTAAATGTAAGGAGTAGAAAGTACAGATAATGGAGTGTAAATGTAAGGAGTAGAAAGTACTGATAATGGAGTGTAAATGTAAGGAGTAGAAAGTACTGATAATGGAGTGTAAATGTAAGGAGTAGAAAGTACTGATAATGGAGTGTAGATGTAAGGAGTAGAAAGTACTGATTATGGAGTGTAAATGTAAGAAGTAGAAATTACTGATAATGGAGTGTAAATGTAAGAAGTAGAAAGTACTGATAATAGAGTGTAAATGTAAGGAGTAGAAAGTACTGATAATGGAGTGTAAATGTAAGGAGTAGAAAGTACTGATAATGGAGTGTAAATGTAAGGAGTAGAAAGTACTGATAATGGAGTGTAAATGTAAGGAGTAGAAAGTACTGATAATGGAGTGTAAATGTAAGGAGTAGAAAGTACAGATAATGGAGTGTAAATGTAAGGAGTAAAAAGTACTGATAATGGAGTGTAAATGTAAGCAGTAGAAAGTACTGATAATGGAGTGTAAATGTAAGGAGTAGAAAGTACTGATAATGGAGTGTAAATGTAAGCAGTAGAAAGTACTGATAATGGAGTGTAAATGTAAGGAGTAGAAAGTACTGATAATGGAGTGTAAATGTAAGGAGTAGAAAGTACTGACAATGGAGTGTAAATGTAAGGAGTAGAAAGTACTAATAATGGAGTGTAAATGTAAGGAGTAGAAAGTACAGATAATGGAGTGTAAATGTAAGGAGTAGAAAGTACTGATAATGGAGTGTAAATGTAAGGAGTAGAAAGTACTGATAATGGAGTGTAAATGTAAGGAGTAGAAAGTACTGATAATGGAGTGTAAATGTAAGGAGTAGAAAGTACTGATAATGGAGTGTAAATGTAAGAAGTAGAAAGTACTGATAATAGAGTGTAAATGTAAGGAGTAGAAAGTACAGATAATGGAGTGTAAATGTAAGGAGTAGAAAGTACAGATAATGGAGTGTAAATGTAAGGAGTAGAAAGTACAGATAATGGAGTGTAAATGTAAGGAGTAGAAAGTACTAATAATGGAGTGTAAATGTAGGGAGTAGAAAGTACTGATAATGGAGTGTAAACGTAAGGAGTAGAAAGTACTGATAATGGAGTGTAAACGTAAGGAGTAAAAAGTACTGATAATGGAGTGTAAACGTAAAGAGTAGAAAGTACTGATAATGGAGTGTAAATGTAAAGAGTAGAAAGTACTGATAATGGAATGTAAATGTAAGGAGTAGAAAGTACTTATGATGGAGTGTAAATGCACACAGTAGAAAGTACTGATAATGGAGTGTAGATGTAAGGAGTAGAAAGTACTGATAATGGAGTGTAAATGTAAGGAGTAGAAAGTACTGATAATGGAGTGTAAATGTAAAGAGTAGAAAGTACTGATAATGGAATGTAAATGTAAAGAGTAGAAAGTACTGATAATGGAGTGTAAATGTAAGGAGTAGAAAGTACTGATAATGGAGTGTAAATGTAAAGAGTAGAAAGTACTGATAATGGAATGTAAATGTAAAGAGTAGAAAGTACTGATAATGGAGTGTAAATGTAAGGAGTAGAAAGTACTGATAATGGAGTGTAGATGTAAGGAGTAGAAAGTACTGATTATGGAGTGTAAATGTAAGAAGTAGAAATTACTGATAATGGAGTGTAAATGTAAGAAGTAGAAAGTACTGATAATAGAGTGTAAATGTAAGGAGTAGAAAGTACTGATAATGGAGTGTAAATGTAAGGAGTAGAAAGTACAGATAATGGAGTGTAAATGTAAGGAGTAGAAAGTACAGATAATGGAGTGTAAATGTAAGGAGTAGAAAGTACAGATAATGGAGTGTAAATGTAAGGAGTAGAAAGTACTGACAATGGAGTGTAAATGTAAGGAGTAGAAAGTACTGATAATGGAGTGTAAATGTAAGGAGTAGAAAGTACTGATAATAGAGTGTAAATGTAAGGAGTAGAAAGTACAGATAATGGAGTGTAAATGTAAGGAGTAGAAAGTACAGATAATGGAGTGTAAATGTAAGGAGTAGAAAGTACAGATAATGGAGTGTAAATGTAAGGAGTAGAAAGTACTGATAATGGAGTGTAAATGTAAGGAGTAGAAAGTACTGATAATGGAGTGTAAATGTAAGGAGTAGAAAGTACTGATAATGGAGTGTAAATATAAGGAGTAGAAAGTATTGATAATGGAGTGTAAACGTAAGGAGTAGAAAGTACTGATAATGGAGTGTAAATGTAAGGAGTAGAAAGTACTGATAATGGAGTGTAAATGTAAGGAGTAGAAAGTACTGATAATGGAGTGTAAATGTAAGGAGTAGAAAGTACTGATAATGGAGTGTAAATGTAAGGAGTAGAAAGTACTGATAATGGTGTTTAAATGTAAGGAGTAGAAAGTACAGATAATGGAGTATAAATGTAAGGAGTAGAAAGTACAGATAATGGAGTGTAAATGTAAGGAGTAGAAAGTACTGATAATGGAGTGTAAATGTAAGGAGTAGAAAGTACAGATAATGGAGTGTAAATGTAAGGAGTAGAAGTAAAAAGTCAGCTGAAAAATAATTATTCCAATCAATTTCTACTCAAGTAAGATAAAGTATTTGTACTTCGTTACTTTACACCTCTGATGACACTGTATGGTCAGGTTGTTATCTCCTGGGTTTGGGGTAGATTTCCTTGGGAGGTTCCTGCCATAAACCTATATGACGGTCATCTGTATAAACGAGCTGTTCACCTGCCGGGCATAAGATATAAGAAATATTTACAACAACCTTAATAGTTGCATGCAATGGATGCGACTAATACAGCTGTTAATCGCAATTAACAGGCCTAGCTGCTATTGAAGGGTGGCTGCTGAGCTGAGCGCAGTACTGTTATATAGTACGGATCACCTGCGTTTGCCTTGCGGAGGACACTGTGCACATTTTCATACCTTTAAAAGCTGATAAAAGCAATGAACTGCCTCAAAGCCAGACTGTATATACATGTACGTGCTATCAGGGGATACGCTTCAAGCCTTCGCGCTTGGCCTTGTTGTTGAATCCTCGGGGACCCGCGCAGCTTCACACTGTGTCCTAAGATACACACCTTTCGTTCAGAGAACTAAGCCGAGGCTGCATTATGCTCGTAGCAACCCAGTTTCTCCCCCTGAACATCCTGCCCCATTCAGCGGCGGAGCGAGAGAGATAGAGAGGACTTTGATTTAGACTGGGTGTAAAATATTCACTGAGCCTCCAGCGGCGGAGGGTGAGCTGCCCTGAATGTCTAATTAGAAATCAGAGGCAAAAGGCTGCCCTAATTATGCCCAACCCTACACATTCACTCTTTCAGTACTCTTCTCTCACACTCCTCTCTTATCCGCTCCTTTTCCTCCCTCCGTCCTTCCTCTTTCTCTTTTCGTTCTCTCCCCCTTCATCTCTGTCCTTCCGCGCTCTCCCTCTCCTGCGTGTCCATTCCCATGTGGTCTAATAAAAATGGCCCCGTTTCTGACTGCAGTCCTTTCTGCTGTCCTGGACTCAGCTGGCTCCCCTAATAAGCCCACAGCTCAGCGAGGGCTGCACAATATGGAGAAAATACAATACAGTGATTAGAGGCTGCACTGATCTGATTTCAAGCGGTAACACTGGCCTGAGAGCAGCAGTTAAGGCTCTGTCTGATGGCGGAGAATTAAAGAACAAATCTAATAAGAAAGTAACAAATCCAGCCTGAAGTATTGCAGTAGAATGAGGGTCAGACTAGAATCGCAGACTCTGTTTTTTTTTAGCTAGTTTCTAAATGTAGTTTAAACAGACTTCCATCTATTTTCAACCAATCCATGTAATTAAATGGTTAAGATGTAAACAAAGTCATTCAGAGTGGTTTGCTCTATTCTAGAGAAGCTAAAGGAGTCAGAACTGAAGAACGTCTGCATAAATTACATCATGGACTAGTTCTGAATATAATACAGCATGGTGGTGTAGTGGTTAGCACTGTGGCCTCACAGCAAGACGATCCGGGTTCGATTTCTATGTGGACTTTGCATGTTCTCCCTGTGCTTGAGTGTGTTTCCTCCCACAGTTCAAAGACATGCATGTTAGGTTGACTGGTCACTCTAAATTGCCCGTAGTGTTGGCCATGCAATGGATCGCCTTTGTCCGATGGCCTTGGGATTAGCTCCCGCCCCCCCCTGTGACCCTGACTAGTGGGATAAAGAAGATGATAATGGATGGTTATCAATATACTGCCTAATTCCAGACACATTGGCTCACAATATTTTTTTAAATGACATTTTGGCCTAAAACATATTTTTTACCATCCGATCACAGTGAAGAGGTGCATGTGGGGTGTTGTAAAGCAAAATAGTACCAACATTTGCATTTTAATATTATAAACACTGCATCTAAGAATGCACAACACAGGTGTATCCTCCTGACCATGACTATCATTGGTGGAATTCCAGTTTTTGGTATTTGTGTATTTTTGACTCATCAGTATATGTAGTTGAGGCTCATGTGGTCAAAAATTCAATATCCTTGTATAATTATAATTCTTGCTGGATTTTCTATGTATTATAGTTTAGTTGTACTACAATTAAACCAATTAATAAGCAAGTTTTATAACTTTCATCACATCATAAACCACTTTAAACCACTAAACATAGTCTTTATAGTGCAATATAGTAAAAACAATACAGAACTATATATATATATATATACACACACTACTGCTCAAAAGTTCAGGAGTCATTTCATGCAATTTTCATGCAGTTCATGCAATTTTCATGCAATTCACAAACAATATTGTCCATTTCACAATTAATGTAAGTGTATCAGATGATTTTTAAAGAATAAAAATCTTTGTATTAATTTTTGTATAGAGGCTTATTTTGCATATAGTTCTATTATCAGTAATTCTCAGTCCTCTGTCTAAATCTCCTGGTACGACCACCAATCCAAGTTAAGGATGTTATTGGACTAATTGGTTGTTAGGACACTCTTGCTCAATTGTGATGCACAGCTGAAAAACATTCTACTAATAAGTGAGTATAAAAGGGAACAACATTCTAGGTTAGTTTAGTATCTGAAGCATCAGCAGTTGATGGCTTGCTGACCGACTCAAAATGACCAGAAAGAAACAACTTTCTTTAGAGACCCGTCAGTCCATTGTTGTGTTAAGGAAGAAGATACTCCATTAAAACAAGAACATTTCACTGAGATCCCAAACATTTGAGCTGTAGTGCATATATATATATATATATATATATATATATATATATATATATATATATATATATATATATATATATATATATATATATATATAAACCTGTCAGTAATGCTTTATGACACCAGACCCACAGGCCCGGCCAAAACGCTGCTAAATGTTGTTTCACGTCTAAACTTCTAATGCTTCTTATCTGCCAGCATTTGGTTAAAATGTTTCATTCTATCTTAATCAATATCGCTGAGGCTTCTGTTTACATAGTGTGACAATTTTATAGACGATGGACCAATAGAAAGGCTCCAAAATAGCTTGGAAAAAAAATCTGGTGCCATTGACTTACATTGTAATTGCATTGTTTTCTTTGATACATTGTGGTTGTCCAATGAAAAACAAGAAGCTCCAAAACTGCAACTTTTCAGGAGAGACCAAAAACGTAGTACATTATTATGTAGAAAACTCAGATACATGTTTTTCATTGGATAGCGACGATATGTAGGTATAGCTAGGGTTTTAGTATGGAGTGAAATTGTGCCATCTCTAGTATCAACAGCATAACCTGACATCTCATTTTGCAGGAGATGTGGATGTACTGTTAGATATGGTTTATGGTCACAGACTTGCTGTGGCTGTGATCCATCAAAACACTCAGGATCAGGACCTCCTGAGCTCGTTCACTGGACTACACAGCACGCAATGAACACTTCAGTGATTTACTATATCAATCATTTCCATATGAGACCTTTTTCTGCAAATATCAGAACACATCACGCTATCCAGCCTCAATCAGAACCCACCCCCGCATGAACTGAGCCTTATTATTAACTTCATCTCTACTTACTAGCAATCCAGGACCTCCAGAAATACATCTGCTCCCACCCTTTAACCATCACCATACAGCCCAGCCACCACAGCTGAGCTAAAAAAGGAACTGAAGAAGAGTCTTCAAGGTTTCAGAACAGACCTCGCCTACAAATTAGATCGTAATGACCATCCTCCGGTCCCCACCCCGACTCAGGAGTGGTCCCGCATGTGCTCTCGGAGGCCTGGCTTAGGCTAGCGAGGCACCTTTCCTTTAAGAAGAATTACAGTCGGGAGCCCTTTTCACCTCAGAAGAGTCTGACCCAGTTCTCACTGCGGAGGAGCCGTTCTCTCTTTCTCGCTCGCTCTGCCAGTGTAATCCTGCGATTACCCTCCGAGTTACGATGTGTGAAGAGGATGATGGCTGAAGATTCCCTGCCCGGGAGTCCAACAGAGTCAGAGAGAGTCTTAACACTGCGCACTTCTTACAGCCATATCAGAGCATTTACACAGCGATGTTAGAGACACGCTGGAGAAAGTTCAGACAGGAGAGAGAGAGAGAGAGAGAGAGAGAGAGAGTCAGAGTCAGAGTCAGAGTCAGAGAGAGAGAGAGAGAGAGAGAGAGAGAGAGAGAGTCAGAGAGAGAGAGAGAGAGAGTCAGAGAGAGAGAGAGAGAGAGAGTCAGAGAGAGAGAGAGAGAGTCAGAGAGAGAGAGAGAGAGAGAGAGAGAGTCAGAGAGAGAGAGAGAGAGAGAGAGAGTCAGAGAGAGAGAGAGAGAGAGAGTCAGAGAGAGAGAGAGAGAGAGAGAGAGATAGAAAACTTGATCTCAAGCTGAAAAAAGGGCTTATACATGCTGCAAAGACCATCAACAGATAGAAAGAAGGAATCAAATCGGCCGTGTTTGTAGAAGATTAACTCACGACATGATGTTACAGGAACAATCTGGAGTTTATGATATACCAGAAATACCAGGTGCTTTGCCAGCGTGGACCACGCTGATGAGCCAAGAGGGGCAAACTCAGAAGGTTTTTTGGGCTGGAGTTCTGAGTGGCTTTGGATCTGAGTGTAGGATGGTGGGAAAAGGAGGAGATGGGGAGGTGGTGGGTGCGCAGATTGTTCGACATGGTGGTAGAGTGAGAGTGGGTGGTATTTATATGGTAGGTTAATCTGGGCGTGGTCCAGCTCCGAAAACGCTCTTCTATTTCAGTTCAGTCCTTGAAACGCAAGCAGTCACTACCATTCAGTACCAGGGCCGCCACAATGATTACATAATCACAGTTACTTAACACTATAATAACATTTGTTAGACTTCTGCAACAAGCAGAGTGTTAAGTGAGATCTAAACTATATACTGTATAAAAGAAAGCAGTAAAATGTGTCACTGAGATGATGCTGACCTGTTTAGAGGGCAGTGCTGAGCAATGTGGGTATATTAGCTGTGCATGAGTGTTTAATTAGAGTCAGTAAGGTCCAGTTAGAGGAGATTTCCTCAGGTCGGTCCGGACCATCTTCATTTCTAACTTGTGTTCTGATTCAGTGCCGCATCCTGTATATTTAAGTTACCTAGTATCAGCATCTTATACCATCAGCTACTGAAACACCAACACATCACATATTTACTGTTTAAATGCTGAACTGAGTGAATAATTTATAAAACTACAAATAAATGTTTTTTACTCACTTCAATAAAAACAAGAGCTACATTAAAAAAAACAATGTTTCTGAAAAAAAGAGCATCTTAAAGTGTTTATTTATAGAGAAAGTAAATAAAACGTGTGTCTTCTTGTTAACTCAGCTTCACAGATTGACATGTTGATTGTACAGAGCGGTGTTCTCCAAAACTAGACGAGCAGGTCTATTCCAGAACCGTTCCTGTTAAACACTCAGTTCTCTCTGTTCACTTTTCTGTTTTTAGAGCTCGTTATTCTCTCTGACTCGCTTTAATCTCCAGCTACTGCTTCTCCTCGCCTGTGTGTGCGCGCTGCACACCCCAATGGGCACAGATCTGATTGGCTGAGGAGCCTTTGGTGATATTAGAGTTCACTGCACCGCAAAGCCTGTATACTGTAAAGACAAGAAAAGCTCTGCCGTTTAAAATAAACACAATCAAAATTAAATAATTCTTAAGAGTTTATCAGTTTGGGTCCACATTGGACAACGTCTAGGTTGGGATCCGGACCGCGGTCCACCCTGTGAACCCTGGTGTAGTGTATCACTACCAGTATTAGCTATTAACCAAAACATAGCCAGCAAGCTAATCAGCTCATTTGCCACTTTTGGTACAACCAACAACTAGATTGTTATTCACAACTATTTAAATGACAATAACTAGGGCGGGGCTTATTTACACAGAGGTTTGTTTGGCTATTTGGACAGCCAATCAGAGCAGACCTCATTGAATTATTCATGAGCTCACCGAACAAGGGAAAACAGCTCCATTCTAGGGCCGAAAATGGCTGTAAAAAGAGGCACTTGGCCAACCAAAGTCTTTTTAAGGTGGAACAGGAAAATTAGAGCAAGAAGCTGACTTGAGCTTTAGACGACATAGTACAATTGCTGCACTATTTAAGGTGGAACGGGAAAATCTGAACCAGAAGCTCACTTGAGCATAAGGTGCCAGAATGTACATGCTGGCACCATTTAAGGTGGAACGGGAATATCTAAACATATAACTGACTTGAGTTTAGGCACCAGAATGTAATTGATGCATCATTTAAGGTGGAACAGGAAAAACTGAACAGAAGCTCACTTAAGCATGAGACGCCAGAATGTACATACTGCACCATTTAAGGTGGAACTGGAAAACTAGAATAAGAAGCTTACTAAGGCATGAGACGCCAGAATGTACCTGCTGCACCATTTAAGGTGGAACGGGAATATCTAAACATATAACTGACTTGAGTTTAGGCGCCAGAATGTAATTGATGCATCATTTAAGGTGGAACAGGAAAATCTGAACAGCTCACTTAAGCTGAGGTGCCCGAATGTAACTGTTGTACCATTTAAGGTGGAACAGGAAAATTAGAACAAGAAGTTGACTTGCGCTTCAGACGACATAGTACAATTGCTGCACATTTTAAGGTGGAACGGGAAAATCTGAACCAGGTGCTGATATAAGCATGAGGTGCCAGAATGTCCATGCTGCACCATTTAAGGTGGAACGGAAATATCTTAACCAGAAGCTCACTTAAGCATGAGACGCCAGAATGTACCCGCTGCACCATTTAAGGTGGAACGGGAAAATTTGAACAAGAAGCCTGACGAATAGGAAGCGCCACTATATTCCTTCACAGAATAAGCATCCATCAAGTGTTAGTGCACATCAAACCCCCACAAAAGTGCGCATAAACGAAGCTGTTTGTTACCTGAATCTCGGCGTTTGGTGCTCATATCTTTGGTCACTTCTTATTGCTCTGTCTTCTCAGAGGAAAAAAGAAAGAAAAAAGGGATTCCTGAGACGATGCTCGCGCGCCCTGCTCACCTCACGGTCATTGCCGGACTGAATGAAAACCTGTCGGACCGAATAAAACAATTAAGTCTGTCTTAACCAGTCCGAGCAGACCGCTGTGGAAATAAATAAAAATCATGCGCCACGTGGTTCCTATCGGCGTTCGCGGCCCGTCATAATAATACAAATAAAAACAAACGCAAAAAAAGAATAATAAGCGGCGATAGGACGAGCGCAGCCTGCAGCGCGTGCGCACGCAGCGACCATGTGGCGCATGCAAACAGAGGAGGGCGTTTCCAAAAAACGCAGGTGAGTGAAGGCGCGCGCTCGCGTACGCTTCGGCACCCTCTCGTGCGAACGCGTCGGTGTCGATGTCAACTGCACGCGCAAAGAGGCGTTTATGGTTAGCAGGTTAGCGCGCGAGGAGCTTTCTCTGCGGGGTTGTTTGGGAGGAGCTGGCACGAGGAAATGTGTTTACTGTGCAAACAGCTCGTGCAAATGGATGCGTGCACGAGCGGTAGGGCGCTGATATTTTAGCACGTGCATCCCCAGTTCTGCTGAAGGGTGAGCTGGCCGGATGCAACGCTTTACTGTGCACACAGAATGAATGAAACGGGTTCTTCAGTGGTTCTCTTTAGAACCACGGGTTACATATAGAACTGTTTGTATGCTTAAAGGGGTCTGTGCATGGTGAAATTGTTCTACTGGTTGCTGGAGAACGTGCTGTGTGGACTAAAAGAGGTTCTTTAGTAAAGACAGTGGTTCTGTTTAGAACCATGAGTTCCCTACAGAACCATTTCATGCTTAAATGGATCTTTGCATGATGAAGCGGTTCTTCAGATTGATGAAGAATGCATTGTGTGTGTTAAAACAGGCTCTTTAGTAAGCAGAGTGGTTCTATGCATGAGTTCCACCTTTGTAGAATGAATGAAATGGGTTCTTCAGCAGTTCTGTTTATAACCACAAGTTCCACGTTTCTATTTCTTCAGAACCATTTCTATGCTTAAAGGGTTTTGTTGCATGATGAAGTGGATCTTCAGATTGATTGAAAATGTGTTGTGTGTGTTGAACAGCGTTCTTTGGTAAGCACAATGGTTCTATTTAGAACCAGGAGTTCCACATTTACATGCTTAAAAGGTTCTATGCATGGAGAAATGGTTCCTCAGATTGAAAAATGTGTTGTATGTGTTAAACCAATTTCTCATCAATAATTCTATTTAGAAGCATGTCTTCCATAGAGAAGGTTCTTCGATATAGAACCATTGTCCTTGGTGAAGAACCCATTTTATTCAGCGCAGCATTAGGCCAGCCCATCAACAGCTTATGCCAGTGGCTGCAGCACAGAGAACTGTCTCGCTGATGCTATAAACAGTTAATCCTGCAGATGGTTCTATACAGACCCATTCACTATAGAACATTTGAAGAACCATCTTTAAGTGTGTAGGTACTCGCCCAGCATTTCATGTCATTATCTTTAGTGCAGCCTTAAAGGACTGTTCTGTAGCTCTTTACCATTAAAAGTCTTTGTGGCGTTCTCTGGACCGACTCATCCATGAGGAAGACACACTCAACTGATTTGGGTCTGAATCCAACCTTGCAGATCATGTACACCATGCATGCTGATTGTCTTCACTGGGGCAGATGGGAACTTCCAGCAAGACAATGAGACACATCAAACATTTGTTGGAAGAGCCGACCAACCCTTCCAGGTACAGACCCAATCGAGCATCTGTGGGGGGATTTTGGTGTTCTCTCTATGGATCCTCTCCTATTTGATACTCATGATAAGCTACCAGGACCTTATTGAGTCTCCCAGCCCCTCTAGCTGTTGTCTGTGGTGCACATGGTCATAATAATAGATGTACATGTATATATCAATCTGTGATACAGATTCTAATTAAAGTTCATTTACCATCAGTACCTGACTTCACTAACACTTTTGTGGATGAAAGCAATCAAACCCCTATAGCAATGTTTCAATATGTACTTTTAAGGCTTTACCAGCAACAAATGGGGACAGACTTGATTTCAAAAGAAATGTAAAGCAGCCCTTAACAGCTCACCCCACACTGGTGCCTGCAGGACAGAGAATTTGGCCTACAGTGGTGTAAGAAGTTGGGGGATAACATACCAAACTACTGACCCATCATTCTACTCATTCACGCCTCTCTTCATGTGTTGTTTATAGAATAAATCACCTTGCCTTTCACCCCCATCCCCCCACCCTCCAACCCCTATGCTGTGGCAGCACATATGAAAAGCTGCACATTAGTGAATATAGGAGTGCGTCATGTCCTTTTGTGTGACCTCGATTTCACTCTTTACCTCCCAGCCCCCATGCCTGGCACGCGAAGAGTTAAAACAGCCACCGTAATCCACACAGATTAAAGGCTATAGACTGAGTAACCATTCAGAACCCTGCATCTTTTATTTTAGGTCTGAGAGCATGAAGAACCACAAGGCGGGGCCTGATCACTGGAGTAATAAATCAGAAATCAATCTGTAATAAATCATTTTCACACCATTAAAGTTATTATAATTCCATATTGCTTTGGCCTCCAGCTTTAATGGGTTCACAGCTGACTCAGTTTGTACAAACACAATAACCTGTTTTTGAATTGCTATTATAATAAAAAGCCTACAGCAGTACAGCGAAGTAGCATCTCCTCCTTTTAGAATATTTTTTCCCCACAAATCTTGCTGTCCTGTCTTTGTATCCTCTTTATTCTTTAAAACACAGTACATGCTGGACATTATAGTAAATCTAGCAAATTAGACATTATATTAGTCCATGCTGTGCTCTTAAAACACTGTTTCTCGTCCCAATACTATCCTGTACTTTAGTGTTTACTTGATCCCAACACACCTGAGCCAACTAATCCACTCATTAACAGCCCAATATTAAATTAAAGTGGCTGTGTTTAAGCAGGAAAGGCACTAAAATGTGCAAAACATTGGGCCTCCAGGACCAGGACTGAGAAAAACTACCATATATATATATATATATATATATATATATATATATATATATATATATATATATATATATATATATATATATATATATATATAGCTACTGTCCAATGAAAAACAAGTATCTTGAAAGTGGTAACTTTACAGGGGTCTTTCAATGCAAGTCAATGGAACCAGAATTTTTCCTACCAATTTTAAAGCATTTCTATAGGTCAATTCAATATGAAAATATATAAATATAAATATATAGATATATATGTACCTGAACAGACTATTGCAAAGCTGTGTCTGGTGCTGTGGCTCATCACTCTGGCTGGCACCAAGTTTCACTTAACCAGAATCTTGAACAGAGGGTAGCACCTCCTAGTGGACAGTTGCGAACCCACAAGGACTCTGTAAAGAAAAACTGTGAAGCTGAACAGTTATCTTGATAAAATCTGCTCATGAACAAAACTAAAAAATACTTTGTTGTAAAAAACAAAAAAAGTTTATTGAATGCATTTTTTTGTATAAATCACCCATGTTCTAAAAACAGACTTTGGCAGTGGCAGTAGAGCAGGACACCACATACGTACAGTAGGGATACAGTACATTCTGAAATGAAAGATGACAACAGTTTACGCCCTGTGACCTCTCAAATTTCTTTTAAATTAATATCAGAAACAAAAATAGATTTAGATTTTACCATCCACCACTGGTTTCTACAAAGCCCAGAAACAGTAAGCCTACCCCTCCCCCAAAACCCAATCTAAATAATAGAGGGTCCCCAAAATAACAGAATAGGCTTAACTTATATAGGCATTTTCTTATACACTGCTATAAAACAGAAAACATTCATGGCTAAAACATAACAGTTCAGAGCTTTTCTTGGTTTTTCAGGGTCGTAAACATACATAAAACGTTAATGGATGTTAAAACTTGTGCAGTCAGTAATGCTTTCAGTCATTCATCAACCCGCAGGCCATAAGCCCTGAAAACAGAAGTGTAAATTAACACAGCCTTAAACGTTCCAGGCTGGTCACATGCAACATTTGACCCTTATATGGTTTTTTAAACAGCAGCAGTGTGAAATGTTTAGAAGTGTGAGTGGATGGAAGTTTGTTTTCATCTCCAGACATGAGACACAGTCAGATTCCCAAGTACTGAGACATACTTCACAATAGCATGCAGTGGTCAACCGTCAGAGGGCAGATGCACAGTAGAGTCCAGGGTTCCCCGACTCTAACGTCTGCTTCGACTGGCCATTTGATTTGGGTTGTCACTGATGGTTACAGTAATACCTAAGCATTGTCCAATGAAATCGCTATCTGCTGCATCTGTAGCGTACATGTCATTTCTTGTATCTAGATAAGAACAGAAAATACAGTTGACTTATATCCACCTTACAACAGAAGCTGTACACTGATGTTATCGTCTGTGCTGATAAGGGCTGGATACTGAAAATCAGTACCTGTACAAGTTGTACAAGTACAAGTTACTTCAATACTGCCAAACTCCAATACCCAAGTAGTCAGGTTCACCAGCATCTGTGAGCCAACACACTGTCCATTGTATCAGTTCTACTGACCATATAGGAGCTACACGTACAGACTGTAGTTCATCTGATTCTCTGAATACTTTATTACCCTGTTCTTTAATGACCCCCAAAGGACCACCATAGAGCAGATTTGGGTGGTGGGTCATTCTCAGCACTACAGTGACACTGTGTCCACTCTTATTAGACACGTCTACATTGCTGGTCCACCTTGTAGAGGTAGAGTCAGAGACAGTAGCTGAGTTGAGCATCCTCTAGTCCTTTATCAGTGGTCACAGGACACTGCCACAGGATGTCACTTCTCAGTCCAGCAGTCCACCAAGGTGTTTAAACACTCCAGCAGCACTGCTGAGTCTGATCCACTCACACCAGCACAACACACACTAACGCACCACCACCACGTGTCACTGCAGTGCTGAGAATAATCTCTATGGTGGTCTTGTACGGGCCCTGAGCATTAAAAAGCAGGGTAAAGGGTTATAAACAATGTATACAGACAGTCAGATGAACTATAGTCTGTAAGTCTAGGTCCTAAATGGCAATAGATAGAATGGACAATGTGTGAAGATATAAGGAGGTGGGTTTTAATGTAATGGCTGATCGGTGTAACATCAGAGCTTCCTAATTAGCCTACAAACCATCGTGGTCAGTAAATATACCCACATTTCTATCTTCTGTTTTAAGCCATGTGCAAAAAGCTTTCTTACAGCACCGGTATGTATATATCAGTACAAAGATTTAACGTTTCCTGGCCTGCATGGTGTTCTCCTGTATAGTACAGAGGCAGCAGATAGGGATTAGATTGAAAACCACTGAACAGCATAATACTGTTGTCCTTAAGTATATAAGCATTGTTTGAGCACCAAGAGCAAGTCAAAGACTTGCTTGTGAATCCTTGTGAGGTGAAAAAAAGCTGTTCAAAAGCATGTAGTGTCAATTTGTTCAGTAGCAAATTCAACTGAAGTAAAGTGGTTTTAAAGATGCCCAGCAGAACATCTGCCCACATGTGGAGCAGTAAAATAGTTGTGTAACATTGTCATCACCAAGCCTTCATATATCTAAATATCTATCTAGAACACAGCCTCCCGTCCTTCTTCAGCAAGACATACTTGTAAAACATATGAGGCTCAGAGCTATAGCACCCCTGCTGGACAGAAACAGAAAAGATGAGGATGAGAGCTTATGGCAGTTTAAAGGTGACCAGATTATCTGAACTCCTGCATGGCTGAGATAAACAGTCATTCAGGGTAGTTTGGTGGGATATGTTCATACTAGAGAACCTTGTAGGAACTGTTCACAGTGGTGGTGATGAGAGGAACTAGACATCTGAGGCATTTAATATCTCTAAAAGATTAATTAAAAGTTATTAAATGAAATGGTTATGAACCGGCTGCTTGTTATTGCTTTACGATAGTTTTGGGATAAGATTTTGACCCAAGTGAGTGACAATCATCCTCAACGTCGCATATAAAAACTCAGAAGACGTAAAGGTTCACTGGTGGTTTTTGATAGGTGATACTCCTGATGAGACTCCTGGTTCCCATCAGCACCACTGTAAAGAAATCCAACTTGTTCCATTTGTCTACATGAACTATTTCATCTCAAACCTCTTTGACTGACTGTTTACATCTCAGTGACAGGACTACACTAAAAACTGCTTCAACAAACGGAGAGAACAAAATCTGAGGCTTTTGTTTAAAAAAAAATATATAAAAAATTCTCTCAATGCCCAACAAACAGAATACCAAGGTCAAATTTGCTTCAGTACTGGTCACTAACAGTGTAATAACAATAATAATAGCAACAATAATAATAGGAGAAAAGGGAGAATAGGTCATTATCCAAAGTGTAAATCAAATTCACGTCGATTTAAGCCAAGGGTGGCGATCTCCAATACTGGAGTCTAGAACAGGTGGTTGATTTTCCTGCTCAAATGAAGCTGATTCAACTCAGTAGTTCATTGCCAGGTTTAGTTAGTGTGGTACGTGCAGGAAAATCAGCAAACTGTGATGAACAGAAGCTTCGTTCAGTGTAACAAGCATTCCAGCTAGACAAAGCCACTATTCTCTTCTATAGAATTACTTAAGGCGATTAGAATTGCGTTCGTTTATTTGGGAAACAGCATATTTCATGGTTCTGTGATGCATGGCACCTGTGTCAAATAGCACTACACTGCAATGTGCAAATTAAAACAAAACAACAAGAACACTTTCTTGTATATCAATACTATATAACTGTTGTGAGGTTGAAGGATTACACTGCTACTGATTGCAAATACAGGTGCAAGAACTTATCTATATAAAGGTCCATTCCATGTTATACCAATGATCCCATTTACACCTGGTCACTACCTGCATCCTGAGTATCAGGGTTGTATCTGGATAATGCCAAGCCACATACAAATGCAAAGGTAAACACATCAGTCTCTCCAAGATACGTTTCACAACACAGCCTTCTCCCAGTACAACTTAAAAACCCTCCCAGTATACCCCAAACTCCTCCTCCCAGTACAACTTAAACTTCTCCACCAAGTACAGCCCAAAACCTCTTCTCAGAGTACAGCCCAAACTCTTTCTCAGAGTACAGCCCAAACTCCTTCTCAGAGTACAGCCCAAACTCCTTCTCAGAGTACAGCCCAAACTCCTTCTCAGAGTACAGCCCAAACTCCTTCTCAGAGTACAGCCCAAACTCCTTCTCAGAGTACAGCCCAAACTCCTTCTCAGAGTACAGCCCAAACTCCTTCTCAGAGTACAGCCCAAACTCCGTCTCAGAGTACAGCCCAAACTCCTTCTCAGAGTACAGCCCAAACTCCGTCTCAGAGTACAGCCCAAACTCCGTCTCAGAGTACAGCCCAAACTCCTTCTCAGAGTACAGCCCAAACTCTTTCTCAGAGTACAGCCCAAACTCCTTCTCAGAGTACAGCCCAAACTCCTTCTCAGAGTACAGCCCAAACTCCTTCTCAGAGTACAGCCCAAACTCTTTCTCAGAGTACAGCCCAAACTCCTTCTCAGAGTACAGCCCAAACTCCTTCTCAGAGTACAGCCCAAACTCCTTCTCAGAGTACAGCCCAAACTCCTTCTCAGAGTACAGCCCAAACTCCTTCTCAGAGTACAGCCCAAACTCCTTCTCAGAGTACAGCCCAAACTCCTTCTCAGAGTACAGCCCAAACTCTTTCTCAGAGTACAGCCCAAACTCCTTCTCAGAGTACAGCCCAAACTCCTTCTCAGAGTACAGCCCAAACTCCGTCTCAGAGTACAGCCCAAACTCCTTCTCAGAGTACAGCCCAAACTCCTTCTCAGAGTACAGCCCAAACTCCTTCTCAGAGTACAGCTCAAACTCCTTCTCAGAGTACAGCCCAAACTCCTTCTCAGAGTACAGCCCAAACTCCGTCTCAGAGTACAGCCCAAACTCCTTCTCAGAGTACAGCCCAAACTCCTTCTCAGAGTACAGCCCAAACTCCTTCTCAGAGTACAGCTCAAACTCCTTCTCAGAGTACAGCCCAAACTCCTTCTCAGAGTACAGCCCAAACTCCTTCTCAGAGTACAGCCCAAACTCCTTCTCAGAGTACAGCCCAAACTCTTTCTCAGAGTACAGCCCAAACTCCTTTTCAGAGTACAGCCCAAACTCCTTCTCAGAGTACAGCCCAAACTCCTTCTCAGAGTACAGCCCAAACTCCTTTTCAGAGTACAGCCCAAACTCCTTCTCAGAGTACAGCCCAAACTCCTTCTCAGAGTACAGCCCAAACCCCTTCTCAGAGTACAGCCCAAACTCCTTCTCAGAGTACAGCCCAAACTCTTCCCAGAACAACCTCCTCTAACTCCTCCACCAAGTGTACACCAAAGTCCTCCTTCCAGTACAACCCAAACTCCTCCTTCCAGTACAACCCAAACTCCTCCTTCCAGTACAACTCAAACTACTCCTCCTAGTACAACCCAAACTCCTCCACCAAGTACAGCCCAAACACCTTCTCCAGGTACGGCCAAACTCCGCCACCAAGTATACCCCAAACTCCTCCTCCCAGTAAAGCCCAAACTTCTTCCTCTGCATTACATAACATAACAACAACACAAAACAAGCAGACTTCAGTCTGACTAACTGGAGACAGATTTGACTACCCAGCATAAATGCATGTGGCTAAAATCTAATCAGGACAATCTAGATACTGGTCACATTAAGCAACCCAGTATAAACAGGGTCATTTCGTTTTATTTTCAATATTCTGAGACTTAACAGTAGTAGACACCTTACAGTGAGTCTTGTACTCTTACTACACCAGTAAGACCTTACTTGCACCAATCAAACACTGAGGACCGCTACTTTGAAATCCCCATTAAACATGAGCTGATATGCAGCGATGATAAAAAGCAAAGCTGACTGATTTAGGACACCAGTGATGGCTGAAACTGAACGATGGTCTGAGGGACCACTGAGAGGTAGTTAACTTTAATAACTTTCCTTACTCTCTCCATATTTCTCAGAGCAACATGAGAGAGAACAAAAGAAGAACAAGCAGCTGGATAGACGGAAGCAAGAACTTGCTCACTGTTCGTCCCCTCGAAGGCAGCAGCAATAGCCTTGATGGAGATTCGGAGGACCTATGAATACATGCATTGCTACAGAGAGAGTTCCGTCGACCGGGCAGAGAAAGCACCATTATAACAGGAGCAGCTCCAGGCTTACCTAAAGAAGCAACACTTCACACGAGACAGGTATGAAAGACATGATCCACCTTTTTTTGTTTGTTTTTTTAAAGTTATAAATAAAAAAATAAAAATCTCTCAAACGTCCAAGAAGCTCCTGGGGAAATTGCAACCAGGGAATATTTCTAAAGGCTTGCAAGCATGACTACAGTGAGATGAGTATCATCTATTCACCTGGAGCCACCGCTGCTGGAGAGAACTTGCCACAAAAGCTTTGCTACCTGGAGTTTTGGCATAGCTTATACTTCAACACTCCTGTGGAATAAAAAAAAAGCTGTAAGAAGCAGCTGAGGACTGATGCCCAATCATGTTCTTACTGCACTTACAAAACAATAAACCAACAGTCTGCTTTGAGCAGGCCCTGGCCTCTTGGACCCTCTGGGAAGTGCCTGAGCTTAAGCCTTCCTGCTCAGCACTTAGGCCTCGGCAGGCAGCAGACACTTCTCACAGCACTCATCGTTCTGTGGGACAAGCAGTTGGCACAGTGCGGCGCGGGCGCACAGCAGCGGCCCCTGGCGCGGCCCTGCCTCGAAGCTCTGGTAGCCCTGACACACGGTCAGCCCCTCTAGGTCCAGCAGCAGTGCCACCACAAGGCTGGCTGAGCTGAGGCGCTGAGGGTGGCGTTCGTAGATGGGGTGCGTGAGCAGCAGCGGTTGGTTCTGGACGTTGATCTGGTAGTAGAAGCCCATCTCGATTTGCAGCACCGTGTCAGCCATGGGCGAGAGCTTGGAACATTGGAAGAGTTGCAGGAGTGGACCCTTGACCATCACGCCCACCCAATGGGCTGGCAGGACGGTGCGGCGCAGGGAGCTCAGCAGCTCCAGCAGGCCCGGGTCCTCGCTGGGGTCATTCTCTTTAAAGTCTGCCAGACTGTAGATCGATGTGATCTGCGGGAGGAAGAGAGAACATCAAACCAAACAGTCAGTCAGTTGAGCAAATACTGTTTTTAGTTATTTGGGGGGAAAAAGAAAAACACAAGAGAAAAAACAGTAACAACTACAGGGAACTGGTCCATCCTACATTTAAAGCTTTAGAGTGATACATATATTGGAACAATAATTCTGCATGTTTTATCCACTACATGGATGGTGTTCTGCAGAAGTGCTATCTCACCCACAGTGCATGCTGCCAACTATATAAGGTTTATGATGCAGAATTTAAGAACCTGCTTGCATTCAAAGACATTCATACACTGCCGCTCAAAAGTTTAGGATCACTTTAGAATTTCATTTCATGCAATTTTCATACAATTAACAAACAATATTGCCCATTTCACAATTAATGTAAGTGTATCAGATGATTTTTAAAGAATAAAAATGCTTATATTAAAGCCTATTTTTGTATAGAGGCTTCTTTTGCATATAGTCCTATTCTAGCTAGCGTTAGCATATGTGTTTCAAGTGGTAATGGCAATTCTAGGGGGTACTTGCAAATGAACCAATTTAAAAGCAATAAAAATTAAATGTATTTAATTTTAAACAAATAAAATTAACTGAATTAATTAAAATCCATCCATCCATCCATCCATCCATCCATCCATCCATCCATCCATCCATCCATCCATCCATCCATCCATCCATCCATCCATCCATCCATCCATCCATCCATCCATCCATCCATCCATCCATCCATCCATCCATCCATCCATCCATCCATCCATCCATCCATCCATCCATCCATCCGCCGAAAACCAACCCTGGAGAACACATCGTAACGTCCCTATTCACAAGCATGTTTGGAAGCTGTTTCACTACTTTATAACTGTACAATCTGCACATCAGCTCTACTGCAGACACCCAGAGCAGGTTGGGGCTCACCATAGGCTCGTTGTCTGGAGGCTCTGGGATGACCTGTGGCATGGCCGTTTCTACCTGGACCAGATCCAGCCAGCTCCTATTTAGAGCCTCGCTCAGTTGCTCGTTGCTGCTCAGGACGTTTGGGACTTGCAGAGGGGCAGACTTGGGCAGAACCTCGTTGAACTGTAGTGGGCCGTTGCTGGCCAGCTTTACGGTGCCCAGCACCTGGGAAATCTCCGGAAAGCCTGTCACAGTGCAGACCCAGTCCTAAAGACAGCGTACACGGACACAGGGCGACACAAACACGCAGGCAGACAGAACAGAGGTTACAGGCATTCTTCACATCAACATACAAAACTAATACTGAGTGGCAGGTAATGTGGTGTGAAAGTGTATTCTCAGGTAAAAGTGCTCACCTGAGAAGTCTGGCTGGCTTCCACTATGCCTAGCTGACCATTACTGCTCTCCACGATGCCCACGGTGCCGTTCTATAACAGAAACACAACAGCGGCATAAACACACATACAAAGCAACTCATATCCACGTCACTGTATGCGGTGTTTGTTGAGAAAACAGATCTGCACTGTATTTACTGATAAAGAGCACTCTGATATAAGCCAACAGCCATGACAATGTTCAGTTACTTCAGGGTTTGAGCAGGAATATCACTAGTGTTAACGTTTACGGTGCAAAAGTTGTCAAAAGTCATCAAATCAATAAAAACAATCTGTATTTTACTTAAGAGGTGATTTCACACCCTGTTCATCTTCTTTAAATCCACGCTTGACCCTCTGCCTTTAATAATACATGGTATTGCAGAGCAAAGAGATGAATAAAGCCATAAAGACTGTCACTGATGTTTTTAGCACACACATACTAGAGCTGGGCAATAAATGGATTTTATAGATTAATTCGGATTTACACTTAAGGACGATGTGTTTTTATTAAAATCAGTTTTCTCTTAGTTTTATCTTCCAACACCGACGCCCCCTTTGGGCTTCCTTAGTTCAGAGTGACACAAATAACATGGCAGCGATTAGAAAGTAGTAACTTCCTCAGTCACCTGGAATTGGTTCGGTTTTGCAGTGTCAGACACAGACCAAACAAGTCCTCGCTATGTTTGAAAACGGCAAATTTATTCCAACAGTTTAAACAGAAGCATGCAGCAGAGTGGGAGAAGTGCTGCTCCCACCACCCAAAACAAAGCAAGCAATCATCCCGGACGCTTTTTCCAACTGTGTGCTGTTTGATAAGAATGGGGCACGTTGGAATGCAATCACAGGCGCTTTAGCGATGTTTATTGCAAAAGACATGGTGGCTATAGATACAGTGGAAAAGTCAGGGTTCATTAACATGTGGACAGCTTTAGACCAGAGGTATGTGGTTTATCTTTAACCTTAACCCTAAATTGGAAATTAAAATGCAAACAAAGTAGGATCGCTCAGCTCTAGCACATACACAAGTGAAGCCTAAGAAGGTATAAAAAATGTATAATTTAGTTATTTATTCGTTTGAAAAAAATTTACAAACTCCAATCTCCTGTGCATGAGGTGGTATGTTATCTATGTTAGACTTCAGCGATTACAGTGAACTATAAATCCAGAACAATAATTTTTGTTTTGTGACAAATTACTGTTTGTTTCTCCGCCATTGCTCTCCCGCTAAGAACAGGACACGTTACTACACAAATTATACACCAGGTAGTTCTGACAACGCAATCTGTTTAGTTCAGTGTAATTCTGGGGAGCAGCAGTCCTTAAGTATGCTTTCTGTTGCAGCTACCAGTTACAAAGATTGTACCTTCTGTCAGCAGCTGTGTGAGAGAAAACTACTACAACTGGAAACAAACAGTACACTTCAGCAAGACTGGCTAGCACAAAACTGCATTCAGGTTAATCGGGCAAATACTGAGTGCGTTTACATCCAGTTAATAATACAATGCAGTAACAGCCTACTCTACACGAGTAAGGACCAGAAATCAGATTATAAGATCCAATACAGAGATGTGGATTCTTTACTGACAGTGGTACTGAAAATAAACAAACAGTGCTTTAACACAGCAAGTGTGAGACGGCAGCATTAACACTTCTGGAGCAGTGCTAAAACCATATACATGGTTGACGAAATGAAGAATTCAAATATACTTTATCTTCATATTTGAAGTGTTCTTGTTTTGTTTTTATGCAGGTGTTACAGAGCCTTACAAGTGTTAAGGATCTTTCTAATTCGATAGTTAAATTATTAAAAATTGTATTCCGATTTTTTTAAAATGCTTTTTCTGGCTCAGATCTGCATAAAAAAATCATATGGAATATTATTTTACATGAAAATCTGTTTTATTAAAAAGTTACTGAACTGTCCACACATGTGGACATTATGCATTAGCGGAGTAAAAAAATAGAACATACATTTTTTTAAAACATGTAAAGTGTTTCCAAGAATCTTTATATATTTCCTCAAATCTTTCATGAACTTTTAAATGTATTATATTATAAAACAAACATTTTATACAAACAATGCTGAACTTTATTTATTTATTTATTTATTAGTAACTTGTAAATAAAAAATGTAAAATACTAGAAAGTTTGTGAGGTTTCCTCCTTTTTTCATGAAATAAAATAAAATAATACTGGTTCTGTTAAAAGCCTGCTGAAAACAAAATTAATTAGAAAAAAATTAATAGAAACTTTAATAAATCTGTTCAAATCTGTTGGAATTTTGCATTCAAAACAGTCTGGACAGAGGGACACTCGATATTGGACACAGATGTCAAACAATATATAAATGTATTACTTTTATACATCTACATACAAAACACACAAATGGTGCATTTTTATATTTATAGCCTTTGTTGCATGATGTCCACATATGAGGACAGTTGGTTTAAAAAAATATGTTTAATACATCAAATCATGTTCATTAGAGTCTGTTTGACACACAAATATTTTTAATACCTGATTTTTTTTACCTTTTTGAGTAGAAACTTTGATTATAGATATACCAGAGACATTTTCTGCATTGTTAGTATTGCCAGCCATGCTAGCCTCAGCCTCAGCACTCAAGAGTACAATAGAATTCAGGAGAATGGATTTTGTTACACCGGAGCAGTGAGACTTATGATTCTGCCATGTAGTTGTTTGGAGAGTGAAATGCATTTCATATGCTTTAAATTGAACAATTATTAACTGTCCACAAGCGTGGACACCATGCATGAAAGGGTTAATGTAAATAAAACCTACGTCCTGACACAACCTGCATGCGTACGTCCACCTGACTGTTTTCCTTAACCCTATGATGCACAACCTGGGTCAAAAGTGTTATTTTAAATCATTCGAGCTTCTGCGAAATCCTCAGTTTACTTGTTTTTGATCATCAAGAATCCTGATTTTTGGGGTTTTTTTTTACTTTTTTAATAAAAATTATTTTTGTATCACTGCCTTCTAACACAACATGGCTCATAATTAACCCCTTATGTAATCACTATGGAATTTGATAAGAATTATTGAGATTTGTAAACATTTGCACTCAGGAAAATATTTACAAACACAATTTTTATCCATTAAATAAATAAATAATAATTAAAATAATGATTTAAGATCAAAAACAAGATTTTTAATGAACACGTGGAACCTTAAATAATGAAACAAACTGATTACAGCTCAACCCATGTTGTGCATTAGAAGGGGTTTGCTCAGCTTGTGCATCAAAGGGTTAAGGTCACATGAAATTGGATGTGTTTCTGATCTAGCTTCACATATGAAAGGTGTTCAGATCTTATTTGATCGGATTTCTGCCACTTCAGCCTGGTAATGTGGAAAAAAACCCATACCTTTTTTTTGTTACAAACAGACATAGGACATTTTGGAATTCAACTCTTCAAGGGTTCTCAAAAACTGTGTAAGTTCTAAGAACATACTGAAAGTTACTAACACAAAACACAAGTTCAGGCAGCAACATAATTCGAAGATTCACCATAAATGTTTTTTTTTTTTAACTACCAGAAAGCTTTTGGGCATGTGTCTTACCTGTGCACTGGGAGTGAAGCTGTTTGGGAGGAGCTCCTCATAAAAAACATTATTGCCATCATCACATAACATAAACTGGGCCTGTGAGAACAGGAGAGACAAGGAGAGACAAGATCAATAAAGCTCTAATTGGCTGATACTCCACCCACAAATGCACTGATTCATAGGCAACAATGTTCCATTGTTGGTAAAGATATAGTGTGTTGGCAAAAGTCCTATTCAACCTAATGAGAATCTCAAAATACTGTAATTACTGGGTAATAAAACTGTTATGTTGTATGTGTTTCAAAAGTCACAACATCAGGACAGACGTGTAGCCTCAGACAGCAACTACTGCTTTCTGCTTCTTATTGTGATGTGTATATATATATATTAGGGGTGTAAGAAAATATCAAAATATGGAATATCAGGATATTATGTTTGGTGATACTGTATCGATTCTCAAAAACACAGTATCGATACACAGATTCCTGGCAGACAGTTAATCACTGTGTGTTGTGTTTAAACCTCTGACCACTAGATGGCAGTGTTGTAATCCATTTTCAGCGCCACTCCAACATTAACAAGCAGCACAAGGGCGCAATGCTATTGTAAGCATTGACAAACCTGTTCATATAGTGGTGTGTTTTAATAGTAGAGTTTAAAATATCGCAATATATCACTTTGCTTGCAATACTGCAGTATATCACAATATATTGAATTGTGAACCGCTCTATCACAATACATATTGTACCGTGATACAGCAGTTCACAGTTCAATTTGCCATATACACTACTGCTCAAAAGTTTGGGATCACAGTGAAATGTTCTTGTTTTCAATGGAGTATCTTCTTCCTTAACACAACAATGGACTGACGGGTCTCTAAAGAAAGTTGTTTCTTTCTGGTCATTGTGAGTCGGTCAGCAAACCATCAACTGCTGATCTTCAGATACTAAACTAACCTAGAATGTTGTTCCCTTTTATACTCACTTATTAGTAGAATGTTTTTCAGCTGTGCATCACAATTGAGCAAGAGTGTCCTAACAACAAATTAGTCCAATAACATCCTTAACTTGGATTGGCGGCCGTACCAGGAGATTTAGACAGAGGACTGAGAATTGCTGATAATAGGACTATATGCAAAATAAGCCTCTATACAAAAATAGACTTTAATACAAACATTTTTATTCTTTAAAAATCATCTGATACACTTACATTAATTGTGAAATGGACAATATTGTTTGTGAATTGCATGAAAATTGCATGAAATGAAATACACTGTAAAATACAGTGATCCTAAACTTTTGAGTGGCAGTGTATTATTTATATATATATATATATATATATATATATATATATATATATATATATATATATATATATATATATATATATTAAACATAAAGCATTCTCTTTCTGACATCACCTCCTCCAGATTGTCCCCATCCTCAGGCTCGCCCATCCTGCCATCTTCCTCGTCTTCCTCTTGTTTGAGACTGTACCTCTGTTTCCTTCCTCCGTCTTGCCGCCCTTTCTTACCAGGACGCGGGTCTTCGCCCTCGTTAACGTCATTATCTTCATTGTCCTTATCGTCATTGTCCCATAGCCGGCGTTTCTTTTTCGGCTTCCTCAGAGATCTGTCGCTATTCTGGACCCCCAGTTCGCCCGCCTTTTCGTCAGCCTGTTCGTCTTCGCTCTCGTCCACCAAGCCAGCCCGCTTTTTGTACTTCATTCTTCTCCATGTCTTGCGGTTAACGACACAAACAATACAATTAATCACAAATAATTGTATCCCATTAATCTCTGCTACACCATCTGTGATGCTCACAACACACACCCAAAAACACTGGGATTTGTTTAACACTGTAGCTTTAAACTATATCAGTACCGCAAAGACCAAATTTGCAGCAATGACAATCAAATGACGCACCGACGCAGTCCTACTTTATCCTGTGTGCCTTATAGGGGAATTTCACCAACTTAAAAAATTTATGAATAAATCAGTCATTGCGATGTAAACAGAGTAATTCAGAGTGAACATCAGTGAACCTGTATAAGCTTTCTGTTTGTAGAACTAATGTTGACAATGGTGACATCGACTTTTGAAAAATATTTGTTTTCTCTGGGGACTATTTTGCCTTAAAACGCTTTGCATGTACCCTTTCTGCCATAAACTCATTAAAATAAAATTTAAATTAAAATACAAAATATTACACAAAATTGTTGCAGACAATAAACATATCTAACAATTTGATGTAATAACTTTTTAGAGGCATTAAACTTTTAAGACATCCGGTTCATGTTGACACCACTGTGAACAATTCTGACTCAGCAAAGCATTTCACACAACCTCAAGCAAGTATGTACAATTAAATGGAACTTTAATTGAAACTCTGGTCATAATCTTGACCCTGTAGATCTACCACACAACAAAGTTTAAGCCTGACTAACATCTTTCTTTTAGCAGAGTATACTCTAAACCTAATCTAGTTATCTTTAGATATGTTTGATGAAGTGTGTTAGATCTGGACTAGATGACGCATGTTCAGAGTAAGATCTAAAGCTCTTTGCATTGTTTTCTTGCAACGTGTAATATGCTAACACTGTGAAGTGTGGAATGTGTGTATATCTTGTTATCTAAAAAACATGATGCAATAAAAGTAATGCTAAAAGATCTTGGGGCTGAAAATAAAAAAACTGGGATAATTCTTTGTGATAACTTCTGCTAGCACCCTTATGGGCTTTTAGTAGTATGTTAGCACAAAGCTAACTATCACTTACAGAAGTTCTATAATGTTATAATAAAGTTTACCCCTACACCAGCTTGATCGCACACATTGCAAACATCCATCTCCTGAAATTCCTAGCCAATTAGAAAGCTCTATCTATGTAGACACAGAAGAAAACACCCCAGAATGCATCACTTATCATTGGGAGGTTGAAGAATTTAAGCCTTTTGCGTCTAACGAATCATTTAACGATTAAATAACAGAACTGCTGCAATATTTGCAAAGTTTAAACACAATAAATATGATTATTTCATACAATAAATAAATAAATAAATATTTTACATAGTATCAGGCTCCACAGTGAAATAGGTGCAGTGGAATTGAGTCCAGCACATTATGCCTGATCATGTCTCTGCAATTATTAAATCCACTCGAAGAAAAAAAAAAAAAAAATCACTTAAATTTTGAACATGCTCAAACCTGAGCTTCAGCTTGGCATAAAATATGTTTACCTTGAGGCGAGAGCGAAACTGGCACTGGCGAAAACGACATTTTTGCCTCTTCTTGTTATGCCCGCCAAACTTGGGCTTGTCCATGCAGAAATCACATTTGCCACAGTCCTGGTCACGAAGGCAGGCTTTACACTGGCCACACATCCGCCGCTTGCGCTTCTTTGGCCCAAACTGTTCACAGAGAGGAAAAGAGAGAGGCAGAAAAAACAAAGAGAAGTTGTTGTTCTCAGTATTTGCTCTGAGGCACTAGCTGTAATATCTAGAATAAAACACCTTCACACTAGGGGTGTGCCATATCGTATCGAACACAATAATATCGCCAACATTTTTGAATATGGTAAACGATATTATACCCTGAAATATCGTGCCATATCACCCATCACTAATTATCACATCAGGGTACTACTTTTACTGTTTTAGCAAAAGAAAAATTCACACTTTTCTCATTTCCCATTATATATCTACTAGAGACAGATTTGATCTGTCCAGTATCATTCATTTTACTTCAGTCCTGGATATATGGAGATATTTGGAGTGAATTATTTAGTATTGTGACATTCTGGATCATTGACTTCTGTTACATTCTGATGAATTATTTTATTTTTTAATACCTCAGTTGGGGGTGCGCCATATCATATTGTATGCAATAATAAAATTAAATTTTCATTTTGTTGCAGTAGTGTGTTCTTGAATTTTTTTTTTTAATTCAATGTTTTTTCATATCGCCAAGAGTATCGTTATCGCAAAAATACCATGAAATATCGTGATATTATTGTAGGGCCATATTGCCCACCCCTACTTCACACCTTTATATTCTGCTTCATTTAGACTTAAGGTAGTAGTTAAACTAGGAAAGGCAGCAGGTATAACTACAGTAAACGCCAAAGACATTCCCTAAAAGTAGCACTACTAAAAACATTGTTTACTTTTAAGTGGCACAATGACAGAAATACAGCCAAGGAACACAAAATCAATAATTCTGTATTGTGACTTTGTACTCACCTCATCGTCGTCATCAGCACCATCAGGCCCGCAGTCATCCTCCTCCTCACTCTCCTGCTGCTCCCAGATACATACAAAACAGAAATGTTTGACTGGCAGTTATAAAACATTTTAAGTTCAGACACCTGACAGGGCATTAGTGGAGTAAAAAGTTATTTTGTATTCGAATTACAATAAATACTTTGCAGATCAAATAACAAATCACACACAATCATGAAGCTCCGGTTGATCAGTTACAATCTAGTCTACATTAAGTGAGATTAAGACTATTAAACTCTTTCGTATCAAAATAAGCACCTAAAATAATATCCAACATCAAACACTCACCTTCTTGATTTCCTCAATTTTTTCCTTTTCTACCTTTTTGGTCTTCAATCCGAGGGATTTCTGAAAGAGATAATAATAAGAGTTAAGTTAAGGGGTGTAAAATTTTTTTTGATACAGTTAAGTATCGCAATATGATGTCTTGTGATAGTGCATCAATTTTAAAATGATGAAGATTTGTACAGTGATGTAGTTCGTAAAATGTTTAAAACTCTTTACCATTAGGCTCTTCCACTCCAATGCAAACAAGTAGCATAAGGGGGTTGCATCTTTGTAAGGGTTGCGCTTTTTTTTAATATAATAGTTTTGCCAATTTAAGATCATTTTAAAAGATCATGACATCACCTTGTTACAGAATCATATCATCATGATATCATGAAATGTTTGTACCGCCAGGTTCTGCCACCACAAGAGACGCATAGCAAGTACACCAATACTTGTGTTATGTTGGTGTGTAAAGATTGCATACATTATTATATTTGGGCAGTCGTGGGCTTAAGGTTAGTGAACCAGCCTTGTGACCGAAGGTTGCTGGTTCGATCCCATGAACCGACTCTTGAGCAAGGCAACAAACTCCTGACTACTTTCTTGGGGCGATGTGGTATTGCTGCACCGCGCTGGGCAAGTGTTACTACTACCCGGTGTGTGTGTGTGTGTGTGTGTGTGTGTGTGTGGTGTGTGTGTATATATATATATATATATATATATATATATATATATATATATATATATATATATATATATATTAGGTCTCTTGTGGTGGCAGAACCTGGCGGTACAATACATATGAGATATATATGCGTGTTTCACTGTATGGATGGGTTAAATGAGGAGATCTTGAATTTCCCTCGTGGATCAATATATTATTTATCCATCTATGTATAGTGTCACTGTGTTGTCGCTAGTTTGAGGTTTTATATCTTAAATATGTCCTGATCCTTTATGTGATTATATACTCTGATCCCTGATGAAGTTTGTAGATATTTTTCATAGAACAGTGTATCCACAAGGCCAAACACTAACCATTACACAAACACGTAGTTACTCAATGAAACATGCATATTTTAAATAATATACAACAACACAACTCTTTATCATAAACTCTATCAATTCTGTGCAAAAAAGTGTTAAGATACATATAAATGTAAATCCACCTATAGAGATCTATTACACCTCAGTCTGAAAATACAAAGATGAATATTAAGTGTATAATCACCATAAATTAATTCATTCTTTTCCCCCAACATTACTGGAACAAATTACTTGATATCTAAATTAGCGATGGCATGATGAATAAACCAATGCTTTAAAATGACAAGGAATAACATAAGATTCAAATTAAAGCTGGAAAGTTTTACTTGTATTGATATCTTTTTGTGATAGTTTGTGTAATGTGTCTAAACCATTTGTTCATTTCTGTGTACTCACAGCAGCGTAACGTTTCTTCCCCAGGGGAGGAATCTTCTTTTTCTGAAAAGCAAACAGATGTCCTGCACAGTTTGCTTTTCAGATAGCTCTGATAATATAACTTGTATTTCAGTATTTGTATATCAACAGAAATGACACAAACCCCTCTGGAAGATACTTACCAGGAAGCCTTCAGCTTTTGTTTTCCCAACCACCCACTTATCTTGTCCCACCTCGGGAGAAGTCATATCATATTAACTTCATTGCATATTAAAACAAAAAAACATTGTACACAGTGCTTTGATCAGGTTTCAGTCTCATGGTTAGTAAGGAACGACAGATTTTAGGTTTCAGGAATAACAGCAGCCCCAGAAAGCAAGCCTCGCACGAGTTAGTGTCTCCAGAAGCAGCGCAAGATTCAAGTATGAGAGAAAGTGTTAATTATATGAAATTCCCAGGGCCTACGCATGCACACAGAGATGGAACAGCAGTGACTTTACAGTACATGCTAGAGATGCACCCAGATTTCAGCCCTGAAAGTTTCTGGGTAACATTCAATGAACTGTGAAAATCTACACCTGGACTGACAGACAATCCTGCTGTAACTAAAAATCAAAAACTAAGCACTCACAAGCATCATACTCTTCAGCTAACAGAAAGAATTTGAATCCCAACCCACGTTTTAAAATTTTATTCCAAATGTCGCATGCAGTTACATATTTTCACCAGAGAGGTCCCCAAAACTTACGTAGTGCAGCTTTAAGTAATATCAATTAGAATAGCTTATCTGAACAGGTATGAACAGCTAATATTATATATATATATATATATATATATATATATATATATATATAGTGTGTATATCCATATGTGTCTCCATATGTACACATTAAAACTGCCTTATCATGGCCAAAAACTGTTTATTTAATTATTTTATGTGTTGTCCACTTTTTCAGTCCAGCATGGTTTTGTTTTTTTACTAGAGTACCAGAATATTAGTACTTGTGGGTTTTACATTATAAAAGGTTAGACACAAAAAGATCAGGGAAACAGAAGGTGAGAATAAGGACAAGACAGGTAAATACAAAAAATAAAAACTTACCTTCTTAAAGATAATATGAGGAGAACGCTGCTTGTTCTTCACTGAGAAAAGAAAAGGGTACATGAATTTTAATCTCTGAAGACTATTCTTATAGTTACTATAGTTACTAGTTATAGTTACTATAGTTACTAGTTAATATATAGTATTGTATAGAATTGTATAGAATGTGTTCTATCTATTCTATGTAAAATAAGATTTACACACATGTGCATTTGGGACACAGCTCTTCTCCAATGCTCTTCCCTGGGAATGTGCAACCACAGTTTGCACAGCCACTGTAAGAAAACAAACATTATTAAGCCCAAGTCATTATATCATTTACAAAAGAAGTCTCTGATTAGTCTCCCTGGGCAAATGGCTGCACATTTTAACCAGTGTTTGCAACTAGTGATGCACAGAAAACACTTTTTCCCCAAATCTGACACAATAAACCGCCTCTTTAGTGTCTGCAGTTGTAGACTGCTGTACCAGTCCCACCCCTGTCTACTTGCTAGGTGCCTATAGATCCTGATACTTATACAAATCAATTTTTTAAACACTGTAATTTGGCCAAATAGTGTTCTGCATCATAAACAAACCCTGTTTAGCTTGAAAGAATGCTTTTTACTGGTTAGACAGCTTTACATTTGAATGTTTTCAGAGTCACGAAAAGTCACCATTCTCATTGCCATAGTTTATCCCCAATTGTGTAAGCAGATCTGACGTATTGAAATCCTTACTGATAGTGCCACCCCTCCAAATACTGAACCGATTTTGCTTTTACTATGACTTGATTTAAATGTTAAGTCACTTCCCACTGCAGAAGAGTTGCCTGCCATTTTTTTTTTTTAACAAATACTGCATTTAGAGGGATCCACTATGCTTTTCTGGTTTGGTGGTTGGCGAGCTCACCAGTCAGAGCACACTGGGCTCATCAGGAGGTGGGGCTTAAAGACACAGGAGCTCTAAGTGTGTCAGGCCGAGGGTGAATATAGATGTATAGTACGAGAAAAACACTGTGTTTCTGGAAAACTGTAAGACTATTCCACTAAATGTGCATAATAGGTGCCCTTTAAATCCCAGTATAGGAACCAGATCTCTGAATGCCACATGTAAATGTATTGCATAAAGTGGTTATGGATAAATATGCTGTCTGATGCCCAAGAAACTTTGACAGTTCTGAAATCAGGTGATAGACTGAGAACATATCTTTCCCCCAAGTTCATGCCAGAGAGGTACACAAATGGCATTATGAGGGAAAATAGTCCCACCATTTTAGTTTTTATGATTTATCCCTTATTTTTAAAATTTCAGCATATATATATATATATATATATATATATATATATATATATATATATATATATATATATATATATATATATATATATATAAATAAAAACTCAAGAGCAATAAAGATAAAAATAAACCACAACTTGCATTGAGACCACTCTGAATGGTCTCACATTTCCATAAGTGGATTATAATATAAAAAAGATTTAGGTTAATTTAGCTATTTCCCCTGAATATTTTAAAGCCAACTTAAAATATGAGAACAATGTTGTTCGCTGTAGTCAGAGTGCTGTTTTACTCACTTAAGAGAGAGCCCATTCTCCTGATTCCCTCCATTAAGCACTGCACTGGAGTCCAATGTCAGAAGGAAGCCCTGGGAGCTTTTAAGTGGATGTGTGAATAAGTCTTTCTCAGGGGTCTCCGTAGGACTGACGGGGGCCAGAGGAGACTGAAGCCAGGAGTGGGCGATCAGCGCAGCCTTGCCTTTTTCCGAAGTGGTAAAATGGCCAAGACTTTGGGGTGAGATGTCGCCCAGTCTTAGAGAAGGTGAAAGGCTGGGCTGTTGGGCCTGGGGGGCTACTGGGGAAGCTTTGGTGAGCTGCGGTGTGCTGTTGTAAGGTTCATTCAAGGGTGTAGGAGCCACCACGATAGTTGTCGGCGGGGTGGGAGTGAGGTGGGGTTTCTGGGGGGTTAATTTGTCAGGGGTGCGGTTCCGGTTTGGAGTACTGGCCCTGGAGGAACGTCTGGTGGGACGTGTGACGGGACGTGTGGTGGCCTCTGTGGCACTGGACCTTCGTTGCTAGAGAAATCAAGAAAGAGGACAAAGAAGTGTTTGACATTAAAGAAAGAGCCACGTTACATCTTATCCCAACAGCAAGCGCAGTCAGCAACAGGGACAAATCCAGAAAGCTCCCGTTATTATTAAGGAAGCGTCAGACTGCGATGCTGCACGGTTTTTGATGGACACCCTGCTTCTATTTTTTGACACATCGCGTCACACTGCATTGCACCGATGCTCCCTCTCGACGAAAATAGATAAGGAGGAACTAATCCATTAGGGGGTGGAGAAAATAAGGGAGCTGTATAGCCCTTCCTCTGAATCTTAGGATAAAAACCAAGAGCGTAACATTACATATTAGCACATTAGCCAGACAGGTTGATTAATAAGGTGCTTTAACTATATAGATGCAAACTCCCTACATTTAAAAATGGTTTCTAATCAAGATCAGTAATACACACTGCTCTCCACAAATACATTACTCATCCCCACTGTAAATGATGGTGGAGATGTTCTTGGGCTGTTTTTTTTTTTTTCGAAGGTCTTGGAAAACGCGTCCAGATACATGGTATTATGGATTCTATCAAGTACCAACCAATCAAATCCTGACTACCAAGGAGAGGAAGCTCAAACAGAGTTTTTTTAATAAACATAATTCACACTGACAAGCCAGTATATTAAATGCACCTATCTAGTCATCTAGTGCACCTCACTGAGCCTTCAAAACGACCAGAGCAAGGATTTCCATGGCTACAAGATGCTGGATGCATTGCACAGGAATGTTGCACCATGTGGAACTGACAGTCACACAGCTGTGGCAAATTGGACCACCGCTCAGCCTCGCTGTTCCACTTCATCTCAAAATACTAGCTCCCCTGATTTATACCACACATCACACACAGGATGTATGATTGCTGGAATATATCGTACTGTGCAAAAGTCCCCAGACTCCCCAGACATTTTATTTATCCTTCTCTGGATCACCATACTGCACCAGAACACCTTTACCGAGATGTTCACTTCCAGTTTTTATGCATCCAATTGTCCAGCAATACTGTGATGGAAAATTCCGACCCAAAAAAAGCTTGAAATCTCAGAATTCAATTCTCATATACCATTTTATGATCCGATATTCACATAATTCAGTGGTAACGTTTGTCTAATTTGCACAGAAAAAGCAAACGCTAGCAAATCTGTGGCTCCATGCTTTCAAAGCCCTGCCGCTACCCACAGAGACATCATAATCCAAAACATGTGGTCTTCATAACACGGTAAAGAGTCCGAGATCAGTTAAGAGATATATGAGCCAAGCGGAAATAAACAGTCTAACCTCTGGTAATCTGTGTCAGCAATTCATACAATTATTCTGCTGGGAAAAGAAGCCTGACTGTTTCTTTTCCAATGAGATCAGGATCATGACCGTAGCCTGTGGGAGCTGTGCTCCTTTTCCGTGGACAGTTAAAAGGTTTATTTTTTAGCCATTAAGTACCAGTAAACAGTATTCAGTGTCCAATATTTGCATGTACTACAGCATTTATTGTCTTGTCATGATGCTCGCTTTCAATTATTTGTCTGCAGGGTTATTTTTCAGTAGTATTTTCTGCTTCTTGCAATCTATGTAGCCCAAAACACATTCAGCAATGCTGATTGTTCTAGAAACAGCAGCATCTCCTTTTCTCATTGAGGAGCTTCTTGAACAACTACACATAAGAGTTCAGAGCTATAGAGTTGAGGTGTCCTCTTACAGTGAAAGGATGGACAGAAACACCGGTGGATGTTTTCAGATCTGAAGTAACCTGACGTTCTCCTCTCTATCAAAGAGGAAAGCTTTAAGTGCCATTTATCTGATGGAGACACTTTTAGTGGTCAAGTTTTTTAGAAGACTCATATCTTTTTTTCTAGTTTTCCCTTATGTTATTAGGGGTGTAAGAAAATATCAAAATACTGAATATTGCGATTTTATGTGTAGTGATATTGTATCAATTCTCAAAAACACAGCATCGATGCACAGATTCCTGGCACATAGTGAATCATTGTGCTTTGTGTTCAAACCTCTGACCACTAGATGCCAGTGTTGTAATCCATTTTCAGCTCCACTCCAACATTAACAAGCAGCACAAGAGTGCAATGCTATTGTAAACATTGACAAACCTGTTCATATAGTGGTGTGGTTTTATAATAGGATTTTACTAATTGCAATATCACAATTTATCGTAATATACTGAATCGTGATGGCTGGTTCTTGCCAATACACAGCCCTATTTGTTATACCCCTTTCTTGTGCAAGTGGAAGCCCCTATATATTATATGTCATCATACATCCAATCCAAAAATTTATAACTGATACTCCATAACCGTTTTGATTAGAATAATAACCAATGAAGAGTAATTTGGTTTTCTCCTAGTACTGTGCAATGTTTAATAATGGGAGGCATACTTCATAAACCAGCTAGTGCCCTAAACAGTGCATATAAAGAAGTTGGTAGGAAATGTACCACGGTTACCTTTGTTGTGACAACACCATCCACAAATATTCCTTGATTGAAGTCAAAGTGAGTCAGGTCAACCTTGACACGCCTGTTAAGTTCTTTCTTACTCCTGACTCGGAAGCCCTTTGGACTGTAAAAGCATTTGAAAAAAAAAAAGGTCTGTGAAGGAAACAGAGCGATAGTGGAAGTCCAAGTAATGTTATTAGTACGTTCTTTTCCTATACCTCATGTACTGCATAATTTTTCTTCCTACAGCGGCGCCCGTACGAAGGAAGATCACTTTTCTTTTCCAGCCTTTGCCCAGGTCAGGGCAGTCCAGCCACTCATCATCCAAAACCGCGGCCCGCCTTCTTCCTTTCCGCCTGCGAGACACAAGCAAAGCTGTTAGGCAGTCAGTGCAAGGCACAGTAACTACCATACTGGAGCTGTAGAGCTGCATACTGTCACTGCATGATGTCTTACTTTTTTTTTTTTTCCTAATTGCTTAATCCCTGCACTGTGACTGATTTTGTTAATAACTCAAGCTGCACTATGTAAGACCTATTTTGTGAAAACTAAAAGAATAGCATTATTTACTTGCTTGAATCCAAAACACACACTTAATCATACATACTGTCAGTAAACAAGAAACATATACAACGTGTCATTAAAAACTTTACTCTCTTTTCACTCTGGAGAACCAAAAGCTCAGTTGTCAGTAAGCTCAAATGTTGCTTTTGGGCCATCTCGAAAAATAAATTATAACCCTCATAATAAATTAGCATTATTTATCCAAACGACAACATTTTGTAACATACAGTATCTGTCAGTATTAACACAATGAGTTAACATACAGCACTTGGGACTAAACCAACCTGGATTTGCATTGCAAAGACGTTCTGCTTTTTTTTATATTCAATGAACACCTCACCAAATACTAGTTTGAACATCTATTTAAAATTGATATTACTTTAAAGCAAATACCTGTCAAAACCAGCATGGTCTGATATAACTGCCATGCCAGGAGAGCTCAGTTTTACACAATGTACATGATACTGCCTTTTCAGAGGATGTTGAAAGGAAGTGTTTGCATATATTTGTTGACACTATGGTACAGCCCAGCTCTGCAGTCTCAGCTGTTTGCATTTTCTTATAATTAAGGCAATATAAAAAAGGATGAGTAAGCAGTGTCAGGCTACAAGTTAATAACAATATTTGTTGTTGAAATGTTGGTTTTTATTGTCAGCCTTTTCTACAATTGCTTATAGTTTAAAACCCATTACCTACTAATTTATATATGTGTGCATGTTAGCCCTTTTTTTTCTTATCCCACCTTTACCCTGTTCTTTATTTGGGGTTTGGCTAGTGGATCATTTGGGGTTCGTGTGGTGGGAGTGTAATGGTGTGTGTCGCACTGGCACGAATAAATCAGAAACAGCAGTGCTGTTGAAGTGTTTAAACACTGTGTCCACTCACTGTCCACTCTATTAGACTCTCCTACTACTTGCTGGTCCACCTTGTAGGTGTAAAGTCAGAGACAGTAGCTCATCTGCTGCTGCTCAGTTTGTGTTCTCTAGATCTTCATCAGTGGACACAGGATGCTGCCCACAGGACATGGTTCGCTGGATCGCTTTGGTTGGTGGACGATTCTCAGTCCAGCAGGTGTTTAAACACTTCAACAGCACTGCTGTGTCTGATCCACTCACGCCAGCACATCACACACTAACACATCAGCGTCACTGCAGTGCTGGGAATTACCCACCACTCACATAATACCTGCTCTGTGGTGGTCCTGACCATTGAAGAACAGGGTAACAAAGTATACAGACACTTGTTCTAAAATTGTATAACAACAAAAGCTCCTATTGATTAGTTTCTTGCCATCGTTGGCATTAATGTAGGACAAAGTGAATTCAAACAGAAAGAAAAAAACAAATACATACCATCCACCTCTGGTACTTTTAGCTCTCGTTTGAGCACGCCTTTCCTTCCCCACACCTTCTTTGCCAGCCTCGACATAATCCTCCTCCAGTGGTTCCAGCCAATCAGGAGGCACTTCATCCTCAGCTCCACCTAATTCCACGACAATCCCGTCGGTGTCCACGCTGACCTGGACCACGTCGTCCAACAAACCAGGATCAGCCTCCTCCTGTCCACGCGACTCCTCCATCATTTCATCCATCACTGTGCCGCTCACAAGCCAGTGGAGCTGGACTCATCCCAGGAAAAGTGAACAATGGAGGGATTCACATCCTTTAATCTGCTGCGGAGTTCAGTGCCGGAGAAATGTTGAGGCTGCCTTCATTTCAAGCTGCTGGGAAAGGTAAAAGCGGTTTGAGTAGAGCCCAAACTCCTCCAAACTATTCAACTTGTTAACAAATATTGAGTTGAAACATTAATGCAATACTACTAGTTTTAAATTAAACAATTATTCATTAATTAATCACTAAGCTGCCAAATTCTGCTAGTCTAGTCATTTGTATATCTGGTTCAATCCACTACTGCATTAAAGGGCTGTGCCGGTCTAACTATGGCTACAATAACATTTTTCTACTACTACTATTAGCAATTAAGGAGGATCAGATGAATAACAGGGAACTATCTATGAAGAAAAAGAAGAAAATCCATCCAGTCACTCTACTATAAACAAAAACAAACTGATTTGGTTGAGCATCTGTTTAAAAGTAAAAGCCAATCAAACCTAAGCCAATTAATAGCTAATACTCTGTCTAAGCTAGGATGAAATAGGCAATAAAAAAAATCCTCATGTGAAAGAAATCCTTTTCAACAGCCTGAGGCCTGAGGCTAGCACAACACGCTCGACTGGAACGTGATGGAGAATTTTTAGAGGGAGGAGGAAAAAAAAAAAAAGAGAGAGAAATCCACGAGCGGTTGCCATGGTGATGGTATTCTGGTGAGCCGAGCAGAGCGAACAGGGAGGCCAATAAAAACGGCCTCCATCTCGATATCTGCAATGCAGCGCCATTACTATGGCAATGCACAAGACGTGAGGAAGCCAGCCACGGCTAAACCACTAGACGCACATGACAAATAACAACAAGGGAGGAGAGAAACGACACTGCAGATTACTTAAACATGGCCCTGTGAGTGAAGGAATAATTGGCCTAACTAATAACTAGCCTAATCAGTAAACACATGAAGACGCAGCCAATTTATAAACCATCCAATGAGAAGAAACATAAATTAGCATCGTATCTTGGAGCTTGGAAAGGAGTTTTAGATCAAATTTGCACATTAAGGAGATTAATCATAGCTTAAAATGATTATATTAGAAATGGTCACGTGTTCTATAGCAGATAATTTAGCAATCTGGCTAATAGGCCTTTAGTTTAGAATATATATATTTATATATATATTTATTACATTTAGATGCACCAAGTCTGTTCTGCAGTAATATATATATGTGTGTGTGTGTGTGTGTATTTAAAAAATCATTAGTTTTATAGTTTTTATACTTTGTAGTTGTTATAATTATTATATTTTAACATGTCAGCCTATCTGCATGACACAATATTGTATGTTCTTAACCTGCTGTATTGATAGTATATATTTATAAGTAAAGTACTTTGTGGTCTATCTTTACGATGAACTGTATAAATGCAGACTCAACAAACAACTTGCTTTAGAGAAAACGGACAACATTAAATCAGGCTTTGAGATGGCTACTGCTACTATTTTTAGATACTGAATGTATTTTTGTGTAAGCATAAAACACATAAGCTACACATAAGTCTATTCAACTTCACTTAACATGATTCAAATGTACTGATTGTGTAAGCATTGACTGATGTAGTTCAAACGTTCATCACTTGAATTTTTCAGGCTAACTACACTGGCCTAATGGCTCCAGTGCACAAAAAAGGAAATATCTGACACCAAACATTTATTGGCTAACCACACTGGGGTGAGAGACAATTCACATAAATGTGACTTTTTAGTGAACTACCACCGTCGCAATATTCATACAGACATACTGATGTAGTTCATGCAAATGAACATGTGCTGGGCAGATATAGAACCTACATATCCATCAAGTTCACAACCTTCACATTTGTTTAGAAATACAACATGTTTCTTCTGAAATCAAGCTCTGGATCACAAACTGATCACAATCTTGGAGCTCCATCTCTCCAGAGAACGCAGTTCCACTGCTCCACAGTCCAGGGCTGGGGTGCTTTATACCCCTCTAAGCTGGGGGTCATGTGCAGCTGCTCTCGACCATCCCATTTTATTAATCAATACTGTTTAATGCTGCGTCGGCAGTGGCTTAGAGAGGTGGGTGACACAGCAAACCTAGAATATTTCTATATTTTATAGATTTTGTCACCGTATTTATTCTTTGAAGACATCTACTATCTAAAACTGCAAACACAACAACATTTATTGAGTGCTCAGTTTATTACTTTAAGAAACTTTACGTAGGGCAACCCAAAGGTCAACAACAAAAACCTGACTTGGTGGATTAGTTTTCCCACTAAATGATGTACTGCTGTATGAAGAGTGAAAGATAAACCTTGGATCCCAACAATAACCTAATTGGGGGATTTCTATCCCCTCTTGTTTTGTAACCATGTGTTGATGTGTTTATTATCATAGATTAAACATGGTCGCATAAACACTGTATTTCTTTACTCCATCAGCCTAAGACTGCTAGTTGTTTGTGCTTGCATTAAAGCACTCAACAATCAACAATCTAATCTAACAGTTGTCCAAGCAGCAGCCAATAAAACCAAGTTTTGCATTTTCTGCTGGTAATAAATCATGGGCGTGGAAACTTTATGGTCTTAGAAGAATTATTTTGACTTAAAATATGAATATGAATTAAGATACTCAGATAATACCACAAAATTGTCAGCACGTTTGTGTTGAAATCATTTAATCTTATCATATCAAACGCAAAACCAGCATCGAATCACACTGATGCAGATTTTGAGGTGCTCCCATTAATAAGATCGTTGGCTAAAAGAATCAATGTAGAATTGCAGCGGGGGGGTGATACTTGTGATTTACACCACTAATAACAATATATACTGTCATATTACCCAGCCCTACAATGGGCGCATCCCAAATTAGCTGTATTCACCAATGATAAAGGAGCATCCGGACCGTTCAGTGCACATACTGTAGGGCTCTGAATCACCAAAGGCCCCACAATGTGATGTTATCGTTATACTTAAGTAACACTATGATATCGCTGTAGGTTTAAAAACATAACGATGTACAATTTACTGGAATAACAGAGTGATTTACCTAAATTTTTACCCTGTGGGACAAACTTATATCAATATATATTTTATCTAATTAGAATAGCATCTTATGTTAGATAAAAGATCTCACTTCAGTCACTTTTATTGCAGAAAACTGGGACTGTCAAACAGACAGACTAACACAGTCAGTAAAAACTTTGCTTTACGTTTACACAAAAAATATTTACACTTGGGCTGCAATTGAAATCGGATGCCTTAGCAAATCGTATGCTTCTATACTTCACAGTAAACAAAAGCAACAGGCGAGAATGACTAGCATAACCAAATATACTGAACTGTTTAAAGCAGTACGCGAAAATTTCTGGGATGACCTACTGAATCAGGAGACATCTTGAAGTATGTGACTGCGGCACACTGTGCTATTCCAGGATTCTACTGGAGCTGCGGAGGCGTTCGAAGCGGGGGGTCGGCTGAGCTTAGCAATACTTACATTTCTTCTAGTGTAAAAAAGCAATGAGTTCCTGGTTTGTCTTCTAGGAGCTACAGCTTGACACCGTGTGAGTACAGATTCAGGATACATGGCAAAATAGCAGGAAGGTGCCACACAGCGCATCAAAGTAACGTCAGAATGAAACTTTTACTGAATAGTAGGACGTTTACAATGATCTGACGTGTTGCGTCTAAGGACGTTATATGGTGGACGTAGTGCATCAGAGACTTGTGTGGATACTAAAAAGAGCTGACAGACTAAGATTTTATTTTCTGTATCATTCCAGTAAATGAATTTAATCATTCAAGCTTACATGAATTCCTTAATTTACTTGTTAAGTTTTATTTTTTCCACTTTTTTAACAAAAAATATTTTTGTATCACTGCCCTTCTAACACACAATATGGCTCAGAATGAACCCTTATGCATTCACTATGGAATTTTATAGAAACTATTGACATTTGTAAACATTTGCAGGCGGGAACATATTTAGAAAATACTATTTTTGCCAAAAAAATTTAAATAAAAGACTTAAGTTAATCAAAAACAAGATTTTGAATGAACTCGAAAGATTTAATACTTTAGTAAACTGATTTCAAAAATACCCCAAAGAGATACTCAGCAATACATACAAACATAGGAAACAAATACAGTTAAGTTTGACCCATGTTGTGCATTAAAAGGGGTTTGTTCAGCTTGTGCATCTAAGAGTAACCACTGGGTCAAATGCAGTCTTCGAGTACATGTATCGATAAAATATCGCCACACAAAATATCACAATACTATGCTGTATCGATTTCCCACCTACTCTCTTCTTTCTCCTCACTGTCCAGTTAACTACCAAATAATTAATTAACAATATTACTCTATATCTTGCTACAACATCTATACTGGAAAAGTCTTTGGAAAATATCCCATGAAAGTAAAAACCACATCCTTAAACAGTGATATCCAAAAATTAGAGATGCTTCTGGATAAGAACTAAAAAAAATACTGCCACCTCCACTTACACAGACCCAGCTTACTAGCTAAGCTAGCTTACTGGCTAACCAAGAGTCTTTTCTACTCGTTTAAATAAAAGTTAGAAAGTTTATATTCGTCCACTAAAAGTGGAGGTAGACTTGTTAGTTTAGTCCCAGCATTGCTGCTCATCCACAACAAAAAGAAAAGACATTATCGTACTTAAACAAACAGCCACTTTCTAGCTAGCACGACCATCTGGGGGGAGACTTGCTAACAACAACATCAACAAAACCAACACAGCAAGAAGTAAACGTGCTGGACGGTGTTTTGGTCAAGCGGAAAAGAGGAAAACAACCCTGCTGTCAGTGCTATAGTTCGCAGGTTCTTGGCGCAAAGCATCCCTTAAGTTGGTAAATGTGTTGAATGTAGTTGAGCATCGAGTTTGTTTATGGATTACACATACAAAAACTTGTCCGTTCCACCTTAAAAGACGCAGAGGTTGCGTTCTGCCTGCGTGAACTTTTGGGTTTGGGTTACAGACAGAAAAGCTGAAGACGAAGCTGAAATTTGCTGCTTGTTCGGAATTTTCCGTTCCACCTTAAATGGTGCAGCAGTTACATTCTGGCGCCTCGACTGCTGCACCATTTAAGGTGGAACGGACAATTGCGAACAAGCAGCCAACGAATGTATTACGAATGCCAAGTTAGTAGTACCTGTAATACTAAACAGACTTCGCGAATACGAACGGGGCAGTAGGGGGTGTCACGGTCGGGGAAAAAAAAACCTTTTGGCCCATATCAGACGCCATAGCCCCCCCCTTGTCCGTGCCGCCCCTCCGTACCCCCCTCCTTCTCTTTCTCCCTCCCTCCCTTTGAATCAGCATCGGGTCGCTCCACGCTGCTGCCGCCGCCGTCGCCACCACTGCTGCGAAAAAACAACCAACCGCCGGTGTTTTCCCTTCCCTCGTCATTTACACTAACGATCATTTCCAATGCATTCAAGCCGAGAGCGCGCGCGACCGCTCGTGCACTTCAAAAGCAACCGAGCAGCGCTGTGCGGCGGCGGCGTCACCCGAGCTCCGTTAAACGTAGCGTGGAAGCGTTCTTACCTCGGCGCCTCGCGCAGTCGCTCCTGCTGCCCCTTCTCGTCGCTCGTGCCTTCGATTAGCGATACTTTCCGCGCGCTACTGAGCATGTGCAGAACGGTCGGAGGAAGTCGAGTAGCTACAGATCCACGATCAATTGCAGAGACTCTCAAGTGACCGCTCCACACGAGCTTCTCAGATGGTGCACGTAGTTGGTTATATTGCAGAAGTCGGATATCATTTCATTGTTGGCCCAAATTTGCATGCACAAAGTCGAGATTCATGTAACACCAGCTTTCTAAGTATTTTACAAGGACCTTGTGTCACAGTTACAGCTTCAGAACTTTAGAGCACGTGAATGCAAAAAAAAGAAAGTATATAAAATATATATAAAATACTAGATGCACAAAACATAGCTACCAGTGGCTATCAGACTTTATAACTCCTCCCTTAACGTACGACACCTCTCACATGTACAGTAATAACAATAGAACAATTTAATTGTGTGCAATAACTTTCCTACTTCTAAACTCTTACTGCTGTAAACAGTATATCAGTACTTATTATTATAGCCACAGTCACTATATTTTATTCTTCTATTGTATTATAAGTCTTTATATATGTGTACATATTGCAAAATTCTTTTTGTTGTAAATTATTATTATTATTAGAGTGTTTTATTCTCCTATATAACCGGCTGCTACTGTAATAACTGCAATTTCCCCCTGGGATCAATGAGTATTTCTGATTCTAAAACAGAGCACTGCAGGAAGACCATACCCCCTGCAAACATAGCTACGTTGTTACAACAGAATGTAGTGGTAACGTTGTCAGAACCTCTTAGAATCCTTCATACATTGCATTATATCAGCCTGGAGCTTCCATGTTGCTAAGCTGCCAACAAAAGGTAGTCATTTAATAGTTACGTTGTAGCAACGTTGCAAGAAAACCTTATGACAACGTTGTCTGTTTGCTGGGGCCAGAAAACAGTTTAAAAAAAGTTACTCTGCAAACACAGTTAAGTTTCTAAAATGTAGTTATAATACTATAAAACACGGTTATTTAATAGTGATGTTGTGACAACGTTGTCCAAACAAAGTAAAAAGCACCACCTTCTTACAACGTTGTGGCAACATTGTAAAAATAAACTGTGGCGACAACGTTGTGTGTTTGCTGGGGCCAGTACAAAAACAAGTACAGTAACGTTGTAACAACGTATTGTTTTTGTGCCTAGAACGTTGTGGTAATGTTGTCAGTACATTTTATCTGCATATAGTTGCCAAAAGTTAGTAGTAATACCATAAACACCGTTACTTAGTAGTGACGTTGTGACAACGTTGTCCACACAAAGTAAAAAGCACCACTTTGTGACAACATCGTAACGGAAACGTTGTGACAACGTTGTGTTTTAGCTGGGGCCAATAAAAGACTAAAATAGCAGTTACGTTGTGACAACCTAGTGTTTATATCAGAAGGTTGTGACAACGTTATCTGACAACGTAGAGGTGACGCTATCAGAACCTTCTGGAATGCTACCCTCGCTACATTATATGATATAGTATAATTTATATCTGCATGGAACTCCGTGGAATTGCTAAATTGGCAAAAAGCGGGATTAATACCGTTATTAATAATATCGTTATTTAGTATAGCAGTAAAAAAAAACTAAACAACAACAAACAAGCAGTTACCCAATAAACACGGTCACACTGTGATAACGTACTGCGTTAGTGCCCACAACAGTGAAATGAAATTCCTCAGAAAGTTGTGAGAACGTAGTGGTAACGTTGTCAGAACCTTCTAGAATACTTTTTTTACGTCAAAAACCTGCAAACTATAGAGCTAACAGCAGGGTTGTTTTCCTCGTTTCCGCTTGACCTAAGCTCCGTCCAGCATGTTAACCTCTTACTGTGTTGGTTTTGTTGTTAATACGTTCCATTATATCTGCACGAAACTACAGAATTTTGCCAATAAGTTGCCAATAAGAAGTCATTATACCTTAAAAATCGTCATTTAGTGGTGACGTTGTGACAACCTCGCACAGACAACGTAAAAAACACCACCTTTTGGCAGCGTTGTGTGTTTGCTGGGGCCAGTAATACAGGCAGTTACCCTGGAAACACAGTTACGTGACAACGTATTGTTTTGGTGCCCATAACCTTGAAACGTAATTTCTCAGAAAGTTGTGCGAACGTTGTGGTAACGTTGTTAGTACGTTGTCAGAACGTTTCGTTAATCTGCATGAAACTCCATTAATACCGTTATTTAGCAGAGGTTGTGACCACGTTGTCAAGACAAAGTAAAAAAAAGCAGCACCTTCTCCAGTAAAACACAGTTATGTTGTGACAACGCATCGTTTTTATTGTTAGAACGTTGTGGTAACGTTGTCAGAACATTCTAGAATCCATCATACCCATTCCATTATATCTGCCTGGAGCCTCATAGAATTTTGCTAAATTGCTAAAAGGTAGAAATTAAATTATTTAGTAGTAAGGTTGTTACGGCCTTTAGTAGTAAGGTTGTAACGTCATTTAGTAGTGATGTTGTGTCAGCGTTGTTCAGACAGGGAACCACCACAACGTTGTAGCCGCGTTGAAAGTAAGTAAACAACGTTGGATAATGTATGTTTATCATATCAACAAATAAATGGTAATAAAGGTAACTAGTTGTTTTTTTTTTTAGAATATTTGGAGACTTACACACCAAATGAACGCCAATCTCCCACGTGTTAAGCAAGAGAATAACCGGAAGCGGTGATAAGTAGTAATACTGCTTCATGTCCAACAAGCAGTTGAGTTTAGCCCCGAGTGACCCCTCTCGGTTTATTAGTGCTTCTCTTTGTTTAAAATTATTTAATGCGATTTGCCTCATTGCACTGCTGGATTGCAACGTGCAGCAGAAACACGATCTTAATAGGTGTTAATAAACATACCTTGTGTGTGCTGGGTAGCTGGAACTGGATAAAAGCTTGTTTATTTGATGAGCAAGAACTGGGCAGGAAATGATCGAGGATATAGAGAATACATATTATTCTTTGTATCATATATACGGGGTTTGCACATTCACTACAAGTTCAGCGTTTTTCACTCGTATAAAAAGTTAAAGGTCACAGCATCAATATCCCATCGAGGCACGTGGTTAACACGCGAATTCAAGACCTACTAATTTCTCTGATTCTATGAAATTATGCTTTCAATTTTCCCTAATTACACGAACAGTTGAATTATCGAAATGTATTCGCTATGAACTTGACTTTATTAAAAAAACACGTTAGTTTGGACCGGGTAAACAATAGTAGACCACACAATCGAACACCTATTCAATTTCAGTCGATAGCGTATCGAGTTACGTGGGGTTAGTTATTCGAAGCCGCTTGTATAATGTTTTGCCCCTTTTCTCAGCTTAAAAGAAACTGAAATCTAAACATGACTTTATTAAATTAGGTTCCGCACTGTAAACAAACAACAACACATATTTTCTCCTGCTTTTTTTTCAAAACAACATGCTCGACAGTGGAAACTGAACTGACACAAATCCCAAGATGCTTTGCGGCGGTGCTGCTAAACATCAACATCACAATGTTTTTCTTAATTTTATTTTATTTAATGATATTTACGTTCATAATACTGTCTGGTGGTATTTAAACTACATTTAGTTAAATAAATTGATTGTATTTGCTTAGTTGGATAAAGTGAATATCTAATTATTACACTTTTATTTCTTAGTTGGATTTTCAGTTATGCTCAGCCAAAGTCAGTAAACATAAAGACCATTAAACATTAATCATTTATACCAAGGATGTGGATTAATAAAGATAATAAGCAGCATTAATGTTATTATTCAGTACAATATATACAATGTGCAAATAACATTACTCACTATTATTCTATATTATTCAAATATGCAGCTCCTACAGAGAACTGTTAAGACTTTAAGCTAAGGCTTTAAACAATGTGCATGTCCAATAACATTATAATACAACATATAAACCAGATGATAATGTTTAGTTTATCATAAAAAACATGACAAATAGGACAAACAGAAGAAAAACTCAGTTAGTTGACCACTGTTGTTGTACTGTTACGGTGTCACATGGCTTCAGTGGAATCAGTCCTAGGTAAATAGGACAATTTAAAAAGTTGTTATGCTGTAGGTAATGCTGGAAAGGCTGAATGAAATACTAGAAATAAATTCGATATTTCACTCACTGTTCTTCCCTCAATAGACGAAAGAGTGACCATTTGATGCAACAACAAAGATGGCCACCTACTTGTGAAGGTATTTATACAAAAATTAAAATATATTTAATAATAAAAACAGTATTTTGGTTGGTTTATGTAACATCTGTACACCATGGTCTATATGTCTCAACAGTCAGGTTTCCATACTTCACTGGAACACGTGTTCACATTTGTCATGCAAGTCCTATTAAACAGGAAGTCAGGCCCATAAGAATCATATACAAAACATTCCTGCAACTTCCGTCAGAACAAAAGTGGCACAGAAACATTCTGATTCGCCAGCCATGTGGTATCAGCACTGGATTTGTGTAGTTTATTTAAAGCAGTGTGAGATTAAAATGGTGCACAGAATACATCATCATGTTTTTTACACATGAAAACTGGAAGCTGAACTGTAAAAAGAGCAGCATCAGAGAAGTATTTAATTTATTCACCATAATCAAGACCTCTGTTTCCTTTTAACGTATCAGCTTCTGTGCTTCCTTTGTGCTGGGACGTCTACTGTGCCTTGTGTTCACTTGTAAAACAGACATAATTTGTTTTGATTGAAGTGTATCAACAGCACAGTATGTTATTATAGACAATATATTGTCCAGCACTACTTTGCAGTATGACTATTCTTAATTCTGAAAAGTGCTAGCAGCAGGTGGCTTCTGGATGGCTTTAGGCAAAGTGCCTACAATCAACATTAGTGACACAGAGATCAACACATAATGTAACTGAATGTAAATATAAATGTAAATGTAAATACCAGAAATGTTAGGTTGTGTATTATTACTAAATAATAGATTCTGTGTATTTTGCCTCAAAATAATTTGTTTTTGTGTTTAACATTTGCACTAAAATGATTAAAATACTTTTATTGTATACGTTACTGATTCACAACCATTTACTTGCCCATTTACTTTCACATCTAGATCAGTTGTCACCAGCCCTCTTTGTGAAGACCTACCTTCCTCCAGCACAAACCTAACACAGTCAGATAAGATTCACAGATAACAGTCAAGCAAGATTCAAAATCAGATGGATCAGTTTAGATCAAACAGTTACAGTATATAATATTACATAATTATAATATTATATACATATTCTATAACAATACAGTTAGTACAGTAATGGTTGTTTTAGTTAAAGTCTTAAAAATGGTATTTGGAACTGTATAGAATTAATAAATACAGCATGCATATATATGTATGTATATATATATATATATATATATATATATATATATATATATATATATATATACACACACACATACACACACACACACACTTGTTTGTCTTACTATATTAGTGAGGTCATCCATAGGTTTCTATTGATCTTTGTTTTACTAACTAAATAATACTACACCTAAACCTAACTTAAACCTTAACCTCAGTACCCAAAAGACTCATTTTCTGCTCTATTAGATTTTTTTTTTATTTGATTTTTGTGTTAGTGAGGACCAGCAAAATGTCCTCACTTTACCAAAAAAAATCTGATTGTCCTATACTAGTGACGACATGTGGTCCTCACAAATAGACCTCTACAAGAACACATACACACATCAACAAATAGGGTTACAAGCTTGGCATGACTGTCTCATAATAATAAAAGAAGCCTTTTTGATGCTGTATAGCACCATAAACAAAACCTTTTCCCTCAAGCTGAAGAACCATTTCACCAAAGAAGGATAAACATATAGAACTATATAGAACTCATCATCTACAGTTTTATATAGAAGCACTGTCTTTAGTAAAGAGCCCTGGAAGAATCATATTTTTAAGGGTGTAGCTTTTAAATGAATACTGTAAGCCAGCAATAGAACTTCGGGTGAACTCATTAAAACACACATACACATCAAACAAAGAGAAATTAATTTAATTCTAATGACACACAACATACATATATGAATGACTTGTACAGAACCGGTCAATGAAACTCAAAGTGGAAGCATCAGCCTGGTTTACTCTTCAGCTCAAAGTTCAAGATAATTGTTTATATGACAGTATTAAAAACAGTGTGATCGCAAAGTAGTGGTTCCTTCAGTTAAAAATGCTTTTAAAGCACATTACTATAGTGTCGTAGACGCCTGCACTCTATAACAGTGAGGAGAATGTAATGTACACGTATGAGCACTTCTGAATGAAACACAATTACTGCTGACTTTGAAGAGGCTCTGATGTGTTAAGATTACTGGCAGACAATGATAAAATCCATATGAAGTATATTACAGGATAATATAGAAGATAAAAACATCAATGGACACACATAACATAACACCCAACCAGCAGAGGGCATAAGATAAACCTTTATTTTATGGAGCCAATTTATTTGGCTCGGAGTCACACAGCCAAGCGGGTGGTTGCTGTTCCTTCCTTCCTCCAAACAAACTGTTTTCTTTTATTAATATCATAAAGTTTATATTTAAAAATGGAAGGAGAGGATCAGGAGATGGATAAATGCATATATAGTGCTATTAAGAACCAGCTCTGGAGCCAGTAGGCAGTTTCTAATCCATAAAAATCCAATCATGTTATTGTTAGAATAAAATCAGAAATACAAACTGCTATTATTACTCATGTTGCTCAAGCACCTATTCATTAAACTCTAGAATGAGGGGCGAAGGACACCTCAGTGGCTTTCTGCCCTCAACGTACAGTAAAATGTATCAATTCAGGAGATTTCGAGGATCTAGAATTTTCTGTGTGGTGTTTTTGTTCCCTACCGTTACATATAACTTCTTTTTTTAAACACTTACTGATGTTACATTAGCATCTACAGAAAAGACGATGCAGCCCTCAGTGGCTATCTGTCCTTCCCAGAGCGCAGGTCTGTAGCATGTGGGTCATGTTGGATGGTCTGATGCAGCATGAGAGCCAGCAAGCCGGCACGATTAGTCATTGCCGTGCGGACGTTTCGCTCCTGTTCAAACAGCTCGTCCAGCTTGTACCACTAGGAGACAGAGAGAGCAATGAGATTAAACAAATAAATAAAGTGACTGTGATTAAATATAAAACTGATTCAAACATATAAAGCTGCACTAGCATCACATTAGTATTTAACAGTGTACAAGCCTGTTCCTTAAAGGCTGGGAAGACCAGAATGCAATGTCATATAAATCATTTAAACCTTACATTCAATTGAAAATAGTACAAACTTTATTTTGAATTTGATGCCAGCAACACATTTTAAAGAAGCTGAGACAGGAGCAACAACACCAAAAAAAAAAAAAAAAATCTCAGAACTAATCAGGTTAATTGGTAACAGGGCAGGATGCAATATATACAGCCTCCCACAGAGGCGTAGTCTGTCAGAAGTAAAGTTGTGGAAGAGTCACCACTCTGTGAAAGGAAAGACTACACAAGCAAACAGTTCAACAATTCAAGAACAACAGCAAACATTACCATAACATAAAATAGCGAAGAACTTGGGGATTATTTCATAATCTTGGGGATGTATTGGCAAGAACTGGGCGATACAATACGCATTGTGATACAGCGGTCACGATTCAATACATCGCGATATACTGGGCTATTGCAAGCAACATGATATATTCAGATTTTTCAAATCCTACTATTAAAACGCACTACTATATAAACAGGTTTTCCAATGCATACAATAGCATTGCGCCCTTGTGCTGCTTGTTTATGTTGGAGAGGAGCTGAAAATGGATTACAACACTGCCATCTAGTGGTCAGAGGTTTAAACACAACACACAATGAGTAACTGTCTGCCAGGAATCTGTGTATCTATACTGTTATTTTCAGAATCGATACAGTATCACAAAACATAATATCCCAATATTTCGTTATTTTCGATAATTTTTTAGACCACAGTGCTAAAAATGAATCTGTCCCAACATTTTAAAAACATAGACATATAAAGGGCATACATATACATACATATAAAAAAACAAAAACACTAACATTTATTAGTGCCAACATTTCATATGTTGTCTTTGTACTAGTTTCCATTCCATTCAATATAATGCTCAATTGAATTGCACATCAAACAGGCTTGTACCTTACTGAAAACATTCTAACTTTTGAGACTTGAGCTGAGAACTTGAGATGATGTAAAAGCCCACTAACCACTCGCACTCTCTCCAGATCCACCTCGGCTCTGCGGAGCTTCTCCCAGCAGTAGTGTTTGTTGCACTTGCGCTTTGACACTCTGCAGTACTCCCCTGTAGGCTCAAAGACATCCCGAACCAGAGGGCAGCCACATACCTCGTCTGCCGGAATCTGAAAACCCGCAGATCAACAATGAGGTAAGTAACCAAGATAAAAAAAAAAATCTTATGATGTTTTGAGCAAATAACCCAGCCAACAAACTCACCTTCGGATCTCGAGAGTGTTCGGGACAGAGAACCTGAAGCCTCTTACAGTACGTCTTGCTTTGAGGATTGTATACGTCACAAAACAGCCTTGTTGCACTGCGAAAACAAAGTGATCAACAAAAGGATAATTTTATATCAGTGATTTAAGCAAGAAAAAAAAGTCTTAAGAATTTAAAACTAAAAGTGACTAATATGATTTATATGGTAAGTCACATTTGCTTGCATTGGTGGGCTGGAGGTTAGGGAATTGTCTTGTGACCGGAAGGTCGTTGGTTTGATTCCCTGGACCCTTGAGCAAGACATTGTCTTTTAAAACCACCTGCTCAGATTTTAAACTAAAAGTGACTAATATGATTTATATGGTCAGTCACATTTGCTTGCATTCGTGGGTGAAGGTTAAGGAAAGTTGCCTTGTGACCAGAAGGTCGTTGGTTCGATTCCCTGGACCCTTAAGCAAGACATTGTCTTTTTAAACCACCTGTTCAGATTTCAAATTAAAAGTGACTCATATGATTTATATGGTCAGTCACATTTGCTTGCATTGGTGGGCTGGAGGTTAGGGAATCTGTCTTGTGACCGGAAGGTCGTTGGTTTGATTCCCTGGACCCTTGAGCAAGACATTGTCTTTTAAAACCACCTGCTCAGATTTTAAACTAAAAGTGACTAATATGATTTATATGGTCAGTCACTTTTGCTTGCATTCGTGGGTGAAGGTTAAGGAAAGTTGCCTTGTGACCGGAAGGTCGTTGGTTCGATTCCCTGGACCCTTGAGCAAGACATTGTCTTTTAAAACCACCTGTTCAGATTTCAAACTAAAAGTGACTCATATGATTTATATGGTCAGTCACATTTGCTTGCATTGGTGGGCTGGAGGTTAGGGAATCTGTCTCATGACCGGAAGGTCGTCAGGTCGATTCCCTGGACAAGACACCTGCTTCGCAAGTACTGTGTTATAGAACTGCCCACTGCTTTGAGTAAGTGTGTTTATTGCCCCCTAGTGTGTGTATGCAGGTGTTTCACTGCACAGATAGGTTAAATGCAGGTCAAACTCCTCAGTGTGCAAACACATATGGCAAATAAATTCTAAATTAGTTTCCACACTAGTTGCCGTAGTAATGACGCATGTGTGTATTCGCTGACCAGGTAGAGGCCAAATATAGCAAACTGAAGATAGTAGTAAACAGAATGATCTCTTTCTGCAGCGTTTCACTTTTTAATAATTACAGTATAAACAGAACAACATATTAGTGCTCAAAAGACAATCCACAGGCTGTAGCTGTACTATCCTGAATCCATTATCATTCTTATATATAATACGTTCCGATTCTGATTCCGATTCTGATTAACAAAGCATTTACTGCAAACTACATACCAAATAACAACTGTTACCCATATGTCTGTTAAAAGCTTATAAATGCTCTCTGTGTCTAAGCTAAAATCTAAAAATAAGCACTGTTGACCATCTTGTTGGACGTTCTGACACCATGAAACGCATTTTTAGATTTAATGTGACTTTCTGCTGTTCAGACTGGAGAACATCTGTCCTGCTCAGACCTTATATTCCAAAATATCAGATTTGAGCTGCCTGTCAGAACAAGGCTACACATTGCTGAGCAGTTAATCATGCCTGCAGGAGAGCACCAACTCCTGGATTTTGTGTGACTACCCACAGCTTGACCTGAGCTAAAGATCTCATACCAAGCTATTCATGTTCACTTACCCCTCTATGCGTGTGGGATACATGGAGCCGAACGATGTCTGACTCTCATACTGTTAAACAGGACAAAGGGATTCACCATCAGTATTATTATTAACAGTACTGAAGAAGTTATTATTGCAAAGTCACTGAGCTAGGAACGACAGGGAGCAGCTCACCTTGGCATAGCATCTCTCCATATGACGCAGAGCCACCTTGGGGTTGACTGGGTGGCTGCAGGAGACGCAGAAAATTTGAAGGTCTGTGTCATCATCTCCCTCGTTTACCTGCAGGGGCCAATAGAAAACATGCTTTTACTTATTCTTCCAAAAGGCAAAGGCGAAAAAGATTCTATCATGTATAATATGGATGTAACGATGCATCATGAGATAATCAATGCAATAATTCCACGATTGATATCAATTAAGATGTAAAATAAATTGATAGCCTTTTGAAACAGCAGAGGGCGCTGGCGCGTTCTACCTCGCTTGTTTGACGCCAGTATATCACATTAGTTGAATGTCTGGCGTCGCATAAGGGTCAAAACGCGACATGCAAACTATAAACCTGTCTTTTTTTACATCCTTTACTGTGTTTTTCTCTCTGGATTTGATATTTTTCCTCACACTTCGGCTGCTTTTCGCGCTCAAGCTTTCAGAGGGGACGGGTTTGACAGTTTGGGGGCGGGACTAAACGCTATTGGCTGATGTCATTTGGTTTTGTGACTGACCACTCACTACCAACAGCCTCTCAAACTACAACAAACATGGTGGACGGAGAAGAGCTGACAGGAAAGACAGAATAAAAATGTAGTTTATTTCACTTATAATGATTTATTAGTCTTATCACTTTTTATGAGCCTGTATTCACTTCAGTTTACTTTGATAAAGAAAAGATAAGCAACATACAGCATTTGGTAGTTTTGTTATAGATATAAATTAGATATAAATAATAAAAGGAATCTTTGTGGGTCATAATTTGTGTTCAGTTTTGTGAGGCCAGCATCGTGAATCGCACTGCATTGTGAGTAGAGTGTATCGTTACATCCCTAGTTTTGAATGATAATAAATATATTCTGTTAAATGTTCAAAATTGTTGAAATTTTAAATTGGAATGTTTTCAATGTGGTACACACATGTCCAAAAATGTTTTTTTTCTGTTTATCGTTAGATCCCTAATGTACAATTACGATTACTATAATGGCTTTATGCTAGACTAATGTTTAACCCCAAGAGAGTGGCTTTTTCTCCCACTCTCTTATCCCCACATTAATGTATTAACTCAATAAACGTAAGAACGTAAGGACTATAAACTTTTAGCAATGAATTATGGCTGCCATCATGTTCTCTGACCTCTTCGTCATGCTGTACGACTTGCTGTTTGGCCTTAGCGATGATGCCTTCCAACTCATGAAACCGCTTCTCCATCTCGGTGAGCCGTAGTCGGGCTGATTGCTGCTCGCGCCGGATGCGTTCCAGAAGCTTCTTGCCCTGTTCCTCAGCAATACAGGGGCTCTGCTGCCACTGCTGGATCCGCTGAGGGAGGATCTCGTAGATCCGGCTGATGTGACACAGAGAGACGTATCACTATGCCTGTACACTCACTGGTCATTACACAGTGCACATTCATATCATGCATCACTTCAGCCTTACTTGGCAGCGAGCTTCATGCCACAGTCATCAGAACAGTATTTGGAGTTGGGACGGGCCATTTCCACACAGCCTGGCCCGAGGCACTGTCTGCTCCCGCCGCTGTCTCGAACCTCAGTGCGCTCACTGTGCCTCACCTTGTCCCGGTGCTTCTGCTTCGGTTTGTGCTTACGGGGCTTATTCTCCTCTTTCTGATAGGACACACAAACGAAATGAAACCTTGATAGGTATAAACAAGTATAAACACACTAACACACGAAACAAATGGGAGGCAGGATGTTACATGACTGGAAGCCCAATTTTTCTTCTTCAGTTTAGTGCTGGAGCTACGTGGCTAACGTTGGTAATGAATACTAAGTGAATAGTCCCATCCAGTTTCTCAGTCAGTTTCTCAGGCTTCAATATGACACAGTATAATTTATTATAATAAACTAAAAACATAAAAACATAAAAACTTCACGGTGTAGCTGAATGCTGTGGGCTTTCAACAGGTGTCGAAATTGTGGCTCCATCTTTCCGTGCACGAACATCATGCAGGCATATGGACACTGTTTGTTGTTACTGTAAATAACATAACAGTTATATAACAGTCGACAGATGCAGGGCACGCGTCAAAGGCAGTGTTTCTCTGCGTTTCTATTAATATCTTTGCGATAACACGGCGCAGAAATACAGTTCAAACATTTTTTGGATTTTGTCATCTGTGTTTTGTGTGAAGCTGACCAGTGGGCTTTCATGAAATCACTAATGACCCGCCCACACATCAAATAAATCAATATTCATCGGAGAGAGACATACCAGGGAGCAGAAAGTTCACGGCTGCTGAAGTTGAGAATCAGCGATGAAGATAGCGGTGCATCAGAGCCTGAGGCTTTGATCCATATGATGAGGAATATGAAAACAATCAGGATCCATTTGAAGATCGCTAAGTGTATTTATAAAAACTTTTTTATGACGTGAGCTAGCTAGCAGGCTAAAGGATGTTTCTGTATGTGAGGAATTGATTTGTGAGTGCCATCTAGCTAGGTAGCTAGTTAGGTCATAACAGTCATGACCTAACTGATTCTGTCCCATAGTAAATGCTTACTTTGCTATTTGAAAGTTCATTTTCTGCACATTAGTAAATGTTTACTATATAAATGTAATTTCCTTTATTAAAGCTTCACTTCATTTACTAATGTATTTCTTCATGTTTAAGTCCAAGTTTATGGCTGTTGGCTGTTGTATCAAGTAGAGTAGCAACATTCTACTCAATAAACGTTTTTACGGAATTAAATTTTAGACATTTATTTCACTTTTGTATACTATTTTATTCATACATTAAACTATTGATGTGAAGCTAAGACTCTGGTAAATCCATTTCAAGCACTAAAACAGTTTGTCCACATAAGTAAAATACATTTTTACAAGATATATGAAGAATTTTGAAATCGGACTTCAAGTTTTTCAGGTTTAGGACCAGATAATCTCCTCATACTTCCTTCAGGTCACTTATTACCTCATTACTGAGACTGCAGAGACTGTTCTGAATATTTTGATATAAAATATGTGGGTATTATGTGACATGCAAGTGCCTTTAACGGCAAAATTAAGAAAATCGAGATAATGCCCTTAGACCCACAAAATAATTGGGCTTTAGATTTGAATAGATTTTTTATGTATCATGCTCATGGAGGGCTGCATCGTTTGGCTGGACCACAGGTCAGTGGTGGCAGCATGATACGAGACGTCCTCCTCCTCCAGCTCTCTAGTAATTCTTTGCTGAGTGTTGTTATACAGTCACGGCAACTTCGGAAAAATATTTGCGGCTTGGTAGCTCGTACTTCTGCTGACTTTTCCACCGTATATATGGGCGCCATGTCTTTTGCAATAAACATCGCTATAGCACGATAATCACTCTGAACTAAGGAAGCCTAAAGGGGGGCCTGCGGAAGTTAAAACTGAGAGAAAACCGATTCTCATGAAAACACATCGTCCTTAACTGTAAATTCTAATTAATCGATAAAATCGATTTATCGCCCAGCTCTAGTACAGACTGTACATAGACTCCAATGCTAAACTAAAGAAGCACCTGGACATCAAACATGTCTTCGCTGCTCTGCTATATATATGAGAAAGGACGACTGTGTAAATTTAATTACAGTAATTACAAAAAGTAGTGCTTGTAAATTAAGGAACGTTTCTAGAGCTTCTTTTGTCAGTGAACAGGCACTATTCAACGCTATTCATGGTTTCTAAACTCACCTGGTTGTGCTGACATGCATACAGGCTGCTGGACTTTGATGGGGTTTAAATTTGTGTAGACAATTAACCTTTTTCTCAGACCGCTTCTCCCTCCTCTTCACATGTTTGACTTTCACAGCTCTCTTCCGCATGGCAGGATCAAGGCTCTCGTCTTCATCGCTGTTCCAGCTCTAATAGAGGACACATACACATAAACACACACTCCATGTCTGACAACTCCTGCTCAAGCTCTATATGGAACTACCACCTAGTACATACAAATGTCTACAGTAGTGACCGCAATGTAACACAGAACAATCCATCAAGAGTGAACGTTCCCAGGTTAGCTGCATGGCGTTAACTGGAAGATACCTGTGTTGGAAGCACCCTGTGTTACATAACACAAAGATATAAGACTGTATAGCATCCTTAAGATTATTATTATTATTTTTTGTTGCTGTCAAGTATTGATTTTCACTTGGTGATAATGTCACCATGCTGTAATGTGGCACAGAGGAACGTTTTATTTTCCTCAGCCGTAACACATAAAAGCAGCATAAGGCTGTGACATCACAGCGAGCAGCTTACTGTCAGTGATGCCACAGCCATAGTAATTTATAGGATTCATAGGTCATAGGATTTAAAGACACAATGATAACTTAATGATATAATAGTATGTGCGTACATGGTCTCCGAATCTGCCGGCGCGGTACTGCTCATACAGCTCCAGCTCATCCTCACTGTACTCATCCGATAGGGGGCAGTCTCTCTGGGGCATGCTTGGACTTTTAGACACAGAGTACTCCTCATCCTTCACCCGGAGCATTTTCTGCAGCACAAACGAGACGTATTGCAAGAACAGTAATAGTCATAGTATGTGAGCCAACAACACACCAAAGTTTACAATAAATTAAATCAATGTTACACAAAACTCTACCACCAGCATTTAACAGTCTTTATGGGAAATGATAGAAAAACAGTTACTGAGTAAGCCTGTCTGATGACTGTCTAGGTGCAGCAGCAGCAGCGAAGATATTATCTTTTATTAGTTTAAGCTAAGACTGTGGAAGGGTTAGAAGTACTGAGAAGTTAAAACACATTAGGTCCTCAGTAAAAGGTTCTCTGCGGTTTCTATGCCTCCTTTAACCTTGAACTTACTTAAAACTTGAGACACTTAATAACTGATGCAAATATGCCACTCAATGAGATCGATTGATCTGTAACATGAATCAATAGCCTTTTGAAACAGCAAAGGGCGCTGGCACTGTCTAACTCGCTTGTTTGATGCCAGTACATTACGTTAGTCGAACGTATGGCGTCCCATCAGTGTCAAAACTAGGGCACGCACAAACGTGAGGTGAAAAATATAAACCTGTAAGTTTTAATGTTTTGCGCAAGTAAATTTTAAACTCGTGCAGATGTGAAACACGCTCTTTCTTTACATCCTTTACTGTGTTTTTCTCTCTCGACTTTATATTTTTCCTCGCTAAAGTGCACTACCGTTGGCTGCTTACTGTGCTCGAGTTTCCAGAGGGGGTGGGTATGAGGGTTTGGGGGCAGTACACGGGCCGAACGCTATTGGCTGATGGCACCTAGTTTCGGGACTGACCACTCACTACGAACAGCCTCTCAAACTACAACAACTATAACTGATTTATTTCACTTAATAATGATTCAATAGTCTTACCACTTCTTATTAGTCCCTATTAACTTCAGTTTACTCTGATAAAGATGAGCAGACAAAGCAGTTTTGTTATAGATTTAATATAGATATAAATAATAGCACACGTAACTTTTATTTTGTATTTTTGAACTATATATATATATATATATATATATATATATATATATATATATAAATAAACACACACACACACATATATATATATATATATATATATATATATATATATATATATATATATATATATATATATATATATATAAAAACTTTTATTTACTTCAACTTTATATTATTATACTTTATATATTTTGTATATATTTTATATTATTTCTTTTTTTTGTTATCTTTATCTATTGGTGAATGGAGGAACAGCAAAGTAAGAATTTTATTGTAGGGTGTAACTGTCTGTTCTGCTGTGCATATGACAATAAAACTCTTGAATCTTGGTGTTTTTTTTAAAGAAATTGTGAGAAAATTGTATCATGAGCATCATAAATCGCACTGCATCGTGAGTAGAGTATCATTCCATCCCTAGTTTTGAATGATGATAAATGTATTCTGTTAAATTTGTATATTTGCAATGTGGAAAACACTTTTCCACAAATAGCTTAATGATGACACTATATATATATATATATATATATATATATGTACAGAGAGAGAGAGAGAAAGAGAGAAAGAGAGAGAGAAAGAGAGAGAGAGCTGGAGTTAATTGTGCTGCCCTGGTGCTGATACTTATTAGCAAGTGACAGAAAACAACATGATCCACAGTGAAAGTGACATTATGACTCATGAAACCGAAACTGACCACATTATGCGTGTGAAAGTGACTGCGGTCAGACTGGGGCAGGTTTAAAATTCAGCGAGGCACACTCACCCGGGCCCGGACTTGACACTGCCTCAGCCGACATTTCTGCCTGATCTTATTTGGGCCGCCAAACTTTTTCATGTCTTTGCAGAAATCACACTGAGCGCAGTCCTCAGTCCTCATGCAGGCCTCGCACTCCCCACACATACGCGCTGACCGCTTCACCTGCAGGCACATCCAATTAACATACACTTAAATAAGCCTGCTGAAACTCTTAAAGGCCACAGCTACTCGGTAGGTGTCTTCACTCATAGTCAGTGTTTGCTTCCTGCTTTTTGCACTGGAGCCGTCAAAATGAATGGAAGTCTATGGGTGGGGTTTCCACGGCACAGTACTGGAGTCTTTTCCAGACAACTGGAACTGTGCTTTTACCATGGACCCTTCTGTCCAGTAGTGAAGGCACCTGTTCAAGATTAGTACCAAAGCTTTCTTTGCTGTTCTAGATGAAGATCAGAACACAGGTAACTATCACATGATCAATAAATGCACCACAATGTAGATAATGATAATGTGTTACTTGCTTATAGCACTTATGCTAGCCTTTACAGAATCATCAGTGAAAAAGTTTAGCTTTGCTTGATTCTATATGTGACTGTGTGAGTGAATGAACACTGTGATAGCAGTTTTGACTGTATATCCAAAAAGATATGTAACGTGTTGGAACCTGCTAGCGCCCCGGTTGTCCTGTCTCATAACTCTTTATACCGAAGTGACAATAATGCATTCATGTAGCATTAAGTCTGCCATCAGCCCAACATAAGAGGATGAAGAAGTAGCACTGCCCTGATGTTCAATCATGCCCTGAGGTTCTGATACCTGGTAGCCAATAAAAAAACAGTAGGAGCAATGATGGCGGAAGCGCTTGATGAGTGACCGCAAGAAACCACATTCGGCAGCAAACAAAATAAGTGATAGAAATAGAAACCATTAAACATGCTCTTGCAGAGTAAAGAGATGAAGTTTGATGCTGGTTTCTCTGGACCGGTGAGGTGTAAAAAGTGAGAAGGAGCATTTTCTGGCAATATCTTGACCCCCGATTGTCTGGAGTAGGAATTCAAATATGTCACAAACTGCACCCGTAACTATTACATTAGCCTCGAAGTTCCAGTGCAAAAGGAAAGGAGCCAACGATGGACACCGAACAGGACGACTGATTAACGATGTGAGGGTAAAAGGGAAAAGCCGCATGAGCTGTTGTTTATGAAGTGGCTCTCAATTCTGGTATGATTAGTTTACCCGTGACCCACGCCGGCCAGTCTTAAAATCAGGCGTGTCAGTGTCGACCTGTGAATCCACCTGTGAATCCTCTGCATCCTTTTCTCTGCTTTTCTTGGGACGATATTTGGTCTCCAAAGAATCATCCTTACCTGGAACAGGAGAGTTCGAAAACTGAGCAAACGACTCATTTTACCTACACAAGGCCAAAGTAAATCGTCTAACTCCAGATACTCACTGCGGCATCGTTCACAGTACCAAACCCTAATGGTTTTCGCCGTCTTCTCTGATATCTTAATGCAGTCACCATGGAACCACTCGTTGCAGTTGTCACAACCACTGCACGCAAAAAAAAAAAAAATAATAATTAATATATAGTCTGTCGGTGCCATTCTTTGGGGTATTTGATACACAGTAACAAGCCAGTTTAAATGCAAATAAAGTCTCACATCATGAAGCAGTTGATGTCCGGTTTGCGACACACGCAATACAGAGGAGCGTGCTGGTGTATGCCGCCCTCCTTGTCTGGTCGACCGAAGGCTGGACTCTCCCTCTCCTATGAGTAAAACAAATAGGTGCAAACTAAGAATAACCAAGTAATACAAATTACATTACATTCAAGACTACTGAATAACTGTTCATACAGTGAACTCAAACAGGGTTTAGAGAATTAGATAAGTCCTAATTTTGTTTTTACATCTCATCTACACAGCTGTTGTCTTATAATCTTTTTTTTTTTTTTAAACCTGTCATGTCTGGCAATTTTCGCAACCGAAATGGTAATCCGAATGCACTGACGTACCAAACATATTTACTTTTACAGCTCCACAGGTTTCTATATCCTATTCTTGTTAATGTTCGTACTTTAATTTAATTAATTTATTTACAGGCAATAAAGGAAAGAAAAAAGAAGAAATAAAGAAAAAAAAAATAATAGTAATAATAAAATATTAAAATAAAATAGAATAAAAATAAACAAATAAATAAACAAACAAACAAAAAGAAAAATATATAGATATACATACATGCATAAACATATTCACATATCTATACATATGCATATACCCATATTCACCACACACATAATCTTTCTGGTGTACACTGTAAACCAACACGCAATAAATGCCACAAAACATTTCAGTTTAGTTATGAAAAATCAAAAAAAATTAAACACCCACTGACTCATTTGCTCATCACTGTAGCAAATGAGTCAGTCGTCAAAACTGAGGTTTATCTGGTTTTATCCTCTCAAAGAAAAATGAATGTGGAGGCAGAGGGGCTTATGCAACAGTCTAAGATCAAATAGACCTCAGAAGACGAGCATCAGTCTGTAGTCAGTGTCGTATCCATACAGGAGCTATGCAGTTCTCTATGGCAAAGACAAACACTTTGCAGACACTCTTATCCAGAGCGACTTTACCTGAGATCTTAACTGTACACAGCTAGGTAAAGTAGTATTAGGAGTCTTACCCAAGGACTCTTATTGGTATAGTGTAAGTTTGTTACCCATGCAAACCCCAGTCCACAGCACAGAGGGCAGCAATGTAACCCACTAGACTATACCAACCACTGGTGAAAGTAAAACGTCCCAAATCCAATGGGTTTTGCCAAATGTCATTGAATCCTTTGAATTAATTTTAAGTCAAAATAGGAATAACATAACATCAGCATATGTATATGATACAAGCAAGCTAACACTCCTGCTTATGACATGCAAGTCTACTAAACTCCAAATACTCAGACTGCAGGTTTCTTCGCCCTATTCATCACTACATTCACTACATTATTTAAAGTCTGTGTAATAGAAATACAGATTTGTTTCTAAACACATGATGCATGTTAGATGGAACATAACTTCTAAACAAAGTAGAAAGATGGCCAACTATGTAGCATTTAACTGTTTCATTAGTGTTAAGCTGTCATGTCATACACTTATTTCTGGTCCCATACATGCTTCATACATGCATAGACAAAAAACATGTAAGAAATCAGAGCACAATTTATAAACCTGGCTACTGAGCTAAAACCCAGGTCTTTTAATCAGATGACTTCATCATTCTATGAAAATTAGAGTATGCTCTTTACGTAAGCACTTGAATAACCAGATAAATGCAGAAATCTGACTACAATCAGATAATTAAGTGCATGTAAACACATTCACTGAGCACAGAAAGAGGACCTTCAGAGGCCATGACTGGGGCGGGGGGGGGTACTTTAATAGCATGGACACTGAAAATATCGAAGGTTGAACTAAATCGTTACCTCAAAATCTTAAATCGTATGGAACTATAAAGTAGGTGTATCGTTACAGCCCTACAACCCGAACCTACAAAACTCTCTCGCGTGACAGAGCACTTAAACGACACTTGAGGCAGCTGTTTAGGTGCTTATTGTGAGTAGTGTGATGAGACAACACGGGACACCTAAATAAATCTCAGAAATTCGCTTTATTTATAATAATTTATCTGAACGGTTCTGCTCTGTGGCCTGTATATACGGGCGCAGCCTCAGTCAAACGGAAACCCAACAAACTCTACAGATACTCACCATATCGAGTTTAGGACGTCGAAAATAAACTCACAAGCTGTAGAAACAAAAGACACACCCTGGATAAAAGTCCAAAATCGGTTAAAAACAGAGGAATTTGATCCACTATTGTATTTACACAGGAAAAAACACTACAACGGCTTCCACACTACTTCTTCTTCTGTATGAGTCGCACCCAAACTCCAGCACTACCCCCTACTGGCAGCTACTATGAACACCAGAGATAAAATATATTACATCGAAAGTAATACTTTTAAATATATAGCTTATTATTTCTCTATTGAAGTCCCCTTTACAACATAGGAGTAGGTTTTTCAACCAAACACAGTCATAATTGTTTTTGTTTTTTTTCTATTTTTATCCTTTTTGTTACTGTGTTTTTAAGACAGTGAACTAGCTCTGTATGTAAATTAGCTCTGTTCTGATTGGCTGTTTTGTGTTCCCAGTTCAGAAAGCAGACCAGACTGATCCTCAGTAAAAATGGCTGAGGCTAAATAGATGTATACATATGTTTTTACAGAAACAGCACAATACAACGTTGCTACAACGTTGTCAGAAGGTGGTGTCAGAGAACTGGATTTTTGCAGATTATTCAAGAGGCCATGTAAACAGAATACTCTGATTGGTTAGACTGAATTAAGATCTAGAAATCTGATTATAGAGTCTGATAAAGAGAGTTCAAGGTGAGGGTGTCAGTAATCAGGTTTTTCAGTGCGTGTACACTCTTACTCGGATTTCTTTCTTTTTTCTCAGTCTGCGCATGTGCGAAAACACACCGTCCTGGACACATTCAAACAACGTTTAACACAGAAACAACAAGAAAACCACGAGACGTCACTTCTGAAGCGACTCTGGAGGAAAATTAATGTTTAACAAAGTGAAGGATTTTAATATTCTAGATGATGTATGTTCATATTTTACCACATAAGTGACATAATGTTTCTTTTTTAAAAAGCCAATCAGAGTTTTATTTCACGTTTACGCCACGTCCTCCTCTGTGATTTTATTGGTTGGTTGTATAACAGAAATCCAGTTACTGACTGACATAGGGATAGGGTTAGGGTTTTTCCTGTTGGTACTCAATGGCATTTTCTCCAAATTGCTTAATATTTTTTTATTATTATTATTATTATTATTATTATTATTATTATTATTATTAGTAGTAGTAGTAGTAGTAGTAGTAGTAGTAGTAGTATTGTTGTTGTTGTTATTATTATTATATAACATTTATTATTATTATATAATAGTTATTACATTATTATTATTATTGTTATTATTATTATTATTATTATTATTATTATTATTATTATTATTATTATTATTATTATACCTTTGAAATCTACCATGGTTTTTTTTTACCAGAGGGTTTGTATGGGATAGACCACACTGTGGTGTAGTGGTTAGCACTGTTGCCTCACAGCAAGACGATCCGGGTTGGATTCCTGGTCCAGACCGTTGTGTGTGGAGTGTGTATGTTCTCTCTGTGCTTAAGTGGGTTTCCTTCGGGGACTTCGGTTTCCTCCCACAGTCCAAACACATGCATGTTAGGTTGATCGTTCAATCTAAATTAGTCTGTGTATGTGTGTGTTGGCCAAGCGATGGAGTGGGGGCCTGGCCATGGTGTACCCTGCCTTCGCCCGATGATGCTGGCAATGCCTCCAGCTTACCCTCTTGACCCCGTCTAGTGGGATAAAGTGGAAGATGATGGATGGTTTATATAGGTGGTGAGTGGTAGTGAGGGAAGTTCTAAAGTGAACATATTATGCTGTATACTGATAAATCGTATATCTCAAAAAACATTTGCTTACAAAGAGATTATTAGGTGCATGGAAAAACACTAAACTCTTGCACAACACAACAAATTTTTTATATAACAATATAACAATGACAATTTTGTGTTGTGGCCTGTGACTAATTGTGACCTCCACCATAGTTTCTGCTGGTGTTTTAGTAAAAGATCATTCTAATAAAATGAATGAGAAATGTGATGATTCGACGTCTGTGGAGATCAGTGTGAAGTTGTATCTGACTGTAAGTTTATTCTTTCTTTGCATGGCTTTTATTCTTTCTTTGAACAAGCTTTCCTGAACAGATACTGTTGTTAAGACTACTTGTTTAGTTAAAGTTTTAGCAAAAACTGCAAATAAACAGAGATTGTGTGGCTGAAATCTGAGTATTCATTAATTTTATTTGTATTATTAATAAACCTGTTTTCATGTAAAAAAAAAAAAAAACCCAAAACAGTATAAAACCACTTTTTGATTTCAGTGTTGTATGTGCAGGTCCTGCCTTTTTTACTACATTTATTAGGAAATTGCCTAAGAAAAGCTCTAAAAGCATTGAATTAAACAGACTTTTCATCACTCCGCCAGTCTTTCAAAGGGCAATTTCATTTGTGTCATGTTAAAAGAACAAGATGTTTCCTCAGATCTGACTCCCGGGAGAGCATGAGCATAGTCAGTCAACACGCAGGGAGCTGAAACCAGGCAACACAAATAATTCAGTACAAAAGTCCTTCATGTGCAAAACACTCTTTTACTTGTGTATATAATAAACAGACTAGACAGTTAGCAAATATTTGTCTAGGAGACAAATAAAAGAAAAAAATGCAATAAGTAGAATAAATAATTAACATTAATAATAATAATAATAATAATAAGAGATGAACAGTGATAAAAGAGATGTGCAAATATCTGTACTTATGAATATATGTATACAGGTCTGAGTAGACATATATTATAATAACTTTTATACACAGAATATCACAGAATTATATGAACGTATGTACAGTTCAGTAAGGGAGGTTGGTCAAAGTGAAACAAATATACAACTTAATAACCCTGTTCATTTTAAAATGTTTAAATATAATCAAACTTCGGTAGAAAGCAGAGTAAAAGGTCTACAGGTGGTAAAAAAATGAACTTAAACTGTTTAGCAAGACGAAGATATGCAGAAACTATTGCGGTAGCGTTGTTTTTTTAACACCCGTTTTCATACAAACCCCGCCCACCCTCGACTGGGATTGGCTATCGAGTTCACGTTCCCTTCGTGCGGATTGGTTGTAAGTTCTGTTTGTGGGTAGTTCTATCCAATCACGACGCAGAAAGTGAGCCACTGTGGGAAAACGGGTGAGGAAAATAATCACGCCTCCCCGGTGTGACTGACTGTGGCTGTTAGCGATCGTTCAACCGTCGCTTTGTACGTTCAATCGAACCGAACCTTCTAGAACTGAGAGACTGGATCTACTCGAGTGCAAGTAAGTTCTAGATTTGTGCTTTAATCAAGATACTACCGTCCAAAGTGAGTTGGAACACTTTGTTAGACTAGTTTGTATGACATTTCAGGGTTCTGGTACCACAGACTTGAGCTTAAAATCATATAAACATTCTTTTTAGACTAATATGTGGGATAAAATCAGGAAAGAAATCAGATTTGCTTGTTTTGTTGGTCAGTTAACCCTGAAACCCTACAGGTTCGTGGAGTGTGTTTGGTTAGAAATGGATAATAACTACTTAGTACTTCAGTAGATAATTGTATTTAAGAGGAAAACTAGTCATTCACGTTCAGCTGGTCTCCTAATTTTATTTACCTTTCTGGGTTTAATTTCTGGGCTCTTACACTGATTTGGTGTTGCTGTAGATCCTTGGTATTTTGTTTTAGAGAAAAAAACAGAGCATAACGAACATTAATTGTGCTGAAAGTTGCTGGGTGGATGGTTCTAAGAGGTCCCATTGCATATCTTTAACTCCAAGGTATTTTAGGAGGTTCTAAACATTTTCAGATGTCTGGTCAAGACTTCTACTTTTCATGTACCTAAACCATAGCCCTTAAAGGGGAATTTCATCGAATTTTCAAATTGTGTGCATAAGTAAATGGTTAGCATGTCAACAACATCATTCAGAGTGGTTTGGTGTGAAATACTTGGTTCTAGAGAAACTTGCTGTGTTAGAACTCTTACAGTGGTGGTGAATGGAACCAGACGTCCTTCTATGAAAGTTCCCTCCGAGGATTTATTTTTTACATGCAATGCTTCTGAATTCGCTTTCTGATGTTTGAGACACTGTTTTCTAAAAGCTTTGTGAGAAAGTTTTGGTATAGACCATATTTTAATTACTTTATTTTAATCTAATCATTGTAGATGGGGTGAGGGAGGGTTGGTTCTAGTGCAAAATAGTCTCCAAAGAAATATTTATTGCCAGACGGGCTGTTATTTTGCCATAATTAATATTACATATCGTCACAGTCCAAAGAAAACCATACATCTCCATTTTAAACGATTCAGATTTTTCTATATAATTTAAACACTTTAGTTGCCGTTTACATTGTGTGAAAATTTCATGGTGAATGGACCAATAGAAATGCTACAAAATAGCATGAAAACTTCTGGTTCTATTGACTTACATTGAAAGTTAGGACAGTTTTTGGCCTCTCCTGTAAAGCTGCTCCTGTAAAGCTGCTATTTTGGACCAATAGAAATGCTACAAAATAGCATGAAAACTTCTGGTTCTATTGACTTACATTGAAAGTTAGGACAGTTTTTGGCCTCTCCTGTAAAGCTGCTCCTGTAAAGCTACTATTTTGAAGATGCATGTTTGTCTTTGGACAGCGATGATATTAAAAAGGCTATATTTGCATTGTACACATCCTCCTTCTTTTCACCACCATTATAGAGAAATCAGAGTCTGTTAAGTTTCTTTGCAAATAAACCATTTCACATCTAAATAATCTGAACAGCCTTCTTTACATCTCAGCCACCGAGTTATACTGCAATTTTAAAAAAAAGCAGTGAAATTCCCCTTTAACTTGGGTCTCCATACATTCACACACACAAAATGACCACAGAATGAAATCTAGTTTATAAAGAAAAGTAAACCAAAACAGGATCAAGAACTTTTTGAGCTTTCAGGACTTTTAAAGGAAGGTGTTGCGTTGAGTTTGGAAGCAGTTTACAGCTCCTGCAAGTGAGGACATGGTTTGGCATTCTCAGTTACTCAGTGCCTCAGCATGTAAACATGACTCTTTTAACTTACCTGACCCCGTAGCTTGAAATTCTGTCAACATGTGTTATGTCTGTAGATGTCTTGGTAAGCTAATGAGAAAGCTGTTTATATTTGAGAATAAAATAAGGTCACAAACATGGTGATGTGTTGGTACTCTATGTGTATAAAGCTGATTTCTATAAATGCATATATATTATAGATGAAGGCTTACAAACATAGCATCACAGACTGGACATCCAGTCCTGTATCATAGTCTATTTTGTTTTTGTTTACTGTTTATACATGTTGATATTATTGTTTTAAGGCAGATCAGTCCATTACTGAATGAAAGTGAGATTCCGTACACCCAGAAAATCAACAAAACATGTATTTTGACTGTTGCATCCAAACATTTCCATATGACTGTATGCTTAAATAATACCTTAAAGATTCATATTATACTGTCATATGCAAACATTTGGGCTCCCCTGTCTAAACACACGTTTTCTTGTTTTTCTATGTCTTTGTATGTTGTGCTGGTACGAGTGGATCAGACTGGAACTGGAGCTTATAAACTCTGTGTCCTCTCACTGTCCACTCTTAAACACTCTTGTTAAAGTCACAGATGATAGCACTGATTCCATAGCGATCTACTGCTTCACAGTTTGTGTTCTCTAGTCCCTCATCAGTGGTCACAGGACGCCGCCCACAAGACACTACTGGGTGGATTGTTTTGGTTGACGGACTAGTCTCAGTCCAGCAGTGACACTGAGGTGTTTAAACACTCCAGCGGCACTGTTGTGTCTGATCCACTCACACCAGCAAGTGGAGCTGATAAAATAGACAGTGAGTGTAGATACAAGGAGGTGTACCTCTAGTGCAGTGACTGGTGTGTGTATATTGTTGTATATCTATTATTTTATATTTTAATAATAGTAACAATTAAATAATAATTTTCTTTGATTTGAAAATGCCTGTTGTCTGTTAGGTTGTGCGTAAATATCATGATTAATAGACCAAAAGAAATACATTGTGAAGAAGTCTGGTTCCATTGACCATATGTGGTGTATTGTTATAGTGTAACTACAGGTCAATTTGCAAATACCAGTTGGCCTTTTCATAAAATTTCATGTTAAAAATCTACCAATAGAAAACTGCAAATATGCATAGTTGGGTGAACATCAAACTTTTTTATAAAAAGATTGCATTTCATAAGTTCAATGAAAGCAAAAACTATATTGTGGGCTATATGGTTTGACTGATTTAAACAAAAAATAGAATGTGCTTAGGAAAGCTCACAGAACTTAACCAGAGTCATTGACAGGCGTCTCATTAGGAGACAGAAGCCATGGACATCCAACAGCAGGACGTGACACAGAAGAGTGGAAAAGACAGAACCAAGAGCTGTGAAAACCACAGCAACCACATTATCCAATCAGAGAGCACTACGGAGACAGCAGTCATCACAGGACAGCCAGGTCAGTTAATCAACACCGAAAATGTTAATTTCATCTAATGGTTGGAGCTTAAGTAGCCTTTTCTGGACAAATGCAGTATAAGCCGTGTTATTCTTGTGGTGTGCATTGTTTCTTTTAAGGTCTTTATTCTTTCTGTTCGGTATAATAACAGTCTGTATGGAATTATGTGTGTATTTGTTTACGTTTTGTTGACTTTCGTAGTGATACCAAGAACACTTGCACATTTTAATACTCCTGTCCTGTGCAGTTAAGGCATGTGTTTTATTTTTTGCTATAATGGTAAAATAGTAATAGGACCATAGTTACAGTTATTCCCTGTAGAGAATGTGACTTATTTTAAACAAATGGTGTCAGTGGTGTTCAGACTTCAGATGACTATAATCATAGTTAGTCCTGTGAAAGATCATATATACACTACCGGTCAAAGGTTTAAGAACATTACCAGTCAAACATTTTATAACAGTACTAAAACGTTTGGCTGGTAGTGTATCTAAAACGTTTGACTGGTAGTGTACTAAAACGTTTGACTGGTAGCGTACTAAAACGTTTGACTGGTAGTGTACTAAAACATTTGACTGGTAGTGTACTAAAACGTTTGGCTGGTAGGGTACTAAAACGTTTGACTGGTAGTGTACTAAAACGTTTGACTGGTAGTGTACTAAAACGTTTGGCTGGTAGTGTTCTAAAACGTTTGGCTGGTAGTGTACTAAAACGTTTGACTGGTAGTGTACTAAAACGTTTGACTGGTAGTGATGTAAAACGTTTGACTGGTAGTGTATCTAAAACGTTTGGCTGGTAGTGTTCTAAAACGTTTGACTTGTAGTGTTCTAAAACGTTTGACTGGTAGTGTATCTAAAACGTTTGACTGGTAGTGTACTAAAACGTTTGACTGGTAGTGTACTAAAACGTTTGACTGGTAGTGTACTAAAATGTTTGACTGGTAGTGTATCTAAAACGTTTGGCTGGTAGTGTACTAAAACGTTTGACTGGTAGTGATCTAAAACATTTGACTGGTAGTGTACTAAAACATTTGGCTGGTAGTGTATCTAAAACGTTTAGCTGGTAGTGTACTAAAACGTTTGACTGGTAGTGTACTAAAACGTTTGACTGGTAGTGTACTAAAACGTTTGGCTGGTAGTGTATCTAAACCGTTTGACTGGTAGTGTACTAAAACGTTTAGCTGGTAGTGTATCTAAAACGTTTGACTGGTAGTGTATCTAAAACATTTGACTGGTAGTGTACTAAAACATTTGGCTGGTAGTGTATCTAAAACGTTTGACTGGTAGTGTATCTAAAACATTTGACTGGTAGTGTACTAAAACGTTTGACTGGTAGTGTATCTAAAACGTTTGACTGGTAGTGTATCTAAAACATTTGACTGGTAGTGTACTAAAACATTTGGCTGGTAGTGTATCTAAAACATTTGGCTGGTAGTGTACTAAAATGTTTGGCTGGTAGTGTATCTAAAACGTTTGACTGGTAGTGTACTAAAACGTTTGACTGGTAGTGTATCTAAAATGTTTGACTGGTAGTATACTAAAACGTTTGACTGGTAGTGTACTAAAACGTTTGACTGATAGTGTATCTAAAACGTTTGACTGGTAGTGTACTAAAACGTTTGACTGGTAGTGTATCTAAAATGTTTGACTGGTAGTATACTAAAACGTTTGACTGGTAGTGTATCTAATACGTTTGACTTGTAGTGTACTAAAACGTTTGACTGGTAGTGTACTAAAACGTTTGACTGGTAGTGTATCTAAAACATTTGACTTGTAGTGTACTAAAACGTTTGGCTGGTAGTGTACTAAAACGTTTGACTGGTAGTGTACTAAAACATTTGACTGGTAGTGTATCTAAAACGTTTGACTGGTAGTGTATCTAAAATGTTTGACTGGTAGTGTACTAAAACGTTTGACTGGTAGTGTACTAAAACGTTTGACTGGTAGTGTATCTAAAACGTTTGACTGGTAGTGTATCTAAAATGTTTGACTGGTAGTATACTAAAACGTTTGACTGGTAGTGTATCTAATACGTTTGACTTGTAGTGTACTAAAACGTTTGACTGGTAGTGTACTAAAACGTTTGACTGGTAGTGTACTAAAACATTTGACTTGTAGTGTACTAAAACGTTTGGCTGGTAGTGTACTAAAACGTTTGACTTGTAGTGTATCTAAAACGTTTGACTTGCAGTGTACTAAAACGTTTGACTTGTAGTGTACTAAAACGTTTGACTTGTAGTGTATCTAAAACGTTTGACTTGTAGTGTATCTAAAACATTTGACTTGTAGTGTACTAAAACGTTTGACTTGTAGTGTACTAAAACGTTTGACTTGTAGTGTATCTAAAACGTTTGACTTGTAGTGTATCTAAAACGTTTGACTTGTAGTGTACTAAAACGTTTGACTTGTAGTGTACTAAAACGTTTGACTTGTAGTGTATCTAAAACGTTTGACTTGTAGTGTACTAAAACGTTTGACTTGTAGTGTACTAAAACGTTTGACTTGTAGTGTATACTACTGCTTACTTCCAAATTATGTATTTACACCAACTGCATTATTAAATTTAAATATCAAATATATTTAAAATGTATTACATATAAGTTGGTAATGAATAAAGATGATTTGCTCAGATGTAGATGTCTGTACATTTGCCATGTAGATTTTTGTTGAACATATTATTGTAACAACTGAGATCATTTACAAACAGCAGGTAAGGGAGCATTGTTTCAGTCTTTATTTCTCTTTCATTGACAGATTCACTCTCAGCAAAGATTACATGTTCTAATGGAATAGGCCACAGGGGAAGTGATGAGTCGTTGAACGACATCGTAGTAACAAGCGAGGATGCTCTTCTGCTTCCTGACCATGTACCAGTGATTCCCCACAAAATAGAAAAAGGTAATATCACGCAAGGTACGTTTCTGTCTGTATGTAGCACTGATTATGAAGGGTTATCCGAGGTGTCACTTGTAGTGGTGTAGAGGTGGTTAATATTGATAACTATAAGGTTATATAAGGATAATTTTACAGAACACATTTCTGGCTTTTAACTGACTTGGACTTCAGACTAAACTCCTTTTGCTTTGAGTGACCCTACACCTTGGACATTGCATTTTATCATTACCAAAATAATCATATTAATTAAGTTTTACAGAAGGTTTCCATTGTAACTGTTACAGAAGTGACAGTTTTAGCTCATTTTGAAAATGTCACACTGATTCTCAGATTTTGGGACATATTTACCTTAAAACTATGTAAGCTAACTCTGACCATAAAGGAGACATGTGCATTCTCACTTGCAGGTGTGGGAGTAAAATAAGGCTCTGGACTAAATTCTGTGTTTTGGTAGTGACATGAAAACTGTATTTGTTTTTAATTATTTTAATACAAATTAAATGTGTAATAATAAAATTAAATGTTAGGGTTTGGGTAATCTCTGAATAGAAATTATGATTTATGTATATATTGAGCATATTACTATCTCAAGTCATGCAGTAGATATAAAAACACAATTTGGTGGGCAAAGGTGGACAAAAATGTATATAGATAAACTCCAAAGTATTTCCAGAAGAGTGGAAGCTATGATAGCTGTAAAAGGGGGAACAACTACATATTGCCTATGGATTTAAACACTCCTGTAGCTGTAATGTGTAGGTGTCCCAATACCTTTGTCCTTGTAAATATATCATTTTCTTTGTTTGATAGATAGATTTATCAGTTGGTTCAGTGAAATACCACAAATGTGTGTACACTACTTAACTTATAGATCTATTTTATAATGACATTTTATGGATTGATGTGAAGTCTTGTCTAAATTTGTATGTGTTTTAAATAGTCATTTTAAAGAGTCATTTTCCTTTAAGCTGAAAAGCTCCATGTCCCACAGTTCACTATTGTCTGTATTTCAGAGTCTCCCAGCCCTCTCAGTGGTCTCACTCCTTCAGACCCTGTGACCAATGGATCACCGCCCATTTGCACACCTCCCACTGCCTCTAAAGGCCAAAGGGCACCTAACCCTGCACAGGTACCCAAGTGCAATGGACACAGCAAGCCTCACAAAAAGCGCCTACCCTCCACCTCCAAAAGCCAGCAGAGCTTGAAAGCCAACGCCACTCAAATACAGCAGGTCGCTGGAGACGGTGAGAAGAAACACGTTTTAATGACTCCATTCAGATCACTCACACAGAAAATGTAGTTCAGAGTTCGCCAACATGTGCCCTGGGCTACATACTTTAGTATTACAGTGTTTTTCAATCTCGGCCTACTTTGTTTTAGCATTTCCCAGCTCTAAAATACATGGCTCAGCTAATGAAAGGGTTGATATGTTGAATAAGGCTTGTCAGAACAAGGGAAACACAAAAAGAACAGTGTAGAGTCCCCAAGACTGAGAATGGGATTTTCCCAAGTACCAGAAGCAGCACACCTTATTATATTCATCTGGAGATCATCAAACCTCTCATTAAATCACAAGCGTGTGATCAGTTGCCCTCCCAAAAACCTTGTTTAGAGACAAAGGGCTTGAAACAGATGTTATGAACTCTCAATCATGACGATGACCAGAGTTCGTGTTTATATTAATATGTTTAAACTGCCGGACAGCACATGAAGCAAAGAGGCCCCCACCCATAGAGTTAGCAGTAAATAAGCTCTGCTCTTATCTTGCAGCTACACTGGGCTCTGCCTCTGGCTTTATCTGTGCGCCTCATGCTGTCTGCCGGTCAGTGTCTGGTAGCCAATACCACTAGAGAGCATTTAAACCCTTGTGGCATTTAGAAGCATTCACACTGTGCCAAAATAATCATTTGTGTGTTAATCTGCTGATCTGAATCATCCTGTTTCTCAAAAATGACTGCAAAGGTCATGAGAGATTTAATATGATTCTGTAGGGAAGCAGTTTTACTTGAGCACAGGGTTGGACCTTAACCATATTGCTGCTTCATTATGGTTCTGGTAGACTTAACACTTAACACTGAATAGATGGTGGGTACTGCCCATCTAACTATAGAGAGATGTTAAACAATGGTATATGAATGAATTTGTCTAATTTAAAAGACAGTATGGGACCATACAAACTCCAAAACAAAGAGCGATCTGGATATGATAGCATTACCTCTTCTTTCTGATTTGATACCTCAAGCACACCCCACCGTAGTTAGCCTTTTATTGAACAGTACTAGTCTACTGGACTTATGGTGTTATTACTCTACCACACTAAATAAAACCCCACAAAAAGTAGATCACATGAAGCTCACCTATGCTGAGCATTTGTTTTCATCTTAGCTAACAATACCAGCTTAAATACACCATAACTTGCATCACTTTGTATTGTGACCCTTCTTGTCTCACCTACCACCTTGCTGCTTTTCCCACTTTGGCTGTGATTCCTTTAGCTGTACTGTTCGTACCGGTCAGATCTGGTCTGCACGGTGTTCTTGTTTATTTGTTTTGTGCTAGCTGCGTGTGGTAGCTCTGCTGTTTGCTGATACTCACTGTATTCAGCCGCGTGGTGTACTCTTAAGTGCCGTATCAGGTTAGTAGTGTTAAATGTCTTTATCCTGGTCCCCCTATGAAACACAAAGATTTTACAGCTCTTACAGAACGCTCTGGATGAGTCTGAGTCACATACGGTAACAAACTGCCAGATGGACGATGTTTTCTGTGAGCGCATGCGGTGCTGTAACCTGTTCTCGCACAGCCGCTGCTTTAGTCAGTCTGTCTAAAATGAAACATGCATTTCCACCTAGTGGTTCAGATGGGAATTGCAGAGAGCTGATCGGAGGGGGGTTTACGGACGGCTCCTCTTCCTGGATGAAACGCTAGCTGGAAATACAGAAATTAGGCTGATTTGTTTAACGCCATCGATCAACTCTCAGGATCAGCTAAATTAGAGAAATAACGGCCGATCACATATTTAGATTAAAAATCGGCCAACACCAATACATAGCCGATCGATCCTTTCATCTCTAGAAATAGGAATGAGCAGGTCAAGTACTGAATGAGCAGGGCTTCACTAACCTCAGACTTTACACCATCATTACCAAGACACATAACCAAAGCACATACACATACCTTTAACTAAAAAACAAACAAGATAAACAACCCATATTGTTCTTTTTACTGGATGTTTGTTTCTCCTTTTAGCCAATATTAGAACGCCACAGTATTTTCAGCTGGCTTGTTAATAGTTAGTTAGCTGATGCCAAAAATGCAAAATCTGTTATATGATATCAAAAGTTTTAATCCATTACATTACTACATGATTCATTACTATACAAGTATAGTATTTCTATACAACACTTTCTATGTGCTGTTTGACCAGTGATGCAGCTTGCCTTGAGTTGGTCTCATCTTTGATTTGGTACCCATGTGGATTTATGCTAGTTAGCTTTGCCAGTGTATTTGTTTGGTCTATGGGCTACAGACCAAGTAAAAACTACAAAAGAAAGAAGATTAAACTAGTGAGCACCAATCTAGACTGACTAACCCTTTCAAAATGTTGGTTTTCCGTAAGACACTGTGTTACGACGTCAATTTCTTAAGCCCTACAATTCTTTAAATAGTGCTCATGCATTTCCAGTAAATGAAATGATTTAGAAAACTCTGGATGTTTATCTCTGACAGTTTATCAGAAAGTTAGAGTCAGACAAAACACAGTATTCCAGTAAACATGGCTAACGTGTTTTGTTTTCACAGACTGCTGTGTGCACTGTATTCTGGCGTGCCTGTTCTGTGAGGTGTTGTCCCTGTGCTCGGCGCTGACGCAGTGTTTGGCCTGTGGGCTGGAGTGTGATGCTGCATGTTGTTGTGGCGAGGCATGTGGTGGTTTGGCCTGCTGTTCTGAGGACCCCTGCTCTGCCCTGCTGGACTGTGCCATCTTGGAGGACTGCTGCCAATCCTCCGATTGCCTGGAGATCTGCCTGGAGTGCTGCTCTATCTGCTTCCCTGCGTAGAAAGAGTGAGTGACAAGCAGGACTTACGGAAAGGTTTCAGAATGTGTCACCGCACCACGGTGTTGTGAAATGTTGCCGCTGTCATTGTCATATGCTGTATTTATTCTGTAGGCTAGTGAGAGGTTAGGGACGGAGATCGAGGTGTGTCTGAAATGAGTCACTGAAGTTAAATGGAACAAATATGTAATGTTGGTGATTCGGTGACATGCCAGAGGTATTCTATCTTTGGACTCATGTTGGGGTAGTTTAAGGCTTACTGTAATTAAAAGCTGTCTCATGTCTGTGAATGGCCATTGTTGGCTACCTCTTTTGCATTCACAGCTTAAAATGCTTTGAAATTGTGCCACTTCTGTTCCCAATGTCATTCGATTCAGCTTTCAGTTTTGAGTGTTGCGCACTTTTGCACTTGCCCAGGGCGTAATGCACTCTCCTTGATCACCACAAGAGGTGCCGTCCCAAAGTCAGGACCACCCATTTTGTTCTTTTGCCAATTAGAACAGCTTTTAAATATAAGTGTTCAGTATTTTTGAAGTGTCAGAGAAAAAAAGCAGAAAACATATATTTAAGGGGAATTTAGAAACCTCAACAACTAAATATAGGATCAAATCTATCAGTATTTAATTTGTCCACACTTCTTATGGCTCCAGCCAGTGCAATGCTTCCATCCTTCCAATCTTATAACCAACCAGTTAAACCTGTGTCTTTCCAACAAAAGCTGAGATTGCTGTCCTTCAAAGAGGAACTACTATTTACACAAGGAGCTTCTCCAATCTCAGCTACCTTGCAAATTGTATGGACCATTTCTGTTATCTATATGTTCTATGTAGTGCTCCAATGAGGAGGATAATGGTTTGGTACCATTGAGCATTATTACAAGCCTGTTGTCTGACCCTCACGTGTAGCCGTCGTCAGTGCCAGAGTCTCGTGCTAACGAAAGCCACGGGTGACAGCGGGAGGAGGACGTCGCATGAAAAGGAGGGTAGCGACAGTCAAGAAAGTCATGAGAATGGTGCCCAAACCCACCTGCTCCACAGCTCAGCCACTGGGATTAAACGTCAGGCAGATTCAGTGGTCTCGCTGCGGAACAGGAGCCATGCTCCCGCCTGTCATTGCTATCGTCATTCTTCTGTCATCCTTACCATCTGACATCCTCCTCCTGTAGCTGTTATCAGTGTGTGTCCTTTCTAGTGACTGTAAATGATTACCAGGGGTCGGACTAGCACATATTATTATTTGGATCAAGCAGAAGCAGAATATGCATCCAACTTCTAAGACTTTGAAAAAGAATGGAAGCAAAAATAATATAAAAAAGGGCAAAAGGTGGACTCGCTAAATAAATAACTTTTCTGTAATATATTTCTGTAAAATATATGGTTTCTGTTTTTTTGTGACAGTAAAATTTGTATTTAATGACTGCATATTAAATAAATAAGGGTGGACTCTGACTTATGCACAGCACTGTAGTTTAGCAGAATATGGTCAAGCTTATTTTTGCTTGTATTCTTGCTTTCTTGTACACTTACAAGTGAGGTCTTAAAGTAGCTGGATTTAAATGTGTACATACTTTTTACATGAATAAAATCTATTATACTAAATAGTTGTTGCTAAAAGTAATTAAACTTAAAAAACACCCAAAGGCAAGTGTTTATATTGTACAGTCATTGTTTAGGCCCCAATAGTGTAACACATAACAGCAGTACATTATACAGGATGTGTAAAATGCAGATAGACCACAGAAAATGATGGCTGAAAAAGATGTACACATTTGAATCGATGTAAGCAATTCAAAGCAGATAGAAACACAAAGACCAAATATATCTAGAACATAAACACCATTGCTGCACTTGCTCTTTGTTTTAGATAACTGACATGCATATGAACTGCTTATGATGATGCCTGATGGGTATCTACACACTAGAGCTGATCTGTGAGAGGACTGACTGCATTAGCTTACAGTTAACTTATGATTCACTGTGAACTGTATTTTGTATTTTGCATAAAAAGAAGTAAAGAAGCTTTTGTTTTCATAAACTCACGTCTTGTGTTTCTCTGTAGGATCAGCACTTACGTACTTCAGTTGTTGTCGCTCTGTTTAACACATTTGTATTGAAGGTGTTTAGCGGTTTAAAAGTTCTGTTGGGGGTGAACTGGTGTCCCAAAGGCATAAAATGAGAGGAACCATTCTTTATTAACCTTTGAAGCACAATTTGTGTATATTTTTTTGGGTTGTGCAATTTAAGTGAAACAAAAAACAGGGGCACCAAGTAAGAGATTTGAGCTGTCGGATAACTTTTACAAAGTTCTCAGACCTTAATTCACTTGTTAGGGCTTTGGCTTGTTCACAGTGATTGATAGTAAAGGCCAAGTGATTAAAATTTCAAAGCTTTATAAATACTCTTAAGCTTCAGACCTCGTCCCAGCAATAAGCAAATAGAGCGTCCCTTTAAGCAGCTGTCCAGCGTTCTGAACATTAAAATAATGGATGTCCACAAAGCAGGAGAAACTATTTTCTCAATTCATAATGTAATTAAGAAGCGGCAGTTAACAGGAACTGAAGTCAAGTTGACGTATGGAACATCAAGAAAATCCACAAAAAGACCTTCAGGAAGATTCAGCAGCCTCTGCAGTGGTGGTGCTCTGACCTACTGTGCAGCAACACCTGCACAAATACAGCCTTCATGGAAGAGTCAGCGAAAAGAACCCTTTCCTGCGTCCTCACCACAGAATTCAGCATCAGATGTTTGCAAAGGAACATCTAAGCAAGACTGATGCATTTTGGAAACAAGTCCTGTGAACTGATGAGGTTAAAACAAAACATTTTGGCTGCAGTTAGTAATGGGTAATGTTTGGAGAATATAAGGTGCAGGATTTTACGAAATGAACACCTCTTCAAATTTTAAGCTTGGCAGTGGATCAGTTTTGCTTTGGGCTTGTGCTGCAGCCAGTGGCTTGAGGAACATTTCACTGGTAGAAAGAACAATGTTTACAGTCAAATAGCAGCAAATTCTGGACGCGAACAAGAAGACAAAGCGAGGATGACTTCTACAGCAGGATAATGATCCTAAACACACCTCAGAATCCACAGTGGACTACCTTAAAATAAGCAAGCAGAAGGTTTTTCCACAGCCCTCACAGTCGCCCCAATCTTAACATGATCGATACCCTGTGGATAGTTCTCTAAAGAGCAGTGCATGCAAGATGGTCCAAGAATCTCATACAACTAGAAGCTTTTGGTGATGAAGACGGGGCAAAAAACAACACCAAACAGCTGAATAACTCTTAGCTGGCTATGAAAGGCTCTAATACTAAGTACTTACTGAGTACTGACCATGCAAGGTGCTTTTGCTTTTTGCTATCTCTTCAAAACTGTAAATATAAATAGTCCTGCTATCTATTTGGATTTCAGGCCATCTTTTACTTGTAAACACTGTTTGACCAGAAGAGATTGGGTCTCCACTTGTGAGTCTTGGTTCCTCCCAAGGTTTCTTCCTCCAGTCTGAGCAGAGGTGTCAAGTAACGAAGTACAAATACTTCATTGCCTTACTTAAGAAGAGATTTTGGTTATTTATACTTTACTGGAGTAATTATGTTTCACCTGACTTTTTACTTCTACTCCTTACATTTACACTCCATTATCAGTACTTTCTACTCCTTACATTTACACTCCATTATCAGTACTTTCTACTCCTTACATTTACACTCCATTATCTGTACTTTCTACTCCTTACATTTACACTCCATTATCAGTACTTTCTACTCCTTACATTTACACACCATTATCAGTACTTTTTACTCTTTACATTTACACTCCATTATCAGTACTTTCTACTCCTTACATTTGCACTCCATTATCAGTACTTTCTACTCCTTACATTTACACTCCATTATCAGTACTTTCTACTCCTTACATTTACACTCCAATATCAGTACTTTTTACTCTTTACATTTACACTCCATTATCAGTACTTTCTACTCCTTACATTTGCACTCCATTATCAGTACTTTCTACTCCTTACATTTACACTCCATTATCAGTACTTTCTACTCCTTACATTTACACTCCATTATCAGTACTTTATACTCCTTACATTTACACTCCATTATCTGTACTTTCTACTCCTTACATTTACACTCCATTATCAGTACTTTATACTCCTTACATTTACACTCCATTATCAGTACATTCTGCTCCTTATATTTTAAACATATTCTCGTTACTCCTATTTCATTTCAGTTTGTTTTCATTCATGTACATTTACATTCCAGTAAAGATTATTGATAACATGACTTTGAAGTTTGACTTTGTGCACCATTACAATACTTATAGACAACTAGTCATCATATCTTCTGCTCCATGAAACACATGTTAATGCTCAGTAGTAACATATATGCTTCTTTAATATATTTACATTGTACTAAACTACATTCATTGTAAATAAATTCATTGTAAATCAAACACAAATAAATTTGAATTGAATTGAGTATTAGGATACCCAAACCTTTGCATCGTACTGAGCATAAAAATTAGTATCAGTATGTTTTTTGTGTTGTGCTCTTCCGATCCATCAGTTACTGCACAGACTACAGTGCAAACTGGCCCATTTATTCTTAATTTTATGAACATATAATAGAAGTCTTGACCTGCGGGTGGGACCTGGCCATTAAAGTGGCTCTGTAAAAAAAACAAAAAGCCAAATTCTCACATGCCCCCTCAGCCTTTATAGGTTCAGATAAACTCGGAGTGCTCTCTTTGTGTGCTGTGAACTCTTATCTGAAGCGAATGGCGCAGGAAGCCAGATGAGTCCAGCCTTGAAACTGATGCAAAAATAACTGACCGTATCAAGTGGCTGCATATTCCTCTGGGCATGTAGAATTTCACAGCCTGCCTCCAGCCAACTACGCCCTGAGGCGTAATCGGGCAGCGCACTGTGAGAGAGGCTGCTGGACACTGAGGTTAATGTGGAGGTAAAAAGTCTGTTGTTGACTCTGGCGGGAGGACAGAGCCCTTCAAGCCCAAAGAAAGCCGCTGACTCCTCATCCTGCAGCTGGCTGTGAGGAGCAGCTCCTCTAACATCAGGACTAAACCAGCTCCACACAGCAGAAAAAGAGCCATTAGAGATGATCAAAAACATATTACTAGTTAATGGTTTAATTAATAATTTTTATTATTGAGATTTCAGAGGATCCATTTGAAAATAAAGAGTTGGGAAAAAGGTCTAGAAAGCTAGTAATTACTTGGGGATTATGAAATTTTTTTTTCGAAATATTGACTTTATATGACTTATATCATCAAACTTATTATATCAAATTATGAAGTTTCCTTTTAGTATATCTAAGTAATCATATGTCATATATTGAGCTGATATATCACAATATTTCCTTTTATTATTATTATTGGATTATTTATTTTACTAACACATACATTTGAAGTTCTAACTGCTTTGTTTTGAGTTACGACCTCATAACATTGCATATTCCTTGTTTAGTTATAAACAGATTCCCAACAGACTGAAGAGCAAAGATCACGTGTGTCTCAGGTTCTGACAGCAGTATGTCAAAAATAGGAGAGGTAGTATCTCAAAATAATAACTTGAAATTTGTTGAAACTTTAATATCACAAATATGCAACATATTTTCCTAAAATATTCATTTAATGTCTGTACATCACATTTTCCTGAAATATTGACTTAACTCAAAATAAAATCTCTTAATCTATTGACTTCCAGAAATATTGATGTAATGTTAAAATAATTAATATTATTGAGATTTCAGAGAAGCCATTTGAAAATAAAGAGTCAGGAAATGTCTAGAAAGCTAGTAAATACTTGGGGATTATGACATCTTTTCAAAATATTGACTTTCTATGACTTTATATCATCAAACTTATTATATCAAATTATGAAGTTTCCTTTAAGTATATCAAAGTAATCATATATGTATTTTAAATTTTAAGCTGATATATCACAATATTTCATATTATCCTATTATTATTGGATTATTTATATTATGTAATTTATAAAATGATTTTTATATTGAGTTACTGAATTTCAAGTCACTGTATTATCAAGTCATTATTAAGAGATACTAAGATAATAAGTCATTATTTTGGGAGAACTCAAATTTTATTATGACGTACAAAGTAAATATTTAGACAAAACAAGTGTGAAAAACTGCTGACAGAATCTGAGAACTCTTTTTCCCTCTATGAGAGAATAGGCTTCCATAAATTCTGACTGCTGACAGGCTGATGTAATTATTTTGTTCTCTTGGGGCATCTGCACCTATACCGTATGGTATTTAGCCTATAGTTGATGTTAATGTAAAAAAAAAACCTTAAACCTGAACTGTAGCTTTAAATGAATTCATAGTGGAGGAGTACATGCAGCCTGTTGTGAGGCAAAATAGTTCCCCACATATCGTCGCTGTTCGATTTTAAGTTTTCTGCCTCATTTAAACATGTCAATGGGTGTTTACATTGTGTGAAAATTTCATGATGAATGGACCAATAGAAGAATGGAATGACTTCCATTGAAAATAAAGTATGTTTTTGTTCTCTCCTGTAAACTTGCAATTTTGGAGATACTTGTTATATATAATTGTTAGAACAGTGTTAAAGGGGTAGGAAGATTCTAGAATCATATGATAGAAGGTGAGAACACTCTAGAACAGTGTTAATGGGAGGCATAAATATTCTAGGAGCATACGAATAAGAGTGAGGACATCCCAGAACAGTGTTAATGTACGTATGAATAGAGCATGAATAGAGAACAACTTTTGGAAACGTGAATCGGGGGAACGCTCTAGAACAGTGTTAAGGGGGTAGGAAGATTCTAGAATCATATGATAGAAGGTGAGAACACTCTAGAACAGTGTTAATGGGAGGTATAAAGATTCTAGGACCATACGAATAAGAGTGAGAATTAATTGTTAATTGCTATTATATATATATATATATATATATATATATATATATATATATATATATATATATATACTGGTTCCCATTACCACCACTGTCTTTCTGTACTGAAGCATTTCGCACCAAAGTGCTCTGAATGGTTCGGTTGGCGTCTCGGCCTCTGAATTCCCCTTTAGGAACCAAGCTGTCATTGTGTGTGCATGCAGCCCGGCAGCGCTGCGGATGTTCGGGACGAGGGGGATTTTCATATCGTGAAACTAAAAGGCAGACAGGCGGAGGAGGGAGAGAAACAACCTCTTCGAAAAGAGAGATCCTGATTTGAACGAGTGCAGGCAGGAAGTGGGCCACGCTCCACTTTCTCGTGTTGGGCCGTCCCCACCTGCCCCGTGGGCCTCTGGGGCCTGCACTGGCCCGTGTGGGCCGCGACCTCTTCGAGAGTTGGCAAGAGTGATCGGCTGAAGAGGAAGAGGCGATGACTCACTCCAGAGCGGTTCTCACAGCGCAGACACAGCAGGACAACAGAGCAAACCATAAAAACGCAACAAAGGGACGCGGTTTCCACCAGAAAGAACAGCGTGTGCCGCGGCCGCAGCTTTCGATGGGAACCGTGTGTCTCTCCTGAAAAGCCACACCCAGTCACGGCCCTCGGGCTACCAGGTCTTCCTAACAGGGCGGACGGGCTCCCGTGTAGACGGGGGCGTAAATCTGAGCTGGTGGGCAGAAGGGCCTGTTTTGCATGGCTCTGGGACCCTGCGTGGGCCGGACATGGGCAGGAAGGCCGTGTTTAAACTAGAAATGTGCCAAACAGGAAGTGGAGGAAGTGACTGAGATGACAGCGTTGAGGCTGACAGGATAGGCCCCGCACTGCCCCGCACCAGACCCTACGCCCCACCCGAACGCTCCTGTCCTGCCCTCAAACACTGCTGGCCCACCGTGCTTCAAACAGAGCCGCCGCTCCGGGGCCACGCGGACAGGAAGCAGATTTTCTAACCAGCAGCACTCAGAAAGCACCGAGTCTGCTCTACAGCCACTACAGCCAAAGTTGGCTCATGAGGACGTTTGATTTGGCCCACCAGAAAGTGGCCCCACCCCCTGATCCAATATATTTTTATAGTATATACACAGTGACAACGTGGACGGGTTAATACCTCAAGTGTTGGAGATCACTCTGTGACCATTTCCAGTTTTATGCAAATCAGCAATTCTTGATTGTGGGTCTTTGGAGATCTCTATTTTGCGAGGTGTGGTTTACATCAGCAGATGCTTCTTGTGAATAGCAAACTCAAAAAGTTTGAGTGTCTTGTATACGTCGAAGTACCTCTACACTCCAATCTCGTTTCATCCATTGGACTCTAGGTTTGCTAACTCCTGACTCTAATTAGCTTTTGTTGTGGTCATTAGCGTAAGGGTTCACCCAAGGTTTCGTCCTCCAGTCTAAGGGAATGTTTTCCTCGCCACTGTTGCCTCTGGTTTGCTCACTGGGGGATATATATGTTGTGACTGTCTGTTTTTAAACCTTCTGTAAAGCTGCTTTGTGACAACATCGTTGTAAAAAGCGCTACACAAATAAACTTGACTTGCTTTGGTGCCAAAGAGAAAAGGTTTGTGAAAAGCATCCATCTCAGAAGAGAGATGAGAAGCTGTATCAGTAGGGAGAGACACTAACCTGTAGGCTTTCTGGATGCAGTCCTGGTAAATGTGTTTATGGTTGTGACATCACAGCCATTATGAACTCAGAATGTGCTGTTTTAGCAGCTGCGTGGACATTCAGCATGTTTATATCAGACACTAAACTCACCCACAAACTCACTCCAGAAAAGTTCTGCTTCGTATATTAGAGCAGGTGTGAACGAACAGGAAGAACTACTGATGTTTAGTGAGGTGTGGAGCGGTGCAGGTGGTGCAGGTCTCTGGACAGGACCGGATGCTGCTGGTTTGGCTCCAAGCCAACGAAAGAGCTGCTTTCCTTTCTGCTGCTGAGCAGGATGAGAGAGTTTACTGAGCCAGCGAGTCTCAGTACTGGAGAGAAAAACATCTTAAGCACGTTTATTGTGGCTGAGGAACACCAGCGAGGAGATCTTCAGAAAGAAACCTCCACTAACACATTCATCTTCTACCTGCATCACTAACAGCTGCTTCCTTTTCTTTTAAAGGCCGACCCTATTATTATTCAGTCTCAGTTATTCAGAGTTCAGATCCAACCTGCATTCAATAAGCTGCTCCGTCTCTCAATTAACTCTACTACACCTGATCCAGCCAATCAGGGAGCTGCTACAAGGCTGATTAGCTGGACTAGGTGTGTTCAATTGTGGTTGGTAGATCTCTCCAGGTCATGGGTTGGAGACCACAGTATTAACTGATAAGGTTCTGCTCCATTCATGCTGTCCAAGAAAGTCTCCACATTAACACTGTTCTAGGGTGTTCTCACCCTTATTCATATGGTTCTAGAATGTTTCCCCATTAATACTGTCCAAGATGTTCTCTTTATTCACACTACTCTAAACATTCCTGTCCATCAATGCTGTTACAGAATGTTCTGCTGATTCACATTGTTCTAGACATTGTTCTTCATTCATGCTGTCCAAGAATGACTCCACATTAACGCTCTTCTAGGATGTTCCCATCTACATTTTATGGTTCTAGACTCTTTCCCCATGAACATTGTCCTAGATGTTTTCTTAATTCACACTACTCTAAAGGTTCTTCCCAATCAATGCTGTTCTGGAATGTACTTCTGATTCACATTGTTTTAAAAGCTTTTCTCCATTCATGCTGTTCTAGAATGTTCTCCTGATTTAAACTTTTAAAACCTTATCTCCATTCATACTATTCCAGAATGTTCTTCTAGACAATGTTCACATTGTCCTAATTGTTGGTCTTCATTCATGCTTTCATGAATTGCTTTATTCATATGGTTCTAGGATGTTCTTCTGATTCACATTATTCTAACATTTCTTCTACATTCTGACTATTCTAGAAATGTTCCCTATCAACACTGTTCTAAAAGTTCTTCTCCATTCATTCTGCCCCCAGTAACAATGTTCTAAGATGTTTTTATATTTCTTCACATGGTTCTAGAATGTTCTATTTTGTTTCATTATTCTAGAAGTTATTATCCATTCTTGCTGTTCTAAAAGGTTCTCCAGATTGTCCTCCATTCATGCTGTTTCTCTGTAAGCTCTGTTCTCTCACATTTATTCGTATGGTTCTAGAATCCTTCTACTCTCATTAATACTGTTCTAGAGTGACCTCCAGATTCACATTTTTCCAAAAGTTGTCTCAATTCATGCTGTTTTAGAATGTTCCTACATAAACACTGTTCTGGGATGGTCTCACTCTCTTTTGTATAGTCATAGAAACTTCATACCTCCCATTAACACTGTTCTAGAGTGTTCTTACCTTCTGTCATATGATTCTAGAATCTTCCTATCCCTTTAACACTGTTCTAGCGCGGTTCCACGATTCACGTTCCCAAAAGTTGTTCTCTATTCATAAGTACATTAACACTGTTCTGGGATGTTCTCACTCTCATTTGTATGATCCTAAAATCTTTATACCTCCCATTAACATTGTTCTAGAGCGTTCTCCCGATTTACGTTCCCAAAAGTTGTTCTCTATTTAGACTCTATTCATACGTACATTAACACTGTTCTGGGATGTTCTCACTCTCATTGGTATGGTCCTAGAATCCTTATACATCCCATTAACACTGTTCTAGAGTGTTCTCATCTTCTTTCATATGATTCTAGAATCTTCCTACGCTTTAACACTGTTTTAGAGTGTTCTCCCAATTCACGTTCCCAAAAGTTGTTCTCTATTCATGCTGTATTTATACGTACATTAACACTGTTCTGGGATGTTCTCACTCTCATTGGTATGGTCCTAGAATCTTTTCACCTCCCATTAACACTGTTCTAGAGAGTTCTCACCTTCTATCATATGATTCTAGAATCTTCCTACCTCCTTAACACTGTTCTAGAGCGTTCCTCCGATTCACGGCTCTATTCATACGTGCATTAACACTGTTCTGGGATGTTCTCACTCTCATTGGTATGGTCCTAGAATCTTTATACCTTCCATTAACACTGTTCTAGAGTGTTCTCACCTTCTATCATATGATTCTAGAATCTTCCTACCCCCTTAACACTGTTCTAGAGCGTTCCCACGATTCAGGTTCCCAAAAGTTGTTCTCTATTCATAAGTACATTAACACTGTTCCGGGATGTTCTCACTCTCATTTGTATGGCCCTAAAATCTTTATACCTTCCATTAACACTATTCTAGAGTGTTCTCACCTTCTATCATATGATTCTAGAGCGTTCTTCCGATTCACGGCTCTATTTCATATGTGCATTAACACTGTTCTGGGATGTTCTTACTCTCATTCGTATGGTCCTAGAATCTTTACACCTCCCATTAACACTGTTCTAGAGCGTTCTCCCGATTTACGTTCCCGAAAGTTGTTCTCTATTTAGACTCTATTCATACGTACATTAACACTGTTCTGGGATGTTCTCACTCTCATTGGTATGGTCCTAGAATCCTTATACATCCCATTAACACTGTTCTAGAGTGTTCTCACCTTCTTTCATATGATTCTAGAATCTTCCTACGCTTTAACACTGTTCTAGAGTGTTCTCCTAATTCACGTTCCCAAAAGTTGTTCTCTATTCATGCTGTATTTATACGTACATTAACACTGTACTGGGATGTTCTCACTCTTATTTGTATGGTCCTAGAATCTTTTCACCTCCCATTAACACTGTTCTAAAGAGTTCTCACCTTCTATCATGATTCTAAAATCTTCCTACACCCTTAACACTGTTCTAGAGCGTTCCTCCGATTCACGGCTCTATTCATACGTGCATTAACACTGTTCTGAGATGTTCTCACTCTCATTGGTATGGTCCTAGAATCTTTATACCTCCCATTAACACTGTTCTAGAGTGTTCTCACCTTCTATCATATGATTCTAAAATCTTCCTACACCCTTAACACTGTTCTAGAGCGTTCCTCCGATTCACGGCTCTATTCATACGTGCATTAACACTGTTCTGGGATGTTCTCACTCTCATTGGTATGGTCCTAGAATCTTTATACCTTCCATTAACACTATTCTAGAGTGTTCTCACCTTCTATCATATGATTCTAAAATCTTCCTACACCCTTAACACTGTTCTAGAGCGTTCCTCCGATTCACGGCTCTATTCATACGTGCATTAACACTGTTCTGAGATGTTCTCACTCTCATTGGTATGGTCCTAGAATCTTTATACCTCCCATTAACACTGTTCTAGAGTGTTCTCACCTTCTATCATATGATTCTAAAATCTTCCTACACCCTTAACACTGTTCTAGAGCGTTCCTCCGATTCACGGCTCTATTCATACGTGCATTAACACTGTTCTGAGATGTTCTCACTCTCATTGGTATGGTCCTAGAATCTTTATACCTCCCATTAACACTGTTCTAGAGTGTTCTCACCTTCTAGCATATGATTCTAGAATCTTCCTACCCCTTTAATACTGTTCTAGAGCGTTCCCCCGATTCACATTTCCAAAAGTTGTTCTCTATTCATGCTCTATTCATACGTGCATTAACACTGTTCTGGGATGTTCTCACTCTCATTCTTATGGTTGTAAAACAATCCCTCATTAATACGCCTCTAGAACGTTTTCACCCTTATTCATGTTCAAGCTTGTTTGTCTCCTCTCACTCTGGTTCTACTAGGCTGTCAGTTATTCTGGACCTTCACACGGCAGTTTGCTGAAGAATGTGTGTGTTCTGGTCTGAAAGTCCAGATATTGATTACACGGCAGATTCATAATCACTGCATCTGCATTACTAGCAATTAAAATAAATATTAGTTCAGTAAGTTCAGTAAAGCAACTGAACAGGCCCACCTACCCACCCCCTTCAAGCACGCAGGACTGTTTCCTCTCCCCCCGGTTTAAACTCGGCCTGTGCTGATACAAGCCCCCTCCACCATCCACCAGATCACATGGCCCTGCAGAACAGGCAGTCCAGAAAGCTGACCCAGTTTGCAGTTTATTCCAGACCATTCCGCCCAGCGTCAGGCTGTGAAAGGCCTGGTCAGACTAACAGTGCCCGGCAGGTGGGCACTGACGCCCAGCCAAAACTAGCAGAGCCTTATTGCGGGGAAATGAGCCTTTAAATGAAAACGGCAACACGTTTTGACCGCAGCCAGGTGGAGAACTGAAATAACAATAATAACCAGCTTAATGTAGCAGCTCCAGGGAGGGCAAGCGTGACCACTGGAATTCAGAGAGAACTCACACCGGGGTCAGACAGCACGACGCTCACTCTCTTATATACACACTCCACGTGTTCACTCACACTTCCTTAGCTTTGAAGCCTTTGAGTGACATACAGCAGGCAGCTAGAACCTCAATGGTTTGTTATTCTACGCTTTGCTAGAGCCAACCAGCTAGAAATTAAAGTGATGGGTCTGATTCACACCCCAGTGAGGTGGTCCGTATACCACACAGGACTTTTGTGGACACTTCTGCCCTCTGCTGGAAATGATTGGCAACTCATTTTCAACCTTTTAGTCTAATGGAGGACAACTGCTCAGTGAATGGTCATATTCAGGGCCACACGTTTAAATCATTTTAATGGTTGAGATGAAGGATTTGCTGGGCTTTGTTAAAGCCATCCGACCACAGACTCTCAGTGTGCTGGGACCAAGATCAGTTTAGTCTACAAAGCAAGACTCCAATTGCTGATACATGTCTTCAGCTGATGCATAATGTCCATAGAAAAGCAGTGCCCAATAGAGCCATACACTCCATAGTATATATATATATATATGCCTAACAGCATACTTTTTTTGATGTCCTCCGTAGTGGAGACATTGGGACTAAATCTGGCTTTATATGAAATTAATGATGTCACAGGTGACATGACTTAGACTGAGACAGAGATAATTTTGCAACATGTAAACTCTGTAAACTTGTAAATTCATTACTAATTTATTTTTTATTAATAAAAAATATAATTTATTCCTAATTTATAAGAAAATGTTACATAATTGTACTGTACATTTTAAAAATAAAACATTAAAATGAAATGGACCGTAAGAGAAGTTGGGTACTACGTGTGGAAATTGTGAAACTTTTGCGCAGGGTTTGGAGTGATGAACACAGATTTAGCTAGTGTGCCTAAAAACTGTTTAAACCTGGATTTTTTTATTTTAATCAAAGTAACGGTAGCCTTTTGAATGGGTTATTATTTGTTCCTGTTTATGTTAATATATAGTGCATTTAAAATATTTCTTATACTGCCAAAGGTGGAAATGGTATCAAAATAGGTAAACAATGGTTGTTTACTCAGTTTTCATTTATATTATTTTCTATGATTGAGTTGGCGCTGATGTTGTAGAAGGGTTTTTGGTCTGATGCAGAACAGATAACAAGAAATATATCATCAACAATGGCCCGTTGTCCACTATAAAGGACATTCCATAAAAAATAATTAAAAATATTTAAAAAAAAAAAATGGTGACATGTTTTTTTTAGACTTATTTTATGTTGAAATTATTGAAATTCTCAAACTTAATTTTTTCTGGGTCTCAGGAGGATATATGTGTGTATGTGTGTTTACATAAATTTGCTCTTGTAAAAAAACCTGTAAAAAAACAGTTGTTGTTTTCTTTTTGTAATAATGTGCTTTTAAACTATTCAGAATAACAAGTTACAATTTAATTCATTATAATATATAATTATAGAATGTTAAATTAATGTTAAACTAATGACTCAAGTAGAAGTAGTTTAGAATGCAAATGAAACAGGTTGCATACCTCAGCAGTAATAAAAGTAGAGGGAGCTGCGTGATCTCCACAAAACCAACAAAATATCACAGAAAAACTATCTCTCTCAATGTGCATATATGACTGTGGCCATATGACTCGATTAGAGAACATGATTTAACCCTTTCTGCACGTCAAGGTTAATGAGATGTGGACAGATCAGAGTTTTTTCTGGAGGGGATTTGATTATTTGGTGGGGACACGTCACTTCAGTCCATGCTAATTCTACATCCTTGATAATATTATACATTAGGCCAGTTCGGTTTTCCATTATATGGGTCCTTTAATGAACAAACAAACTAATAAATAAATAAACAAATAAATAAATAAATCTCGCCTTGCTGGAGCGCCGGATAGCTCGTGCCAACTTTAATCGCAAGGTCAGTGATGAAAGGTATGAATAGCAATAAAACAGCTTTAGTATAATGCGTTGTTATGGTAACAGACTAGGAGGGTTTGGGTTAGCTAACGTTTATATTAACTTCAGTCAGAAAGTACTCTGAAACTTAAAGTTACATTAATCTCTGGCCACACCCCAAACTGCAGACTGCTACTACACTACTTACATAAAAAATAAAATATAATAAATAAAATTAATTAAATCAATAAATAAAAGAATAGCATCGTTAGAAGTATGTAATGTTCCAGAGGGTGCTGTTTGGGACACAGCCTTACTGTCTAACATTAATGTTAGTCTAGTCTTGTCAGGAAACCTTAACATACATTTATTTGTCATTTCATTTCAGCATTATACTCCAAAGAAAATAATATATTTTTGGGTTATATATGTATATAGTCCAGAAATTGCATGTATAGTTTAAAGGTTTTATGACAGCAGTACCATGTAATGTGGAGTATCTAGTTTAGTTTATAAAGTGATCTTTAATTGGATTCATCTAATAATAAACAGACGTACAGATAATGTTGTATTTAGTTTATTTATTTATAATTTACTGTAATTCCACAAATGTTGTTCTACGTCACTATACATACAGTGATTTACTACCTTACCTACAGTGGAATCAGCTTATAGGTAATATTTAGGGGACAGGGTGGGCTTTGATTAGTAAATGTGTCCCCCCCAATGTCAAACCCACTCCTACGCCCTTGGATTAACTGATAATAAATACTGGCTTTGCAGGGTAATATTCTACTGTGTGTGCAGGGTGAGAGTTTGTGCAGTGCTGTGTGTTAGGGTTCAGTTTAGGCTCTTTTTCTTTTAACAGAAAGCAAGTCGTAACACGGCTGTAGACCAATACTGTCAAAACCATCACGTTCACTGTTTGTAGTGTAAACCAGTCACTACAAACATGGTCAGTCTGAGGTTCCCACTGAGAGTCCAATGCCATATAATTCCTAACTTCTCTCTCTCTCTCTGACTGTCTCTGGAAGTCCTAAAAAGCTGAATTTTGAGAGACGTCAGCAAAAATATACAAGAGGACAGCAGCTCCCTGTATCTTCCTTTCAGGAGCAAACACAAACGGACAGGCAGCTCAGGACGTACTGTAACTGTAAGTGACAGAACGCTTTTCTACACAGTGTCAGTCAGTCACTGGGAATACGGTCAGTCCGAGTTTCCCACTATACGTCAACTGCAGCCCCAGTTCTGGACTGCTTTGCTTGGGAGGGCAGTAAGACATAATGCGTGGGCATGTTGATAGTCATGTTTTTAAAATCAAAAAATATATTCAGGGCTTGATTTGTGTATGACTGTTGATGATACTGGTATAAATTGATATATAAGATAATGAAATAAAAATGTTGCCTGTGCCTTCAAACTTACACTTAAACCCTAATGACTGAAGAGTAAACTTTGGTTATGTAAATAAAAAAAGAAGATCTAATTGTAATTAATTCTAATAAACCCACTTAATTAATTCAGCATTACACTGACAGAACAACAGTTTCATAAAAAAGCTTTAGTACAACTTTAATTCAAAGCAACAAAAGTAAATAGACACAGGCTGAGACTATAATACTCAGAAGTGGAAACAGGAATAAGTGAGAATATTAATATGATCAGGAGATTACAATATAAGCCAATCAGAAATAAGCAAGTACATATCTTCACACTGTGCAGCAATATGCCTTTTTGTGATTGGTTTAGAGAAAATAGCCTTGGCTTGAACTGTGAATTTGGAGTTCAAGCCAAGAATCCCACCCGTATATCTAAAGCATTTTTAGACATATGGGTTTGTTCTGACACCTGTGATATATTTATATTTAAAAACACGTAAGTTATAGTATTAAGGTTTAATACACAAACCCTGTGAGTGAGTAAAGTAAATTAAATGTTTTATGTCCCTGTATGTGGAATTCAGCAAGTAATCAGTCACTGTCTATGAAAGTGTGCAAAGCGAGTTCGCTGTAGAGGATGTATTCACTTATTTTCACTTATAATATAAGATCAATAAAATCTCCCCCACCACACTACACCCCCCCATTGCCTGTGTTTTTATTTGCTATTGTTTTCTCTTTGCTTGATGATAACACGGTAAAGGACTGACATACTACATATGCTACTCTACATGCTTTTCACCTCCTCAGAATAACAAGTTATAGCTTAATTCATAAGTTATAGAATGTTAAATTCATGTTAAACTAATGACTGACAAAGAAGTAGTTTAGACTGCTGTGTAAATGAAATAGGTCTCATACGTCAGCAGCAATAAAAGTAGATGGAGCTTCATAGTCTCCACAAAACCAACAAACTAACAATCACAGAAAAACAATCTCTCTCAATGTGTCGATCAAAGCCCAGCCAACAAAAACAGGTCCCCAGGATGTCCATGAAACAGGTCTTATATATCAGGGTTAATACATGGAGCTCTGCATAAGCTGGTGCTTCTGTTCACAAAAGTTACAATCCAGAAAAACAATTCAGTCTTTATTTGGGTGTGTCTCAAAACCTAGTGAGTGTGTAAGTAGGCTGTCTAGGTAGCAGCTGTGTAAGTAGCAGCGTTCTCTCCTCATCTCTCCTCATAAAACAGATTACTGAGACGCTCTAGTTAGAGAGAGACTGCGTCACGGCTTGTTCCCGCCCACTGCAGCACGAGACCGGTGGTTTAGCTTGTTGCTAAGCTACCGGCCGGTGTTGTGCCGAGTTCTGCACCAACAATAAAAGTACCCCTCTCGGAAGCCTGTACGCACGTTGATTAGTGAAATAAGACGTATTCAACTTTTTTGGTCAAAACAAACAAACGAATGTCAGCGGATTATCTCAGTATTCGATTCGAGCAACAGAGCGTACACTCCCAAAAGGGGTGCTTTTCCTGGCGGGGGTGCAAAATTCGGCACAACACCAGCATCCAAAACAATAGCCTAAGGCTTAAAAATCCGCTAGTATATAAATGCTAATGGCTCGAGAATAAAACTGCTAAATGGTGAAGGACTCGTTACAGAGTTGATAATAAAATACTGTTTTGTGTGATTATATGACCAGAAACACATTAAAACTCCAGAGAAAATCAAAATAACTCACATTTTAAAACCACTTCACTGCTCGTAGATTAGCCTGTGTTGCATCATGGGATTGTTTTAGAGGCTGAGGAAGCGTTCAATACTTCCTTAAAATCAGGTGTAAATAAGGTGTCTCAGTAAACAGCATGTTTAAGGTGTGTAAGTATTGGGACAGTCTACATGTCGGGAGCGCATACTATGGGTGTGTCTCAAAACCTACTGAGCTCCTACATAAGCAGCATTTTACATTACAGTATGCGCTCCCAACATGTAGACTGTCCCAATACTTATATTATAATCTATGAGTAATGAAGTGGTTTTAAAATGTGAGTTATTTTGAGTCTCTATGGAGAAGTAAATAAAAGTATTATATATATGTGCAAGTATGAAGAGCAGCAGCCATAAAGTGCAAGTTGCAAGTAACAAAGTAGTGAGTGTAAACAGTATTGTATGTAAACAGCAGTACAGTGAATGTAAACAGTATTGTATTTAAACAGCAGTACAGTGAGTGTAAACAGTATTGTATGTAAACGGCAGTATAGTGAATGTAAACAGTATTGTATGTAAACAGCAGTACAGTGAATGTAAACAGTATTGTATGTAAACAGCAGTACAGTGAGTGTAAACAGTATTGTATGTAAACAGCAGTACAGTGAGTGTAAACAGTATTGTATGTAAACAGCAGTACAGTGAGTGTAAACAGTATTGTATGTAAACAGCAGTACAGTGAGGGTAAACAGTATTGTATATAAACAGCAGTACAGTGAGTGTAAACAGTATTGTATGTAAACAGCAGTACAGTGAGGGTAAACAGTATTGTATATAAACAGCAGTACAGTGAGGGTAAACAGTATTGTATGTAAACAGCAGTACAGTGAGTGTAAACAGTATTGTATATAAACAGCAGTATAGTGAATGTAAACAGTATTGTATGTAAACAGCAGTACAGTGAATGTAAACAGTATTGTATGTAAACAGCAGTACAGTGAGTGTAAACAGTATTGTATGTAAACAGCAGTACAGTGAGTGTAAACAGTATTGTATATAAACAGCAGTACAGTGAGGGTAAACAGTATTGTATGTAAACAGCAGTACAGTGAGTGTAAACAGTATTGTATGTAAACAGCAGTACAGTGAGGGTAAACAGTATTGTATGTAAACAGCAGTACAGTGAGGGTAAACAGTATTGTATGTAAACAGCAGTACAGTGAGTGTAAACAGTATTGTATGTAAACAGCAGTACAGTGAGGGTAAACAGTATTGTATGTAAACAGCAGTACAGTGAGGGTAAACAGTATTGTATGTAAACAGCAGTACAGTGAGGGTAAACAGTATTGTATGTAAACAGCAGTACAGTGAGTGTAAACAGTATTGTATGTAAACAGCAGTACAGTGAGGGTAAACAGTATTGTATGTAAACAGCAGTACAGTGAGTGTAAACAGTATTGTATGTAAACAGCAGTACAGTGTATGTAAACAGTATTGTATGTAAACAGCAGTACAGTGAATGTAAACAGTATTGTATGTAAACAGCAGTACAGTGAGTGTAAACAGTATTGTATGTAAACAGCAGTACAGTGAATGTAAACAGTATTGTATGTAAACAGCAGTACAGTGAGTGTAAACAGTATTGTATGTAAACAGCAGTACAGTGAGTGTAAACAGTATTGTATGTAAACAGCAGTACAGTGAGTGTAAACAGTATTGTATGTAAACAGCAGTACAGTGAGTGTAAACAGTATTGTATGTAAACAGCAGTATAGTGAGTGTAAACAGTATTGTATGTAAACAGCAGTACAGTGAGTGTAAACAGTATTGTATGTAAACAGCAGTATAGTGAGTGTAAACAGTATTGTATGTAAACAGCAGTACAGTGAATGTAAACAGTATTGTATGTAAACAGCAGTACAGTGAGTGTAAACAGTATTGTATGTAAACAGCAGTACAGTAGTGTAAACAGTATTGTATGTAAACAGCAGTACAGTGAATGTAAACAGTATTGTATGTAAACAGCAGTACAGTGAGTGTAAACAGTATTGTATGTAAACAGCAGTACAGTAGTGTAAACAGTATTGTATGTAAACAGCAGTACAGTGAATGTAAACAGTATTGTATGTAAACAGCAGTACAGTGAGTGTAAACAGTATTGTATGTAAACAGCAGTACAGTGAGTGTAAACAGTATTGTATGTAAACAGCAGTACAGTGAATGTAAACAGTATTGTATGTAAACAGCAGTACAGTGAATGTAAACAGTATTGTATGTAAACAGCAGTACAGTGAGTGTAAACAGTATTGTATGTAAACAGCAGTACAGTGAGTGTAAACAGTATTGTATGTAAACAGCAGTACAGTGAGTGTAAACAGTATTGTATGTAAACAGCAGTACAGTGAATGTAAACAGTATTGTATGTAAACAGCAGTACAGTGAGTGTAAACAGTATTGTATGTAAACAGCAGTACAGTGAATGTTAACAGTATTGTATGTAAACAGCAGTACAGTGAGTGTAAACAGTATTGTATGTAAACAGCAGTACAGTGAATGTAAACAGTATTGTATGTAAACAGCAGTACAGTGAGTGTAAACAGTATTGTATGTAAACAGCAGTACAGTGAGAGTAAACAGTATTGTATGTAAACAGCAGTACAGTGAATGTAAACAGTATTGTATGTAAACAGCAGTACAGTGAATGTAAACAGTATTGTATGTAAACAGCAGTACAGTGAGTGTAAACAGTATTGTATGTAAACAGCAGTACAGTGAATGTAAACAGTATTGTATGTAAACAGCAGTACAGTGAGTGTAAACAGTATTGTATGTAAACAGCAGTACAGTGAATGTAAACAGTATTGTATGTAAACAGCAGTACAGTGAATGTAAACAGTATTGTATGTAAACAGCAGTACAGTGAGTGTAAACAGTATTGTATGTAAACAGCAGTACAGTGTATGTAAACAGTATTGTATATAAACAGCAGTACAGTGAATGTAAACAGTATTGTATGTAAACAGCAGTACAGTGTATGTAAACAGTATTGTATGTAAACAGCAGTACAGTGAGTGTAAACAGTATTGTATGTAAACAGCAGTACAGTGAGTGTAAACAGTATTGTATGTAAACAGCAGTACAGTGAATGTAAACAGTATTGTATATAATTAGCAGTACAGTGAGTGTAAACAGTATTGTATATAATTAGCAGTACAGTGAGTGTAAGGTGCAGTTAAAACCAGACCAGTTAAAACCAGTTCAGATAGGAGAGGTTAGAGAGGTAGTGCGTGAGGTGTTCACAAGCCTGATGGCCTGTGAGTAGAAACTGTTTTTCAGTCTTGTGGTCCTGGACTTCACACTCCTGTAATGTCTGCCTGAAGGTAAAAGTGTGAAGAGTGTGTGCTGGGGGTGTGTACTGTCCCTGATTATGTCCTTGCTCAGTGAGTCTCATATGACTGGACAGGTTTTCTTTTCAGTTTTGGTGCATCTAACAACCAAACGTAGCTACAGAGTCTCACGTGACAGCAGAGAAAGCCACAGACAATCACACTGGCCGTATGTGTTACGGGGAGGTAGGACTCGAGTAGGTTTAATAAATGACACAAAGCCCCGTGTTCAATTTTAGATTTTATTCTTAAACTTTATTTCTACATGTCCATATAAAGAAAATACAAAAGAAACTGAACATTGAAGGGAGTGAATGAAATGGAAGATGCTTGTTCAGGTCAGAGCTATGAAAATACAGAAATACAGGAATTCAGAGCAGATAGACACTCGACATACGTCATAATTCCCTTTCCTTACGATTTAGCCCAAGATCAGAAAAGAACAATTCAGAAGCAGAAGGCCAAAGTAAACATCACTCTGATCTCCTCAGCTCATCTGCCACAATCCTACACACCTAACTGTACATACACATGATCGCACTGATACAGCGTTAATCAGATAAGAACAAATGCAGGTCGTTTAGGGACATTTCATTACAACAAATTGCACATTATTATATCAAGTATTACAAAAAATATATCAAAACAAAACTTATTGCTGTTTCTAAAAAGGTGGGTTTCGGGAACATCTAAAAAAAAAAAATGCCACAGTTTCCAAACGTATGTGTGAAAAAGGAACAAGAGGACAGAAGCTCCCTGTAGCTCTCTTTCAGGAGCGAACTCAGACAGACAGGCAGCTCAGGATGTACTGTAACTGTAAGAGACAGCATGCGTTTCTGCACAGTGATGATAAAGAGAAGCTCTTTCTGCAGCGCAGACCCTCCACAACATGTGACAGCGCGCCGGCCACAAGCCACTCACGTTGCATAGACTTCTGAATTATGCATACTGAACCATTTTCGCTTCATCTAAACGGTTTCCTTGGTCTGACGACGCAGTCGTGGCTTCTCTTCTGACATTTTCAACAAAAAAACAATATGCTCACTTCAGAGCCACCACCAGCTGCTACTTTTAGGGGGTAGTTCATGTACAATACTTACATAAATCTAGATTTGAGTAAATATCTGAAAATATACTTATACAGCATATAAACATCACATTCACGCCACTAGGACAGGATCTAATGGGAAAGTACTCCAACTGTAGGACTTGGCAAAGTAAACACACACACACACACACACACACACATACACATACACACACACACACACACATATATGATAATCTCTACTGTGCTCGCTGCCTCTCTCCCGCGTTTCATGGCATTCTGGCTTTTATACAGTACTGTGCAAAAGTCTGAGACTAACCTTCACTTATTTTCATTTTGATTCCATGTTTGATTTTCAGGATTATTGAAACAGTAGCCTGTGAGATTAGGTTGATAATTTATTATTATTATTATTATTGTTTTATTTATTATAATAAATATAATAATAAATATTACATAATAAATAATCAACCTAATAATAAATAAAAATAATAATAATATTTTATTTATTATAAGGTTAATTATTGAGATGATGTCATCAGGTCGCCTTGGTGAAAGGCAACAATAAAAACTAAAAACACTACATTTCAAAACACTATAAAGATTTAGGGTGTAAGATTTAAGGGATCAATTTGTCAGCTTGTTGTTTGAATGTTCTTGTTCCACCTTAAATGCTGCAGCAGTTATAGTTATTATTATTATTATTATTATTATTATTATTATTATTATTATTATTATTATTATTAACATTCCAGGTGTCAGGATGTAGCCGCAGCTCCAGATAAGGTGGAACATTTGAACAAGAAGCTGGTGAATGTTCTAACTGGAAATTACTTCCAGCATTAAAGGGATAATAAAGATGCTTGTTGGTGTAAATGAGTTTATCAGTAGTGATTATTAAACTGAGGACTGAGCTGAATGAACATTAAAGGAATAATGAGGATGTTTGATGGTGTTAATGAGTTTATCAGTAGTCAGTAGTGATTATTAAACTGAGGACTGAGCTGAATGAATATTAAAAGAATAATGAGGATGTTTGATGGTGTTAATGAGTTTATCAGTAGTCAGTAGTGATTATTAAACTGAGTACTGAACTGAATGAACATTAAAAGAATAATGAGGATGTTTGATGGTGTTAATGAGTTTATCAGTAGTCAGTAGTGATTATTAAATTGGGTACTGAACTGAATGAACATTAAAAGAATAATGAGGATGTTTGATGGTGTTAATGAGTTTATCAGTAGTCAGTAGTGATTATTAAACTGAGTACTGAACTGAATGAACATTAAAGGAATAATGAGGATGTTTGATGGTGTTAATGAGTTTATCAGTAGTCAGTAGTAATTATTAAACTGAGGACTGAGCTGAATGAACATTAAAAGAATAATGCGGATGTTTGATGGTGTTAATGAGTTTATCAGTAGTCAGTAGTAATTATTAAACTGAGGACTGAGCTGAATGAATATTAAAAGAATAATGAGGATGTTTGATGGTGTTAATGAGTTTATCAGTAGTCAGTAGTGTTTATTAAACTGAGGACTGAGCTGAATGAATATTAAAAGAATAATGAGGATGTTTGATTGTGTATCAGAAGTCAGTAGAGTAAAATGCCTAAAGATATGAGCATGCTCTGTAGAACTGCCTGGTAGAATAAATTGCTAGAGAACTATTTGAGTTGTGAGATGTTTGAGAACCTAAGTTTGAGAGGCTTGAACTTCTTATTTAGCACAAAAAGAAGAGTTTTCTGAAAAAACGACGACTGTTTTAAAGGCAAAGAGTGGACACTAAGTAAACACTGAGAAATCTGATATTTTGGTCATTGTGGCTTCTGTGTAATCAGTTACATATATTAACGCTTTACTAATAAAACCAAGCATCTTCATTTTTTTACATAACTAAACCTCTAGTCATCTTTTACATTTTGTTAAAATATAGTCATAACTGCTCCAATAAAATAGTTCCAAAACTACTATAAACAAACTACCTTCCCATTAACCTACATGTAAATAGTGTTTTGTCCATTGACTCTATTACCTCTATCACTGCAGACCGTTACAGAGGTCATTTAAAAAGAAGTTCCTAAATGATGAGTTCAATTCTATGTAATAAAGCTGTATAACACAGAGAATGTAACTGAGAACACTAAAATTAAAGGAACGGTATACGATTTCAACCCAAAACACCCTTTGTATGAGAAACAATCAGGCAATGGTGGAGACTCATGTTAATATTAGAGCGGGGTTTCAACAGTGGAGAGACCTCAGAGAGTTGACGGTGAGGTGTTTTGATGGTGGCTGCCTTTTCGCATCTTCCGAAACGTATTGTTTTGGAGATGTTTTTCTTTAAACAGTGACGATACACTCTGACTTTTGCACAGCACCAACACAAAAGCTCATTCATTTGTTAGAGATTCATTTGTTAAACTCTCAGCAATGCATGTCACACCGAACTGACTCTTAACTCTTAACCAGCACAATACCATAGAAGCATTTATCGTTAAGGTCCACAGATTTGGGGACTACAAAAGAATACTGAACACCACGACGCAGAAACACAGGGTGTGCTGTAGGCCAGCCAGACGCTAGCCTCTGCTCCGACTGGCTAGGATTATACATTGTGCAGGTCCTTCCTCTGCAATGAACAACCCAACCCACAATCCTCCACTGCATAGTTCAGCTCACAAACAGGACGTACTGGCGCTTTGAAGGCTGCAGCTGAAACGTGCTGACTGAGCAGGCCTTGATATACGAGCGTTCTCTGTGGCAGCGAGAGCAGAGCAACACTCAACACTAACACAGCAAAGCAAGGAACGCTTCCTATTGGTCATCACTGAGTGTAATAGCGGCCACACAGACAGGAGAGCTTGTTAAAGGTGCACCGCTACGTCTATCTCAATGTGGCGATTCTCAATTTACAAAACAAAACAAAAATCTACTAAAACAAAACTAATTAATTTTAATCACGGTGAGGTCAGAGCCAGAGTTTAAACCATAACAAGTGTGGTGAGAGGATGATCATGGAGTACTGAGGATTCTGACTATTCCTTCACTCTGTCACAGAAGAACATAACCCAGAAATGAATGATGTGGAATGAAGAGCTTCAGAAAGGCCATGATTTCCATATAGAAAATGTATTATAGGAATATTTTTAAGGGGGGCGCAATAGAGTGAGAGTGCTCGCGTATCAGGGAATGAAGCAATTCTCTTTTGTTTTGTAACATGTTTAAAGTGTTGCATGAGACACTGTAAAAGCAGTTGGAAGAACTAAAGCCCATCCCTGATGATTTAATCAGAGGAATCTAATAGCGCTTTTCCTCCAGACAGTGTGGTACAGCAAGGTGCGGTTATGGTTACACATCTATGAATACTCATATTCCTGCCTATATCTGAGTATCTGCGTATAATCTAAGGATTTGGTACCAAGCATACCAACCTAGAACCAGAATTGGTGCAGAGTGACCACTGATCAGCCAAACTCCATCACCAATGAATAGTATGAATTCTCTGTTGAGTCACAAGCAGAATTAAAAAAAGAAACTAACTATTATCACTGTCTGTGACATAAAACCTGATTAAAATTAAAGAGTAAATAAGAACTTCAGTCTAGGCCAGTGTTACTGCTGTGGTTTGTGTTTACTGGTTAGCATTAGCGTCCTAAGGGAAATCCTGTCAACATCATGAAAAACTATGCCAACTGTGTTGGGCGCTATCACGAGATAGGAAACAGATGCAGGTACTTGATCAGGATATAAACAGATCTGAATTAGTAGTTCTACGGTACCACACTGTCATTAAAGGCTGTCTCAGCTGTGTAATAAATGTGACCACTGATTCTAAACTGTTATCACATAAATCACACTCACATACACTAGCATTCAGAAGTTTGCCATCACGATTCTATGTGATTTAGCTGTATAAAATTAAAGGAGCGGTATATGATTTCCACCCAAAACCATTTTTTCGTCTGAGAACTTGAGAAAGATGTTCTTGTATCAGGCAACGGTTGAGAACCATGTTAATATTAAATAGGTGTTTTAACAGAGGAGAGACCTCAGAGAGTTGACAGTGAGGTGTTTTGATGGTGGAGACACGCTGGCTTCCTTTTTGCATCTTTTAAAAGGTCAATCCAGAAGCTGGACAGGTAGACTGAGGCACCAGCATGGAACTGCAGCACATTATTTAGAGCAGAACAGAAAGGTTGCTCAATTTCTGCTGAATGAATGGAGAATATTCACTTATACATTATGTTTCACAGGACCAACAGGTCTGTACTGCTTTGTCCTGTTTACTAATAGCAACTTGTTAGGATTGCAGCAGTTTGCAAACTCACAACCTAGTTACTGTTATTTTACTTGCTGGGTCCCTGTTTACTGTTTTGAGTGGTTTTTGGTATTTGCCCAAACAAGGTTGCAAGGATGCACACGGGGTGGGGTCTAAAGGAGCACTGACGGGAGGGGTGTAATTTATTTTTTTTTTGTCATAAAAATCATTCTCCAGAATCATATACTGCACCTTTAACACCTAGAACGCCTCGCATTTGAACACATGGTGATCGAACCTCAGGCACATAATTGAAAAATGGCTATAAAAACAATTACAGCATATAATACCAAATGGCATCTAGATTTCTGTAAACTAATAAAATATCTTCATGACAAGTGCTTTCAAACATTTGACTGCTAGTGTAAATCCAGATTGATTCAACAAATAAACAAAAGATAAAAAAATAAATAAAAGGAAATTTAATGCTTTCATTGAAAACGCTGAAAAGGTAGAGAACAAAACGTCAACTAAACAAGCATGTTGTTGTCGGCCAACTTGCAATACGGAGAGGCATTTAAAATCAAATCAAATAAATGTAATGGTCAGATCACCCCCCTCCCCCAACCCTGGGGAGCCATCTGACAATGGACAATGATTACACCAGCAGCTCATTCACTCACTCACTCACTTACTCTCACATCAACCTCACAGCCTGGACAGAAAACCAGCTTTAACACACTCCATTATCGTCATCATTAGTTCCGCAGAGGGGGTGAAAAACATGCCCAGCAGGAAATGAACACAAATCCAAACAGGATGCTTAATGCTCTGTCAGGTCGTTTTTCCTGAGGGACACTTAAAAGAGTGTCCTTACAGGCTCCGTGTCTCCTTATATAAAAATGACTTACACCAACTCATACGAACGCAGAATAGACTGAACAGCAAAGCGCTAGTATCCCTTTAAAATGATTAGCTATGTGATATAGTGAGTGATTATCTGAAGATAAAAAACTGATGTAAAAATGATGCATCTGGCTTTCTGGACATTTGTCTTCTCTTGTTTAACTAAAAAAATATATGTGTGTATGAAACGAATTACGGTAGCTTCAAACTACCGCCCGGCTGCGCTCCGGCCTCACTGAGCCATTAATTCTACCTCAAACACAACAAACCAATAAACACAGGCTTAGCTTCACTGTAGGTTTATCAGAATTGTCAGTTCTTTTCATGAACCATATAAAGCCCTCGGTCGGCTTCTGTAATATATTTGTGTTTGGCGGCAAAATCTGGGTCAGTGTGCTCAGAACTACAGCCTAGCACTGCTTCTACGACAGTACAATAAACACAAAATCATAAAAGTGGTGCTTATTGTCATCCCTAATTTTAAATCCTACCATATATACATCTACTCGCTTCATATGTCCTGTTAAAAACAATGTGGCTCATCTTCCTACCCACTCTTTGAAACTCCGGTACCTCCGATTCAGTGAGGTAAAAGCTACGGAGTGAAGTATTTCTTTTCTCAGCAGTGAATCGCAAGCCACACTCTATGTGGTCTTTTACAGTACTATGATTAAAAACAATTGACCTTGTGATACACCGGCCTCTACTGGCCACTGAGGCATACGAGCAGGAATGGAGACGTCGGGCCGCTTCGCTTGTTAGTGCTGCGTTTTCGGTAATACAGTCCTGCAGATCAAACTCTGACTTGCGAGTCACGTCCGTCACAAATCCTCCTCCATGCTGAAACTGCTCCTGCGACTGCTGGTCTTGGAGGCTCCGGGAGAGACCGAAGACAGCAGGGGGTCGGCGCCCCCCACCGGTGACAGTGCACTTCCGTCGTCCATCAAAATATCCCCCAGGCCCATGTCCCCCATTAGGGTGGAGTTGAACATGGAAGAGGCGGGGTCATCCAGCTCGCCGAAGCTGAGAGTTCCGAAGTCCAGAGGGACCGTCATGGCTCCGGCCACAGGGGAGGCAGAAGGTGGAGGGGAGAGTAAAGTAGAGATGGTGGTTTGGTTGAGCCCTGGTCCGCCCAGAGTGAGCATGGTTTTGGAAAGGGGCTCGTTGCTGGAGTCTAGGGGCATGATCTGGGGCTGCTGCTCTTGTTGCTGCTGCGGCTGGTGACTGAGGCCGGAGTCTGGACCCTGAGCTGAGGCGATGCCATGGACACGGGCCTGCATCTCCAACTCCTGATCCCAGTCAAGCAGAAGAAAAACAGACAGCATTTTAAAGTTAAGTATGATTCTGAATTACAATAGAGGCCAAAAACAACAACAACAACTACTTTTAGTTGTGTAAATTAATTTATTTAATTAATTTAATATCAGCCTTTTAATGTTTTGAATGTATTTATATATACTTAAGTGTGCAGTATTTACAACTAAATAATTACAAATAAAATTAAATAATAATTAGATGCTTCTGTTAAATGCATACATTCCCAATAACAATGCTCATTTCTACTGGGTGGGGGTTATGGGATTTCAACTGGACCACCATAGTGTTTCTATGACAATCGTTTTGGTTAGGCAACACTACAAGTTTGACTTTGACCAATCATTGTTCATGACAACCTATCGTTGATAGTAGGGGTGTAAGAAAATATTGAAAGTATTGAATTTTGGGATATTAGGTTTGGTGATACTGTATCGATTCTCAAAAACACAGTATCGATACACTGAGTCCTGGCAGACAGTGGCTCAATGGGTGTTGTGTTTAAACATCTGACCACTAGATGGCAGTATTGTAATTCATTTTCAGCTCCACTCCAACATTAACAAGCAGCACAAGGGTGCAATGCTATTGTAAGCATTGGCAAACCTGTTCGTAGAGATGTGTGTTTTAATATCACTCGGCTTGCAGTATCGCAGTTTATTGCAATATATTGAATCGTGACCGCTGTATCACAATACTTATTGTATCTCCCGGTTCTTGTCAATACACAGCCCTAGTTGACAGGTTGTCAGGAAGGAAGGTTAACAGTGTCATAAACAGCATCAATTTCACAGAAACAGTTTAAACTGCGGTTGTAGTGAGCTGTTATTTTGTGATTAATGTTTAGTTGGTAATTTGTTTGCAGCGCTGCTTTGTGTTCACATCAGTGTTAAATGCTGAGCAGATGTTGATCGTATGTGATCTCTGGCTCGTTGTTCTACCTGACAGCTGCAGCAACAGCAGCAACATCTCTCTTTCTATTTATCATGTTAACGTAAGTGCACCAGAGAGCACTCTGTCCGGTCAACATCAAGAAACCTGTTCATTGTGACTGCAGCTGAGCACCACAGAGAGGATGAGTTGCATGTCTAAGTTGCAGTGGCAGTAAACTGTCCACAATAATATAACAGTGCGTGTTTATAGTATACCGAGCTTTTATTATACCTATCCACATATGGTGTCATCTAAAGTGTGCTTTGCACTAAGGCTGTTCACTTCTATCATAAGTTTTTTTTTTTTAACGGAAACTGTACACAGTTATCAGAACGTAGGGCTGCACCTAACGATTAATTGCTTAATTGATTAATTTAACGATTATTTTTTTCCGATTAGTTGATTAATCTAAGGACTAGTTTTTAGATTATTCTAATATGAGTGTGTTAGGAATTAAAATTTTTATTATTTTGTTATGGATTTGTAACCAATGGATATTTTCGTGTGTACATATACTGCGGAATTGATGACCCATAGAAGCATGAGGAAAGCTCATGGCCATTCTAGACTTAATGTATTAAATGGTACCCTTAAACGCTCATGATCTATAAATGGTTAAAAAGATTAAACATTCACGCTCTGACCCGACTTGAAAATGAAACGTAGCCTACACGCCTCACTCACAAGAAATCTGACATTTTGTGGACTATATATTTTGCCAGAGAGTCGTTTGAGAAGCAGCTACATGTGTTTTAAAGCTCCTGCGGTATCGAGAACACTGGTATACACAGGTATCTACACTCGACGATTAAGAAACGGTTAGCAATATGACTTTTTTAAGTGACTCTACTGAAAGAAACATGTTACACGTGTTAATAATCTTAAATAATCTGCTAAGATAAGAACAACAAGTAAACAGGTGATGTCCTGCTGCTGTGTTGATAAAGCTCTACGGGATGTTTGATCTTCAAGTGCTTGTGTATAGCAGTTGTACTGTTGTGATCATCTCCACTGTGCAGAGCTGACAGAGCACCACACTGTTTCAGTAGGCGTGGCTTATTAATCGATTACATTGACGCGTCACCCCAGCCCTATCAGCATGTAAAAAATATAAAGCAGTATTACCATCAGTGGAATTTCTAATAGTCATAGAACCCTGAAGGAGAGTAGTAGACCTGTATGCGAAGGAGCAGGGCGCGGTTGGCGTGCTCCAGCTTCTTCTGCCTCAGTTCCATCTCTTTAGACCTATGCTGCTCCTTCTGTAGTTTACGGATGTAGTCCACCGACGCCTTCAGGATGGTGCCCTTGTTCCAGCGCATCTCCCTGCATTCACAGCAGCAAGGAGGAAAGCACAGAGGCACGGTTAGACACATACACCAAAAACCAGGCCATCTCAAATCTTCAGCTGAGAGCCTTAAGCATGTTCAGCAAACACAGAACTGAGCACAACTGCATGTGACTAATACAACAGCAGCTGTGCCGTACTATATCATTAGGTACAGCATAAGTGTCATTAGGAGCTAAGACTAGCATTTAACATGTTGTCATGTTATGTACACATTTCAAACTGTCCACCCATGTGGTTTTTCAAAAAACTCCTCCCACATTCAAGACACTTCGCCAGAAAGTGTAAACTGGAAACCACTGCAGTGTAGAAACCACTGTGATAGAACCGTATTGTGTACTATAGTGTACTACTTGTACTACCCTGTTTACAGTGGTTGTCTTTTTTAAAATTTGGCCAGAGTGGCCCTGTAAATGACTGGTGCATCTGTCTGAGGTGGGATTATTAATCATAAGCACTTACTACAACCTTAAACCCAACTCTAAAAAAAAAAAAAAAGAATACAGTGGATACTGACGGGTCGCTGGACTTCGGAACAAGTGCTCCGAGCTCCTTAATACGGTCATTGATGTTGAACCTCCTCCGCCTCTCGACTGTGGAGGAATAAAAACATTTAGTGACTGTCGACCTGCAGCACTTCACTTTGGCCAGTTTTTTTCTAGAGGATTTACAACAATTAACATAAATAAACTTCAGATATTTACCACAAGTATTATATACATGTATAGTAATTAGGGTTGTGCGATATTGGCAAAAAATGATGATGATATTTATAATGATATCTGGATATCTTCTGTAACGATCATAAACGATATTTTGCATTATTTAGAATTACGTTTGTAAAAGTCTTATATTTTACTAGCTTGCACTTCTTAAAGGATATTAATATTCATCCATCCATCATCATCTGCTTTATCCCGCTAGTCGGGGTCTGGGTGGGGGGTGCAATCTCAGCACCATCGGGCGAAGGCTCTTCTTTAGTGAATGCCTCCTCTGTTTAGTCAGACATCTTATCTGGTTAGGTCTGTCTTGGACAGCGCACTCCTGAAGCTCTTCATACTCCTCATACTCTGTTCATACTCCTCATATTCTGTTTGTACTCCTCATACTCTGTTCGTACTCCTCATATTCTGTCCCTACCCCTCATACTCTGTTCATACCCCTCATACTCTGTTCATACCCCTCATACTCTGTTCATACCCCTCATACTCTGTTCATACCCCTCATACTCTGTTCATACTCCTCATACTCTGTTCATACCCCTCATACTCTGTTCATACCCCTCATACTCTGTTCATACCCCTCATACTCTGTTCATACCCCTCACACTCTGTTCATACCCCTCATACTCTGTTCATACTCTTCATACTCTGTTCATACTCCTCATATTCTGTTTGTACTCCTCATACTCTGTTCATACTCCTCATACTCTGTTCATACTCCTCATACTCTGTTCATACTCCTCATACTCTGTTCATACCCCTCATACTCTGTTCATACCCCTCATACTCTGTTCATACTCCTCATACTCTGTTCATACCCCTCATACTCTGTTCATACCCCTCATACTCTGTTCATACCCCTCATACTCTGTTCATACCCCTCATACTCTGTTCATACCCCTCACACTCTGTTCATACTCCTCATACTCTGTTCATACCCCTCATACTCTGTTCATACTCCTCATATTCTGTTTGTACTCCTCATACTCTGTTCATACTCCTCATACTCTGTTCATACTCCTCATACTCTGTTCATACTCCTCATACTCTGTTCATACTCCTCATACTCTGTTCATACTCCTCATACTCTGTTCATACCCCTCATACTCTGTTCATACCCCTCATACTCTGTTCATACCCCTCATACTCTGTTCATACCCCTCACACTCTGTTCATACCCCTCATACTCTGTTCATACTCCTCATACTCTGTTCATACTCCTCATATTCTGTTTGTACTCCTCATACTCTGTTCATACTCCTCATACTCTGTTCATACTCCTCATACTCTGTTCATACTCCTCATATTCTGTTTGTACTCCTCATACTCTGTTCATACTCCTCATACTCTGTTCATACTCCTCATACTCTGTTCATACCCCTCATACTCTGTTCATACCCCTCATACTCTGTTCATACTCCTCATACTCTGTTCATACCCCTCATACTGTGTTCATACTCCTCATACTGTGTTCATACTCCTCACACTCTGTTCATACTCCTCATACTCTGTGTGGTGGTTTGTTGGGAGATGATGGAACAGGTTAGCTGTGGAGATCTTTAACGGCTGCTTTTTGACTAAGTCTGTAAACGGCCGTCTTCTGAACAACATCAGTCTTTTCAGATCCAGACCAGCTCCATGCGAGTGAAGATGATCCTCGTCTAGAAGTTAAATCTAAGGAGGTAGACTGCGAGGCTGGTGGTGTCTGAGTTTCTTCCCCTGGCGCAGCGTGTTCACTCATTTTCAGCTTTAGGTGTGCTGTTTAGGCAGCTATGCTAGCTTTAGCCAACGCTAGCACACAGTATGGGCACTCTCAATGGACACTCACAGAGGCCTATACTTGAATAGTGAGGGCGTGGAGTTGAGAAGTTCTGATTGTTGTTTTATTCCCAGGCAGTAGAGTACTTAATAACATAATAAGATATTATCATAGACGCTATATATCACACAACCCTAATAGTAATATGTATATTGTCTAATAATGAGATCAAAACAGTATGAAATGGTACAACCAGTACAGAAACATTTTTATGGAGAGTGAGAGTGCTCATGTCTGGAATAGACCATTCTCTTTTGTTTTGTAACATATATGAAGTGCTGCATAAGACACCATAAAAGCAATTCATAAAATATCCATCCATTATCTTCTGCTTTATCCCACTAGTCGGGGTCACTGGGGGGCTGGAGCCAATCCCCAGTGCATTAAATAAAATGTGCTCTTTCTCTTCAGGTTCTCTTTACTGGCAGCAATTTGTTGCAAAGGTACAACAACTTCAACAACTTCAACAGTTAAAGGTATCATATCAACAGACTGCTATTTATCTTCTTGCACTCAGAGCAGTTGCGTATGCATTCCCTTTTTTTCTTTTTTATGGTCACCGTTCTGCAGAATATGGAAATGAAAGTTCAATTTTATTAAGAAACCGAACTTAAAAAACTTGAGCAAGCGTAAATGAAACTCACTGAGGTTGTGGTTGTCCTTTTTCTGCCGTTCCTTAATGAGAGCTTTAGCCTCAGCATCTGGAAAAAAACAAACCAGTAAGTAACAGACTCATTCAGTAAAGAATAGTATATAGTAAAATAGAACAGAATAGAATAGAACAGAACAGTGAAAGTTGAAGTAGTCTATACTACAACATGGTATCATGATAAACAATGTTTTTTCTGACTGCTCAGTACTTCTGAAACACTGACTACGTGCTTCAGAACATAATTAGGCCGGGTCAAATGAATTTAGTGCCGTTCAGGATTTAAATGTTAAATAAAAATAACTGTATTCACTTTTACACTGCAGCTTTTTCATGTTGCACCACTAGTGCATTGTTTCTGTGCATCAAAATCTCGTGAAAATGTCATTAAGGATAATGAAATGTTTGCCAAAACAGCCACCTGTAGCTGAAAGTCAACAACAGTCTCAACAACTTGCATATCGTCGCTGTCCAATGAAATATAAGTATCTCCAGGAGAGGCCAAAACTGTCTTAACTTTCAATGTAAGTCAATAGAACCACAATTCTTTCCAAGCTATTTTGGAGCATTTCTATTGGTCCATTGATCATGAAACCCAATACACAATATAAATAACAGCTGCCATGTACACTGGATGCAGAAAAATAAAAATTTATAAAAAATGGAAACACATGTTTTTCTTTGGACAGCAACGATATGGACCCATAGTAACATTAACAATGCTTTTATGAATAGAGATTTAACTAAAGGCTGCAAGGCATTTGCTTTTTTTAGTGTAAATTAAATGTTTGTGTCCAAATATCATTTACTAGAGATCTTCACCTTCCCACCTCCCCAGCCTTAAAACAAATTTTCCGAGAAGGCGCTAAAGCCAGCGCAGTGTAAAAGAGAAGTACACATAGCAGGAAGTGTCTACATAAGTCAGGCATATTCAGACTGACTCAATCAAACTGCAAGGGAGGGGCTGTGCGGGAAATAAGGAAGAAGGGAATCGGAGTGAAAAAACAAGTCAAAAAGGGAGAGAAAAAAAGATGGAACAAACGGTCAGCTCTCTCTGAGGCACCTGACAGCTCTCTCTTGACGTTGTGCAGGTTTGCAGGACAGGAGTTGCTGACAGTGATTGTGGGCGTGGCCATCCCAGCACTGCTGTACACATCCAGGAGGTTTCCTGAGACAGGCAGCTGCAAGAAGACAACAATCGTTTTTAAACCCAGAAGCCACCCTGTACGATATCTCTACACAACCCCACTTCCCTGAGGGCACGCTGACAGCGTACTGACTGTAACGAACATCTTCACCAGAAACAGACTCCAGTTTGGAGGTCTGAGTAAGCACTAGGTGGAACTGTAGAACATTCTGCCTCCCCATCCCCGGATTACTCACAGCCTGTGTCATTCAAGCTGGGGATTTGCTTCTAAACACCATTCTGTGCTAACGAGAACAGTGAAACATTTAGTAGCCCACGGGAGCCAAACGGCACACCTGGTTACCTTTTACATCAGATTACCAGCACGTTAGCCCAATGCACAAGCTAATAATGTGATCTGATCCTGATATATGGTTTATCATTTGTGTGAAGCCACTCAAAGTCAGTCTATATGCATTTCTGAATTGCCCAACTACAGTGTGAGGTTTACCACCCAACAGAAATTGTACACATGCACAGCCCTGGCCTGTATAGATTTTTTTAAATATTAAAGTCTTAGATCTGCTGTAGTTTCAAGACATGTCGATGCAGCTGTAGACTCAGTCCTCTTTCTGCTACACCGTGACTGCACTGCTGTATCTTACAGCAGCTTCTCTCCTTTTAGTTCATTCTGTTTATAATCAGATCTGCCAGAGTCGCCAGCTACACTCTGAAATGCTCCTTATCCTCTGTACTAACCCAAACCAGAACTAACTGTCTCTTTTCTCTTTCTGAGGTAATAACCGCCCACATGTGGCTTGCTCACAGTGGATAAAGAGTTGTAACTTCATGTTTTCAAACTCCTGTAAAGCTGCTTTGTGACAACATAGTTGTAAAAAGCACTATATAAATAAACTTGACTTCACTTGACTAGACTCTACAGTACATACCCCACGTGAAGGTTCTGACATTCTGCCCAGAAAGTTAATATAAGTCAACTTTAAACTTACATCAAGTAAAGATTTCCAGTATAAATACAAGAGAGATGAGTTCCTATTAACCCAGCAATAAAACATGCATTGCACTAAATAGTTCATTGCATTCAGTAATTATTAATTATGTATAACGTCTGCTGATAGATTGCAATGCCCAAACGCAGCCTAAAGCAAACCATACCAATTTAAATGAACCCACTTAAAAAAACAAGTCAAAGGTATTTTAACTTCCCCAAGACGAGCTTCCTCTTGGTCTGCAATGCCAGTGCATTACTCTTCAAAGCCAACCATGTGCTCTCCCGAACGTTAAGCACGTTATCTACAAGAGCAGTAAAACTCAGGCCAGACACAACCTCCAGAGATTCAATCAACCAGCCAAGAACACACACCAACTACAGCTTAACCTGCAACCAATACCGTTTAAAAACAAACCTCACAGCCTCGTACAGACCTCAACACATGCAGGATCAGCCAACTCAGCAATCACAATTCAGAAAACCAAGCAGGAGAAACGTCTAAAAAAAAAAGTGCACAATTTACCTCAGGTTTAATTCTTTTCTTTTCATTCTCCGGCACTAAAACTAGAATCCTCATCTTCTCCTACCAGCAGCACACTTCTTCCTCTTTCTCTTACAGTTAAAAAAAGGAAAAGAACGCCACGAATGGGGAAATATCTGTCAGAAAACTTTTCACTGTTAGCTATCAGCTTCAACACCCACATACACACACACTCTCTTACTCAATGGCCAGTGCCTGAGTGTCTATGTGTGTGTGTGTGTCTGCCCCCTCCCCCTTGTTACCCAGCGGGTGTTCCCCACCCAGCACCACCCATTGGTAGCCATGTGTTAGAAATGTATGTTAGTTTCCAGAACAGAACTGGATTCCAGTAGCTCCTACACAAATTCAGTCAGACCAATCCAAAAGCAAACAGCGACATGCCAGGGCAAGAAACCTCCGACACCAATCCTGCTTGAGCAATTATGCCAGGAATTAAAACCGGTGGTGCCTGACTTTGAGTTCTAATGAAACTGTGGCCTTGGTTGTGAGAACGTTTTTTTATAAACGAATGAGCAAAGCATTGCGTTCATAGCAGAAATTCAGCTTAACAGAAGTTCATGAGTGATGAAAGGTTTGTAAGAAACCAGGCGGCACTTTTAAACCTGTCTGTTATCTATCCGTCAAACAGGAGAACAAATTTATTATATCAATTTACACAACCCTTCTGCCTGTCAGAAGCCTCGCTGGTGCTTGCTCAGCTTGAGAAATCAATGATAAGAGAACTGAACCCACTTGGAATAGACTGCAAATTTCAAAAGACATGAGTTGCAATGTTATTACTAGGGCTGGGCGATACTGGGGGAATAAAAAATATAATTTTTTTCACATTTATTACTGATCCTCGATTACGATAAAAACAAAAATTGTTCTTGCATTTAGTTACTTTATTTTTGATTTAATCGGAAAATGTACATGTACCAAAACATAACAACAGCACCATCTAGAACTCTTAAACTTTTCTTTTACATTTAATTTTGAGGGACCCTGTCTTTTGTCACCGCCTCCCTTATAGTTTTCCACCTTTATTTGGTACGAGCTTAGTCCTCGGTGGAGTGCTGGCTGCATCCTTTTTGGCTTGCTGCTTTATTTTGAAAACGTATGTGCATTGAAAGCGCCGGTAACCAAGGTAACCAAGGCCTATTTTTGTGTTCGTATCGCTTTAGAAATGAGCCGCTATTTTTTTTAATAGACATTTTTGATTAAATAAAAGATAGAATGTCTGTATGTAAAGATTTAAAATCTCAATCACACCATTTAGAAAATCGTGTTTAAACTGTGATTTGAATGAACTGAATTAATCATGAAAATCATTCAGCACTATTTACAACCTACAACATTCAAATCTGTTCTCAAAGTTAACAATGCAGAGCTCATGTAAAATGCAAAATCAATAAAAATCGTGTTAAAAAAAACAAAAAAAACAAAACAATGGAGACCACATGTAAAATGCAAAATCAATAAAAATAGTGAAAAAAAATAAAATAAACAACAATAAAAAACAAAACAATGCAGCGCTCATAAACCGGCAGTATGACACAATAAATATACTAGATGTCATTAAAAAACTAGCAACACACAATCCAAAAAATAAATAAATAAATAAATAAATAACACAGATGGAGCTCAATTTATAGAAAATACCTGCATTTAAACAGCAGTTACAGAAAAACAGCAATTAGAAACTCTTTTTAGGATTCTTGGACTTACCGTGCTGGGAAGCTGCATGCCAGAGTCGATCAGCGTCATAAACTCGTCATTCAGGCTGGATTCCAGGCTGATGATGTCATCAATAACGTCTTCAATCTGTGCATTAATTTGGAAACAAAGCAAAAAAAGGATTAAACCTTGAGGCATAAAAAACATGGTAAAAACTGCAGCACTTGCTGCTTCTTTAACACACAAATATGCCTGAGCTGGTCATTTTCCGTGCTGAGTCATAAGACAGCAGGATGTCTTAAAAAAAACAAAAAAAAAAAAAACACACGATGCAGCAGTTTCACGGTGACACACAGGCCACACAGCCATGAGACATGCCGTCAGTCCTGCTCATTCATTTCAAACAGCAATTTAAACCCATTACAGCCCACTGCAGCTAGAACAGAGCGAAATTAAACCTGTGTGTACTTCATAATGCGGCTCTTCGGAGGGGTTAGGCTAGTGCTGCACGCCACCAGCCTGGCTGCAGCAGACAGTTCAGCTTATTAAGGGTGATCTGGAAGAGTCACACATGCTGTGTAGTTTTAATAGCCAAACCCACACAGCGTGCTAAGTGTGGAGGAGCCCATTGAGCTGGTAGTGTGATATTTACCAGCGCAATGTGGTGCCGAACACAGGGAGCGCACGAGAGGGCCGGGCCGACTTCGCGAGGACTCGACAAAGCATGCTATTGTATTTACACAGGGAACTGAACACACTTCAAAAGGATCTAGACATACCGCTGAGGTACACAGAGCGGTTCATTATTGGAACAACAGCACACGTCTAAATAGCTTAGTGCTTCACAGCTTGAAAAAGAGAGAAATAAGAGATTCTACCTGCAACCTGGAGCACATGAGCAAGAGATGCAGCCAATATTGCGATACTGCATACTGTTGAATGCTTGGCTGTAAAATTGCAGGTTGTTTTTTTTGGTAATGGTTGTTATACTTCATACTGCATGAGGTGAAGATTTAATGACTAACAGACCAACAGAAATGCTTCAAATAGCTTGAAACAAAATCTCTTTACACTGACTTACATTAAAAGTAAAGAACGTTTGGAGCTCCTCCGCAAAGTTGCCAGTTTGGAGGCTGTTTTTAATTGTTAAGCCAGAAAGGAACCCAGTAAGGGAACAAAAGGCTGCAGCAACACATTCTAAGACTGCATGTCGTTAGTGCTGGACCCAAAGAGCTGCCTATTCTGATATCAGACTGCTGGGTAGGTATTCAGAGTCAGATATTTATTTATTTATTGTTAAATATAAGCCATTAATAACAGCAAACTGCAAATATACTGTCTCGGTTGGGGTTCTTGGGAGAAACTCAAGTTTACAGTCCATAGCACAGTGTTATGTTTAATTTGCTGAAACAAAACAAACATGGTGAGAAGAAATACAGCCTCTTATTCGCTTATCGCCCACCACTTCACCCCTATTCAGGCTCTTCAACATAAAAGTCCTGGAACCTAAAACGGCTCACCATAAACATTCCTTCTCTTTAAAAAGCTGAATTACGTACAGCAATACATTCAGCACAATCTCATAATATATTTATATACTTTCAATCCAGCTATATATTAATATGTATTAAGTATATAAATATATATTAGACAGTGATAACATATGCTATCTCAGCTTGGGTGCCTGAACGTCATGCTAATGTGGTGCCAGACAGCAGCTATAGCGAACGCTTATTGTTTGCCTTTTGTACCCTGAGTTAGACCACATCCTTGAAGTGTTGGTTAACTTGTTGATGCACTGTGCTATTTTGCTGGTAGACCGAGTGAAGCTGTGCTATAAGTACCGCGCTGTTCTGTAAGTGAAGCAGCAAAGCTGGAGATTCAGATTTTTAACAGTGAATGAAGGCGAAGAAAGAGCTTTAGACTCTTGCATTGAATGTGGAATGACCCACCACCCTGCTGAGGGGGTAAAGCTTTGAATATTTGCTGTTGGTTACAGCCGAAGCCCAAGAGCTCACTAGAGCGATTGGACTGGAGCTCGCAGTGCAATGACTCACAAAATTAAGAATTTGATTTGATACAATATAGACTTAATTTAACACATTTAGTTGATACAGCGAAACTTAGAACTGGCTGGAAAGTGTCCTGCATATACATTTTCAGTTATTTAAGTTATTTAACATAATAAAAGTACAATACTTGACACAAAGGCTGTGCTTGATAGTATTCCAGCCAATCTAGCCATTTGTCAACAACATAAGCTACAGCATAACAATAATAACAATATTAATAATAATCTTTATTTATAGAGCACTTTTTATACCAGTGGAGCTCAAAGTGCTTTACAAACAGTTTTCAACAGTAATAACAAAAAACTTAATTAACTTAATTAGCCAAAGTCATAGTTCAACTTTATAGGTACTATGATGTTATAGTTTTAATTAAACACCAAGTTAAATGGGACCCAGTGCCCAGTCTTAATGGGACCATATCAAACCTATTAACAGCCTTGAATTAATCTCTAAATGATACTAGTGATCACTACAAGGCAAAAGCAAGCCAAAAAGATTCACCTGTGAATAAAGATAACATCACAAAAACCATCCTGAGCACTTATAAGTATAAGAAGGAACTACAAAAGCACTGATACACCTTCATTTCATTTCATCAAACAGGTGATACGTCTGTGAATTACTTACACACTTATATGAAAGGCAAAAGTATTCTAGACCAAACACTAAATCTTATTATGGCTCCTGTTTCTATTTTGTTGAAGCCGCAGAGACACCGGTTCAAAATTAAACTGCCAACTTACAGGGATTTGCCAAAATACATGCAGCTCCTGGTAAAGCAGCTTCCCTGAAATGGCACCGAGGTGTCAAGCAATTTGTGTTGAATACAAACATTGTCACACGGACAATGGACAAGTGTTTGTGTTGCCACTTATTCTTTCACAGAGATTTACAGCCAATAAACTAAACAGCGACCAAAACAAACAAACAACAAAATAAACTCATGTTTACTCTTTGCTCCTGAGAATGAAAAGACACCACACGGTACTCCTAAATCTGAGCCCTGAGACTTGGATGGAACCCTACCTCCTCTTTATTGGAGCTCAGACTGAGCACAGCCAGCGGGCTGCTGGGAGTGCTGCTGGCGGCTGGGGCCAGTTCTGGGGCGGAGCCTGGCTGGGGCGAAGGGGACTTGGCCAGCGTTTGATTGGCCTTGTTGCCGAGGGTGTGGGAGAGGTACTGCTTGACCTGCTGCCTCTGAGCCTGCTGAATGTGGTACTTGGTTGGGTTCTCCAGGTGAGTCTGAACCTGAGGAGAGAAGACAGAATCAGAACATAAGTTGATGATTTAACACTGGAGTGCCCTAACAAGATAAGCTCAACATGACCTAAAAACAGACTGTAATACATTAGTACACTACTGAATCGTTACTTTAAAACAAGTCCAAATCCCAGTTTTGGCCAAGCAAAATCCATCCGCCCCATGAATCTCTACTTAACTGTACAGCATAGCAACTTGGAAAACACGAGGACACAAGGTATAAATTCTGTTTTGATGACAAGCCCTATTTTAGGCTGAACACATCTATCAAAAGATGGCATGTGGCATGTGTTTTAGGCCTCGCCCACAAGTATATGCAATTTTTTAGTTAAAAACAATTTTAAAACTCTTTCTCCACAAAATGAAAATGACTCAAAAATAAAACACGCCAGACAGGCGGCGACAGCATCTCATATACTTTGATATTAAATGCCTCAAGAATAATATTGTGAGCGCGCCCAGCCAAGTGATCTAGCCATCAGGCCTCCTCAGAAATCACACAGAAAGTCTGATTTCTGTCAGAAAATAAAAGCTCAAAAAATTTAAATTATCGAGATAATTCTCTATATGTTCTAAAATGTGACTTTAGTTAATGATCATGAAGTTTTGACCTGAAGACCTGATCTGACACTCTACTGTAAAGAACCGAGTGCTGTATATTCTGACGCCTCCACACTTCAGTGTAATGAAAAGGCAACAGTACATTCAGTTATAAACATGTTATCAATCCAAACTAACCAGCACAAAGAAACAACTTCCTGCTCAATGAATGAAAACAGCAAAAAACCTATAGACCACTTTCACATAGCTCTGTTTTAAAGTATCCAGACACATGTTGAGAGGGCTTTAGTGGCTGTAGTGACTTGTAATTTATAGCTTTGTAGGTCCCCCCCCACCCCCAAATCACTCAGTGGTTAAAACCCAAAACCCCAGACTGAATCTGCTGCAACAGCACTGACTGACTGACACATTCTGTGAAGTGTTTAGCAAATACTAGAGATGGACCCATCAGCGTTTTTGAGGCCGATTCCGATCATTCAATTTAGACCCTTAATTTAAAGCAAAAAAAGCAAAATAAAAAAAAATAGAAAAAAATAGATAAAAATTAGTCCTTAAACGCAGACAGATTGTTGCTGCTGTTCTGTTCGTACTGGTCAGATCTGGTCTGTATGGTGTTCTGGGTTATCTGTTTTGTGCTAGCTGTGCATGCTAGCTCTGCTCTTTGCTGATACTCACTGTATTTAGCCGCGGGTGTATTCTAAAAACCGTATCAGGTTAGTAGTGTTAAATGTCTTTGGTTGGTTCCCCAACAAGACACGGTTAATTTTAAAATTTAAATTTTAAAATTTTAAAAACGCTCTGGATGAGTCTGAGTCACATACGGCAACAAGCTACCAGACGGACGCAATGCAAAGGAAAACTGTTCCGCTTTAGTCAGTCTGTGGAAAATGAAAGGGTATGTGTTTCCACCTAGTGGTTCAGATAGGAATTGCAAGGACCTGGCCGGAGGGGGTTTCAACGAAACGCTAGCTGGAAATACAGAAATTAGGCTCATTTGTTTAACGCCATTGATCGGCTCTCGGGATTGGCTGAATTGGAGAAATATCGGTCCGTCACTGATCGCATATTTTGATTAAAAATTGGCCGATACCGATACATAGCTGATCGATCTTTCCATCTCTAGCAAATACAAACCTAAGGTTTACAAATACGCCTTCATAAGGGTCAAAACTCCTAAAAATCTTATCCAACAGTTTATTGTCTCCTGACAACAGAGTTACATTTCTGACACTGGTTCAGCAGTTCCTGCATGCTTCACAGATCTGCTCCTACCTTCAGCACCTCCACCGGGACCTGCGTGGGTGTGGTGCGGGCAGAAGGCAGTGCAGACGACATGGAAATGGCAGGTGAGGCGTCGGTGGGGCGGAGCTGAGCGCTGGACGCTTGCTGCTGGGCTTCTCTTCTCTCCTGGTCTTGGGCCTGCTGCCTCATCAGCTCCTGCCTCATCAGCACCCGCGACGTCATTGCTGAGGCACCCGGGGTCACCACAGGGTCGGCGGGGGCAACTGAACCGCTGGGAAGAGGGCAAAAGGGATAAATCAACTTCAGGTTATGGACGTAAGCAGCAACCGCCTCCGCGCTGTTATTTTACATTAATATGCATACACTTCAGTAACAGGAGTAAAGACTACACTGCTGATGTAGGGTCAGCTTACTTCTACTGATATACAGTTTGAGCAGCGCCAGTCAAATTCCATGCTTACTGACATCTTCTTAATGGAGCAAATTTAAAAAATGTAATTGCACAGGACAGTTTATGAGACATTATGTTTAATTAGGTAAATAAACAGCAAATACTATGTTAGTTAGGATGTGTTAGAAAATCAACAAAACTAGGTGGCCAAACTTTTACATCCCAATGTAAATACATTAATTCGGGCATAAAACCAATTGATGCGCTATGGGCCAATATGAGCACAGTATATTGTCAAATTGGCTTTTCTTCACCTCATACAAACTGATACTAATGTGTACAAGCTAAAAAAATATTGTGTATGAACTAAACAGTTAAAAGAAACAAACTCAAAAGCATATTGCGTTCCAACTAAGCGGTACACACAGTTCTAATCCAGCAGAGACTGCCCACCTCTACTTATTCTATTAGCCCTGGCCTACAATTCCACAAACTCTGTGTTTAACCACTGACTAACACAGTAATTAAACACTGTAGTAGCAGCAAACCGTGTAGCAGACAAGAAGAAAAACACATTATGAAACCCCTTTGGCTGCTGATGTGAGTTTGCTTTCTGCTCATGGGTACACAACATGACTTCACCCCGACGGACATCACCGTGGGAACATATCGCCTAACCAGTTCTGGAAACCCCACTCCAACGAGCAAACATTGTTTTCATAAGAAGATGCTGCAGCACAAACATGGCTGGATAGTCTTCAGTCTAGCATTTCCCAAGAAACCCCCTCACATCTCCTCCCAGTATGGCCTCACTTTGTGCTGAGTCACTGCTGGAAGTCCCACAGCCCTAGGCGGCCAACAGCACCACCACCAACAACAACAACAACAACAACAGCAGCAGGTAGCAGAGGCGCTCACGCTCTTCTAGCATTGACGCATGTGGAGCCAAAGAGCAGTGTGCCACTCAGATCGCTGGGGCAGATAACAGCAGCTGGGCTGTGAGAGAGTTCAGCACATGGACTCTGTGGCCCTTTCGTAACTGCTTCTTTAACCTTTGAAAGATACTGGGTTGCGCAAGCCTGCAGTCAATCTGAGGGTAATCACTGTCATGGGGGGTATGGGGGGGAGTGCGGTGTTGGTGAGCAGCTGTTTTTAGAAGGCCAGGTAAGGGGAAGAGGCAGCACATACTTTGATTACATTGTTTTGGCTTCTGCTGAGTCATTGGGAAGTCCCTAGAAAACAGCATTAGGCTGTACTATGAGCCTCTTTCGTGTGTGTAGCTTTTGCTACCATGCATTCATGGTGCGACATGGTGCAAAAATATAAAATAACAACAGTGCCTAATTGTGCTTATCTAGAAACTAAGGCAAAACAATTTAGAGAAAATATCTAATCTGTCTGACAAATATTGTGACCAATTATTCTCTATAAATTCAGGTCCAGGCTTGTTTTTTGGCATAGAAGACCAGCACATCCACCTTTTCTGGCCTAAGGCTTAAACGTTAAACAGCGAGCCACAGTGTTGTGGCTGTGTTATCATCAAATGTCTAGATTACATACACTTAAAAATCAGATCATTGTCAGATTTTGCTAGTTATACTCTGATTTCTTAGTCCTGATTATGAAATCTGATAACAAAAGCCAGATTTTAGCTCAGTAATCAGGTTTCTCAGGGCATGCAAGCCCTTACTCAGATTTCTTTCGGATTTCTCAAACAGACCATTGTCCTGAAAATAGCAAGCAAGTGTTTAACATTCCTCCCTGCAAGATACCAAAAACACACTTCTGGAGTGAAGCTGAAACCAAATACATGTTTGACTAAATGAAGAATTTAAATATATATATTTTACGCTTAATTTACAAGATATGTTAAAAATATGTAACTTATGTTGCATCTTATTGTGTGCGTTTAAAGTCAGGTTGCAAAACAGAAACACAATTATTGTCTGACTAATAACTGTAGGAGTTTCCACGTTATGTAGTTACTCAAGCGCGTGTAAACACGTTGAATGAAATTCTTGATAAAATCATGTAAAAGCATGTAAAAGCGGATGTCTGATTGCTTGTGACTGATTGAACTCATCTATAGGCAGGTTATGAGCTCCTTCTTATTAGGTTACCTTGGTCTACCTAATGGGAAAACATGAACAATCTAAATTTCCTCGCTTTGGTAGAGACAGTAGAGATTTCTAGAGTGTAAACAGCATTAAAGATTCAACACATACTATTAATTTCCCAGCTCACTCATGTTAATTCAACTGCTAAAACTGGATTAATTGTTTTATTGATGTTATGCAAACCAACACATCTATCTACCTACAGTCTACAGCAGTTTATTCCTGTTCATTCATGCTGAAGTTATACAGAGTGATTCAGTCTAGACTGCTTTCTGAACAGGAACAGAGCTCATTTACATATGTCTTAAAAGCACATGTTAGCTGTCAGGGACAAAGGAAGATTGGAAAATCTGTCGAGGATCTCCTTTAAGGTGCGATTTTGGCATAAAAACAAGGAACTATTAATGAAACACACCCTGACTTACTCTCGCAGTGGTTCACTTAGGTGTGATAAAAATCTACTGTTATACCAGACAGTGTAAGTACACTTGCAGGCCTCTCAGAATTGGGTCTGGTATGCGGCTGGATTTTGACCCGCTGTTTGAGTTTGAGTGTTTGGGTGGGTTGATGGATAAGCTGACTAAAATAGAGTATGTTTGGACTGGAGATTAGGAGGTGGGGTTCAGTGGGATTTGCTACGGCTGCGCGATTGCGACTGTGATTATTTTAGGTCAGGTAACTAAAAAGGCCTCTGTGATCGCTTACAGGTCAGCCTACAGAAACATATGAGACATAAAACTGTATTTCTTTACAGCACAAATAACAAAACTACACTGTAAGCTTTAATTTAAAAAGCTAGTAACTTGGTTGCCTTGAAACTTTAAATAACAAGGTGACAGAAAATAAATACAGATTGCTTTCTCATTTATTTAGTTCAGTGAGAAGTTCCAACCAAACTTTAGTTTTTTACCTTTATAACACTTTTTATAGCTAGAAATACTTATGAATCACTACCAAATAAAGAAGAGTAGATTAACGTTGCTAGTAGATGTCACTCTTATTACCTAATACTAATATTATTATATAATATTAAATAATATAGTACAATAATGATATTTTCAGGCTCAATACCCAATTCTGAAGTCATTTTACGTGCTAACATTTTTTGATTCAACCAAACTTCAATTATTAGCAATACATATTGGTCAGACCCAGAAAGGTCTGCAAGGTTGCGTGCCCTAAGGCAAAATAATGAGATAAAAAATATATAAAACAAAACAGCAGACCCTTGAAATGTGTGAAAACATCCCACCTTTCCAATCAAAGGAAACTATAAGTGTGCTGACACGTGTGTGAACTCACCTTAGAGCGATGGGCTGGCTCTTCAGCTGGTAGAAGGTGTCTGAATCAGATGTGAGGATTCCGTCCACCTCAATATCAGCCACAATTCCAGACTCAGGTAAAAGAGGCTCCACACTGAGGAGATAAGAACATAACTAGGATGAGGAATGTGATAATAGACACTTTAAATCCACCACCGTCTGCAGATGTGAACATGCTCATACAAGAAGCATTTCTCCAGGGAAAGTTTGCCAGGGTCAACATGAAGGTCAACAGGACAGGAGGACCATTAAAGCTGCTTTCAGGGATTCGTGCACTCAACGTAAAGAAGCCATGATAAAAAAAAGTTATTTCGTCCTCAGACCAAAAATGTCCCAGAAAGCTCACTAACCAGAAAATCCAGCTTTGCAGAACCACCCACAGCACCCATATTTAAACACGGCTTTAGATGTGAACTGCTGGGCATATCTTTAGTGTTGAGTGCTGAATCTGAAATAATCTAGGGTCAGTTCTTGGGTCCGTTCCATCATATAGGCCTGGTTTCAAGAACAGTGGTGAAGTTGGAGATGCTATAAATGAGGAGAACGCTCACTGGTTAAAAATGAGACTGGGAAAGCTTGTGCCAATCAACATCGCATCTGTTTACACAGTGAAACCCACCCTTCAAGAAAAAGAGACAACTGACCTCTTGGTTACGTCAAGAGCAATGACGAATGGACCAAACTGTGGCCCCAGCAGGGAAAGCCCTACTCGTTGCGGAGATCTGCACAGGCACAGTAGCCAGAACAAGCCGAAAAGCACAACGGGATCATGTTTTTGTGTACATTATTGAGCCAAACACTACAAACCATTGATGAGATTTTATCAGTGATTCTAAAGATGTTTTTGAAACGGTTATTTGACCCTCAGAATTTCAGTCTCTCCCCATTCAAAGAGATAAAAGTCTGGGCTTGTATGACTGGAAATGACTGCCCGCGGGTTAGATCTAGCCCCACAGTGCAAATGATAAACATCAGACAGTCTTTATTTATCAATATTATCAGTATATGTAACTGATTAAATCAGTTCTGAGACTTTAAATAATGACAGTTTTGAGATATGTTTATATATTTATATGCTTAAGGTGACATCAGTCACAGGAAACTGCTGGATCAGTGTTTGTGCTCTGTAATGCTTTATGAACAACAAACTTTGCTGCTGGTATTAACAGAACAGTGGATGTCAACTGTCGCAAGTTATCCCATGCAATGCAACACTATGAGTTGTGCCATTGCACAATGTTATTATTATTATTATAATAATTATCATTATTATTATGCTCACCTATTTATTCTCAGTTCTGTCGTTGTTCTTATGCACTAAAATCTCAGGCTTTTTACATCCAAAGACTCGTTATTCAACAATTCTAATGTGTAGGTCCAGGCATGTCAGCAGATCCTGGCCTTTTAAGAACTCATATATTCAAATGCTGCTTAAACGTTTTGGGCCGCTTCGCATAATGATGACTGTCATTCAGTAATTACTTATAGAGTGTAGATTATAAAATGGTATAAATTTGACACCAAGACCTCAACCAATACTACACAGTTTATAGTATTTTGGGAAACAAAGTCAGGACAAATATGGATGTATTAATAAATAGGCTACAATCTCCTGTTTACTGGAATTTGTTGTCATAAAATACTACGAATAGCTGTTTAATATGTGAGATTTTGTTCATTGTGTTTCTTAATAGCATCATTATCAGTGCTGTACAGATTTCCTGATTCTCATATAATCACTTCCAGCTCAGTTCATCATCTAAAACAACCCCATTCTCACAGCTTCCTACAAACTGCTTCAAACTTCTAAGAACTTTGTTTCATTGTTGAGTCATTTCATACATGCCTCTTCAGAGAAATTGGCTTTGTCTCCCAAACAGCTTTCCAGCAGCTGTGTTTGTTTTTTAACATTCATAAGTGGCATTAAAGAGTACTGAGAAGTGGTTTGGGCATGGAAGTCCTCCATTTGGATTTTTTCCATCTCACTGCATCCAACAACTGCTAGTCTTTGGAAAGCACCTCACTGTAATGAAATCCAGTACCAGTGAAACCAGCCAATTGGGTAAAAAGCAGAAACAGGACAAAACAATCAGTTAAGTTACTGCCAGCATAGCTACCAGCAGCGAGCTCATGAGCAGCAGATCCATTCACCAAATGACACCCACAGAGGAAAAGCCTGGCGTGCACGACCGAGTAACAACATTTCCTCCATCGCACAGGAAGCACTGTACTCTATGTACGACCACCAGCGTTTCAGAACAGCAAGCAAGTTGAGACTGGGGCTTAGAGCAGGGGGCCACTCTCTCTGCGCCCAGTCACCAATACAAGACGATGGCAAGCGCTAACAGCCAGGCGCATGTCCACATCCCACCTCCGCGAAGGAGCGCAGAGGGCCATGAAGCGGACCTCTATATAAACCCACCGCGTATACACACCCGCTTTGCGGCGATCTGGCCAATCCGAACCGAGCGGCGGGACGCAGTCGACCCTAAACCAGTCCCACATCGAGGCTACAGCGAAATCCACCAGCAGCCCAGTCCGCTGCCATGTCCCGATGGAGAAGTGCGTTAAGAGCGACGGTAGTAGCCGCGCTGGGTTTATCCGATCCGGCGCTAAAGCTCCCAGACGTCACCTGAGCGCTGCTTCACAACAGCTTCCCTTCCATTATCTGAAAAAAAAAAGTTCCTCTGAATGTTGGAAATTCCGCTCGCGACCCGTTCGAGTTGCGCACGAACCTGCACACAATCGACAGTTACTAAAAATAGGAAGGAGTGGAGGGGAGGAAAAAACCGAATACCGCGCTGCCACCGCCAGAGGGCGCGCTTGCACCACCTTCAGCCAAACAGGTTCAGAGGTCTTACACTGAAGACCCTCGCAAAACAGGCACAGCTGAGAGAAAAATAAATCCCATCTAGAAGCTCAGCCTGTCAGTGTATATGTGGATAACAGTAGGAGGTCTATCCCAGTACATCCCAACCCTTCTTTGCTGCTTCTCTTAACCGTGTCTTCTCTTCTGGGACGGTTTTACACTAGAGACATTGCTCTGATTATATTTAGACGTTAGTGAGGTCAGGGACTGATTATAGATGATCAATTCTGGATCACTCCTTCTGATCCCAAAAAGCTCCAGAGTACGCAGTTCCACTGTGCAGCCCACTGTATAACCCCTCTAGCCTGCACTTGGCACTGGGTACTATGACTGCTCATGTTTGGGTCTCATTATGCTGGGCATGCAATTAAACAGAGGTGTCAAATAACAAAGTACAAATACTTAAATACCTTACTCAAGTAGAAATTTTAGTTATCTATACTTTACTGGAGTAATTATTTTTCAGACTTTTTACTTCTACTCCCTACATTTACACTCCATTATCAGTACTTTCTACTCCTTACATTTACACTCCATTATCTGTACTTTCTACTCCCTACATTTACACTCCATTATCAGTACTTTCTACTCCTTACATTTACACTCCATTATCAGTACTTTCTACTCCTTACATTTACACTCCATTATCAGTACTTTCTACTCCTTACATTTACACTCCATTATCAGTACTTTCTACTCCCTACATTTACACTCCATTATCAGTACTTTCTACTCCTTACATTTACACTCCATTATCTGTACTTTCTACTCCTTACATTTTAAACATAGTCTCGTTACTCCTATTTCATTTCAGTTTGTTTTCATTCATGTACATTTACATTCCAGTAAAGATTATTGATAACATGAATTTGAAGTTTGACTTTGTGCACCATTACAATACTTATAGACAACTAGTCATCATATCTTCCGCTCCATGAAACACATGTTAATGTTCAGTAGTAACAGATATGCTGCTTTAATATATTTACATTGTAATAAACTACATTCATGTTCAATGGGCGTATATGCGGCTGAAACAGGAAGCCTAGCGCATCCCAAATTTATCAACATTACATTTTAATATAAAATTTTAGTCATTATGGCTTTTAGAAGAATATTTTTTGGGAGGAGGTGGGCTAGTGCACTATAGACCCCTGTGGTGCGGACTAAGCTTTTGTCCTTAATGGCATTTTTCCCCCGACATTACTTTTACTTATACTTTAAGTAGCTTTGAAAGCAGTACTTTTACACTTTTACTGGAGTAATAAGCTTGAGCTGATACTTCAACTTCTACAGAAGTATTTTTAAACCCTAGTACCTATACTTCTACCTGAGTAATGAATGTGAATACTTCTGACACCTTAAATGCCTATGTTAGCAATGGGTGCACATTAAAGGAGCAATATGTAAGAAGACATAAACTAGTGGCAGCAAAACGAGAGTTAACCTTGGTGTTGCTGAAGACTGAAGACGGCGAGTAAAGTGAAGTTTAATGCTGAACTTGCTAATGATTCTTCAGACTGGTAGGTAAACAGGGGGAGGAGTAAAGGAGGTGGAGGAGGAACTGTGTAGAGTTTGAATTCAACACTTTTTGCCATCTTACATATTGCTCCTTTAAAGTTGCTTAATTCGCTAAATTAGAAAGGGGTGTCTGGATACTTATGGACACGTACAGTTGGTTTTCCATTAAATCTAGTCCACAGTTTAACCCCCTGTTTGGAAAAACAACCCAAACTGTACATTCTCCATCCTCAGATGAGCCTTTCACAATATTAATCTAATCCTAGTGAGCTGGTTGTATCTGTAGTAACTGTAGTGATGTTTGCACATGATCAGAACCGCATTCTCACCAATATACAGGCAAACTCAGCTCCAGCGCGATGAGAAGAAGTTGTGATGCATTTAAATGAAGCTACCTGAGTTCAACTTCTTTGTCTAGGAGGCAAGTGCTGTCCCTGAAGTGAACACATTCTTTTCCAGACTGTGAGCCACGTCTGCTCAGCTTTCTTTCATGAGAATAGCACATGTTGACAAACACATTCCTTAAGGCACGCAAAAAAAAAGAAAAAAAATAGAAACAAGCCATTCCTGGACTCAGTAAGCCTGCAGCTTTCATTCATTTTCAGCACGCAGCTCATTGGACACCAGAGCAGTAAAAAAAAAAGAAAGAAAGAAAAAAGCGTGGGCAGCTGTGCTGAGTCATTTCCTGTGAAATGAAAGTTCAGGATGGAGGTAGTAAAAAAATCTGTTTGTTGAATAAGGCTCTCATACTAGAGGAACACAGGCAAGCGTTTTTCAGTGCCAAAACAAGTAGTATGGTTTAATTTAAGCCGGTAAGTCTAGTCCTGGACTGCACAGCATTTTAGAGATCCACTAAGAGCAAACTGTAGTCCAGGACCAGTTTAAAGAGACCTCCTCAGCTGTTCCAGGTTTTGTCTTTCCATTTCTGTGCTTAGACCTTTTTGGCATGTAAACATTCTGCAAAGTTATGAAGCCCAAAGTACAAGCCAGAGGGTTAAACTCCCTGGAATTCCAGCCTTTTCTCTGTTACAAGGTGATGTCATCTCCTAACAGAATCCTTACTGCTATCCTTATTGGCACGGCCTCACACACTGCACAGCAAGCTAACAAACTTTAAACTTCCCCCCGCTTAGAGAAGTCCTGCTCTAGTCTAGCTTGTGCAGGCATATAAGGTCTACCAACATGCTCAAACCTGACTTTCAGGATCAGGATCTGGCTTAAACTGATACAGCAGAACCGGCAACTCTTCACCAATCAGAACAGAGTGGGTGGGCTGACCAATCAGAGCACATAAGGAGACATAAGAACTCTAACAGAGCCTTATAAACAGAGGGTGAATACTGATATAAGGTCTAGCAACTTTACTAACCTGACTTTCAAGATCGGGATCTGGCTCAAACTGATACAGCAGAACCGACAACTCTAACGGTTCACCAATCAGAACAGAGTGGGTGGGCTGACCAATCAGAGCACATAAGGAGACATAAGAACTCTAACAGAGCCTTATAAACAGAGGGTGAATCCTGATATAAGGTCTACCAACTTTACTAACCTGACTTTCAAGATCGGGATCTGGCTCAAACTGATCTAGCAGAACCGGCAACAATGTAAGAATAGCCACAGTGGCGTAATTGTGGAACTTGCCGCAGGATGCCGCTCTAATGATTCACCAATCAGAACATAGTGGGTGGGCTGACCAATCAGAGCCTTAAAAACAGAGGGTGCATACTTATGTATGGTCTAACAACTTGTTCTAACCTGACTTTCAGGATCGGGATCTGGCTTAAACTGATACAGCAGAAGCGGCATTATTGTAAAAACAGCCACTGCAGTGTAGTTGTGGAACTTGTAGCAGGATGCTGCTCTGGCGGTTGACCAATCAGAACAGAGTTGGTGGGCTAAGCAATCAGAGGGTGAATACTTCTATAAGCTTGTTACCAACTTGTTCTAACCTGACTTTCAGGATCGGGATCTGGCTTAAACTGATACAGCAGAATTGTAAGATACTGGCGGTTGACCAATTAAAATAGAGCGGGAGGGCTGACCAATCAGAGCACACAAGGAGAAACAGAATCCCTAACAGAGCAACAATATGAGCAGTACAATATGCGAAAAAATATTTTTTCAGGAAAATTGAAGCATGTAAATCTCTTCTAGTAGACCCCAACATGAAAAAAATGAGCATAACAGGCCCCCTTTAATCGCTGTCTGAGAAACCAAGCCTAACAGGACAAAGAACACAATGAAGATACAGCATCGGGTGTGAAACCGTGCTCAGAAGAGCTTCCATTATTAACCACATGTGTGCAGTAAGTGTAATTACCAGGTGGTAGTAGTAATTTGGCTATTGCAGTTAGTAAACATATTCATTTCACAGACAAGCGTAACCATGTTAATAAACCCTTTACAATGTTTATCCACAACGAAGAGCAAACAAGTTTCGCCAAGGCAAAAATCTGGCAATGATTTAAAGATTTACCACCCTTGATTTGTTGGCTAAACTGTAATGTTTTTGTAAACAGTGTTTGTGGTCTGTAATTTTCTGAATTATATGTCTTGACAGCTAGCACAAACAAGCCTCTTTTCTGCTAGGATTATCACTCGTCTCCAAGGGAGAGTTCTGATCTAGAATCAGTTCCTCCCATTCATTCGCACGAGGATAGGAAAGGCAGGATCAGCTATTTGTACAAACCCGGTTCCTTTATTTCCCCCTGTAAAGACAGAGAGAGAGCTTACTGTGCAGTCTGTTGGGTGAGCTATCAAAGGGTCATAGAGAATACCACAGGCATTAAAATGTGCCATTGCTGCTGAGACCAGCAAAGTTGAGCTTGTCAGATGAGACAGTGTGACAGGCATCAGTCACAATCAACCATTAAACAGCAAACTGCTGTCATATGCGCTCAAGTCAAGGAGCCTCAGGCAGGTGCATGCATACACATGAGCCTAATCTGATAACCGTTTAAAGAACTGAGGGGACACTTGCTGAGCCGTGTTGTAATCTGCCTCCCAACAAAGTGTTGGTTTATCTTCAATAGGTGTTGTCATGGGGCCAAATCAGTGGATCAGTCAAGATGGATATCAAGCAACATGTCATAGCAGCAAGCAAACATATCAACCAGGCTTCTGAGTGGAGAGTTAAGCGTTGTCATGTACTACAAATGGAGATTCTCCTTTGAAAGAAAAAAGAAGGACCAGAAGAAGGATTCTCACTACGCTGTACTTGAATGGGATCCACTGATCTGTTAAACCATTAACATAATTAAATGATTAAGATTAAAATGACTCAAAGTGGTGTGATGTAAAATGTTTGGTTCCTGCTGAGAGAATACTTCACAGTGATGGTAATAGGAACCAGATGTCCATCTCTAAAAGCGCCCCCACAAAAATAATTAGATACATGCTGCCTGATGTCCTGCACATTGTTTTGTAATAGTTTTTTTTTTATCTTTAAACGTATTTGATTCCATTTTAGTTTAATGCAAGAATGCACGCAGAGCATGTAATTAAATATGACAAAAAAAAATCTTCCCAGATTTATGCCTTCACTGCTGGCTTTGTAAATAAAAAGTTTATAAAATGCTTACATCTGTGCTGCAAACATGGTGACCCCTAGTTCTGTTTACATCCCAAAGACTAATTTATTATTCAGAGACAGTCCTCCTAAAGCCTATCACACCAGAGCAGTTTACATTCATTAACTATATTCATACTGTGGATTGCCTTACTGTGGCTGCAGTTTAGCTATTAACACATCCACTAAATGCAACCTAGATGTTATTAATCACTGATCCATAAGCTGAATGGTGTGTGAATTCACTGTCAGCGCTGCGTTCAATACCACACACTGTATGAATGAATGAATGAATGAATGGTGATGTTGTTGTCGTTGTTGTTGTTGTTGTTGCAAGTTCTTATGGGACTTCAACTCACCTGATGAGGTTGAGAGATTCAGCTGATGAATCCAGGATCACGAAGACGGTCTGAGGCTGCTGTCCGGGCACCACAACTTGAGTGGTGCTCTTTTGCTGTGACTCCAGCTTCCCGGTCCCTTCTCCCTGCTGCTCCTGAGCTGGGACAGAAAAGCTAGACATCGCTCCACAGGCTGCTGCTGCCGCACCAGCTAACGTTACCTACCTACGCCGCCCCTACAGTGGCTACGGAACCCGAGGAGAGGAATATATCTATATATCTCTTAGAAAGTGTGCTGGACTCCGACGTTATAGAGCCAAACAAGTTAGTCAGCTAGAGCCGTTTTTTCAGGAATCACGTCCCGGTAAACAAGACGAGTTACTTAACGTTACTCACGCGAATTAGCAAGCTAGCTGTCATTAGCTCGCGCTCGCTTGAAAGAAGAAAAGCAAAAACACTCGCAACCGACGTAACGGTCGTTTGGCCGCGTATGTGAAGTGAATTCTCACTATGTCGCACTCTAAACACTCCCAACTTCGACCACCATTAGTGCTCCGGTAGAGTCCGTCCGTCTACCGTTAGCTCGGCTGCTGGGAGTGGGGAAAACCCCCAATGTGACGTTGCTACGGCTGATCACCAGAGGCGGACTGACAGCAGAGTTGACCAATAGGCGTTCAGCGTGGGCGGGGCTTCTGTGTTAATTGCGCCAATGAGAGGGCGAGAAGAGCCGCTGTTTACATCGGCGGTTGTTCAGTCTTGTTTCTGGACCCTCGTCAACTCCTGCTGCTCCTCCTCCTCCAGCATAAACACTGTTCGCTGGTATAACACACACGCTTATCTTATAAATGTTTTGAGGATGAGATCATGTGTTGCGTCAGATGTGATGCAGAAAATAGCACAACAAAAAAAAAATAGTCCGGACAGACCCATGATTCAATTCTAGCAACAGTTTCATCATCCTGTTGCAAAACCTCAGTGGTGATCAGGCCTGGAGGGCTGCTTTCTTGAAGAGGGGCTGAGTTGTAATTGAAGACACGGTGCCTTTATTAGCCCCTAGAAGAGGTGGGTGGCAACTGGTTACAATCATTCCAGTACATGTACTTTAGTAGGATACCAACAGGAATCTACTTTTTTACTCCGTCAGTCATATTTAGTTACTAATTCCATGATTATTGTGTTTTAATTGGATTCTTGCTGACAACATATGTTCTGTTGTGTGATTGACCTCTGACTTTGAAGCTGTCACATTTTATTTTACAGCAAAATAAAAAAATTAAGCCATTTAGTTTCTATTCTGATCTATGGTATATATTTACTGTCCAATAAAGAACGAGCATCTCCAAAATAACAACTTTACAGGAGAGACCTAAAACAGTTGTTAATTTCAATGTAAGTCAATAGAACCAGAATTTTGGATCATTTGATTTTGGAGCATTTTTATTGGTCCCAGTTTTGACAAAATGAAGACACATGTTTTTTCTTTAGACAGCCACAATATGTACTAAGAAGCTCCTCTGCAGTTCTATGCAATGGTCAGTACTTAAGTAGAGTTGATACTTCTGTACTTATGTTAGTCATGCCCTTAAAAGACGCTGCACTGAAAGTTCCTACAAGCCCAAATCACAAAAAAGTTGGAATGTCAAGTTACATCAAAGCTGAAGCTGAAAAACAGTTTATTACACAAAAAGTTTAACCTCATTATTTTTATTGTTTAAATAAAATAACGCGTCAGTTTTGATTCTCGCAACATATTTAAAAAAGTTTGGGACAATAAAGCATTTACCACACGGCCGGCGCTAGGGGGGGGCTGAGGGGGGCATTGCTTCCCAGATTTTGTCAATCGCAATGCAAGCAATGGCTATTTTCTCTAAACCAATCACAAAAAGGTATTTTGCTGTGCAGTGTGAAGATATGTCCTTGTTTATTTTTTGTTTATTTCTGATTTCTGATTGGAGAGAGAAAGGCTGCAAAAGAAGAGGTAAGAGAAATATAGAGAGAGGAGAGGAAAAGAGAGGACACAGAGATAATGAAAGAAGAGAGATGCAGAGAAAAAAGAACTGACAGAGAGTAGAGAGGAGAGAGAGAGGGACTGACAGAGAGTAGAGAGAATAGAGACTGACAAAGAGTAGAGACTGACAGAGAGTAGAGAGGAGAGAGTAGAGACTGACAGAGAGTAGAGAGTAAAAAGAGGGACTGACAGAGAGTAGAGAGAATAGAGACTGACAGAGAGTAGAGAGGAGAGAGTGAGACTGACAGAGAGTAGAGAGAATAGAGACTGACAGAGAGTAGAGAGAATAGAGACTGACAGAGAGTAGAGACTGACAGAGAGTAGAGAGGAGAGAGTAGAGACTGACAGAGAGTAGAGAGTAAAAAGAGGGACTGACAGAGAGTAGAGAGAATAGAGACTGACAGAGAGTAGAGACTGACAGAGAGGAGAGAGTAGAGACTGACAGAGAGTAGAGAGGAGAGAGTAGAGACTGACAGAGAGTAGAGAGAATAGAGACTGACAGAGAGTAGAGACTGACAGAGAGTAGAGAGGAGAGAGTGAGACTGACAGAGAGTAGAGAGTAAAAAGAGGGACTGACAGAGAGTAGAGAGAATAGAGACTGACAGAGAGTAGAGACTGACAGAGAGTAGAGAGGAGAGAGTAGAGACTGACAGAGAGTAGAGAGGAGAGAGTAGAGACTGACAGAGTAGAGAGGAGAGAGAGGGACTGACAGAGAGTAGAGAGTAGAGACTGACAGAGAGTAGAGAGGAGAGAGAGGGACTGACAGAGAGTAGCGAGAAGAGAGTAGAGACTGACAGAGAGTAGAGAGGAGAGAGTAGAGACTGACAGAGAGTAGAGAGGAGAGAGTAGAGACTGACAGAGAGTAGAGAGGAGAGAGAGAGGGACTGACAGAGAGTAGAGAGGAGAGAGTAGAGACTGACAGAGAGTAGAGAGGAGAGAGTAGAGACTGACAGAGAGTAGAGAGGAGAGAGAGAGGGACTGACAGAGAGTAGAGAGGAGAGAGAGGGACTGACAGAGAGTAGAGAGGAGAGAGTAGAGACTGACAGAGAGTGGAGAGGAGAGAGTAGAGACTGACAGAGAGTAGAGAGAGGAGAGAGAGGGACTGACAGAGAGTAGAGAGGAGAGAGTAGAGACTGACAGAGAGTAGAGAGGAGAGAGAGGGACTGACAGAGAGTAGAGAGGAGAGAGACTGACAGAGAGTAGAGAGGAGAGAGGGACTGACAGAGAGTAGAGAGGAGAGAGAGAGGGACTGACAGAGAGTAGAGAGGAGAGAGAGGGACTGACAGAGAGTAGAGAGGAGAGAGAGAGGGACTGACAGAGAGTAGAGAGGAGAGAGTAGAGACTGACAGAGAGTAGAGAGGAGAGAGAGGGACTGACAGAGAGTAGAGAGGAGAGAGACTGACAGAGAGTAGAGAGGAGAGAGGGACTGACAGAGAGTAGAGAGGAGAGAGAGAGGGACTGACAGAGAGTAGAGAGGAGAGAGAGGGACTGACAGAGAGTAGAGAGGAGAGAGAGAGGGACTGACAGAGAGTAGAGAGGAGAGAGTAGAGACTGACAGAGAGTAGAGAGGAGAGAGAGGGACTGACAGAGAGTAGAGAGGAGAGAGAGGGGGACTGACAGAGAGTAGAGAGGAGACAGAGGGACTGACAGAGAGTATAGAGGAGAGAGAGATGGACTGACAGAGTAGAGAGGAGAGAGAGAGGGACTGACAGAGAGTAGAGAGGAGACAGAGGGACTGACAGAGAGTAGAGAGGAGACAGAGGGACTGACAGAGAGTAGAGAGGAGAGAGAGGGACTGACAGAGAGTAGAGAGGAGAGAGAGGGACTGACAGAGAGTAGAGAGGAGAGAGAGGGACTGACAGAGAGTAGATAGGAGAGAGAGAGGGACTGACAGAGAGTAGAGAGGAGACAGAGGGACTGACAGAGAGTAGAGAGGAGAGAGAGATGGACTGACAGAGAGTAGAGAGGAGAGAGAGGGACTGACAGAGAGTAGAGAGGAGAGAGTAGAGACTGACAGAGAGTAGAGAGGAGAGAGTAGAGACTGACAGAGAGTGGAGAGGAGAGAGTAGAGACTGACAGAGAGTAGAGAGGAGAGAGTAGAGACTGACAGAGAGTAGAGAGGAGAGAGAGGGACTGACAGAGAGGAGAGAGAATAGAGACTGACAGAGAGTAGAGACTGACAGAGAGTAGAGAGGAGAGAGAGGGACTGACAGAGAGTAGAGAGAATAGAGACTGACAGAGAGTAGAGACTGACAGAGAGTAGAGAGGAGAGAGAGGGACTGACAGAGAGTAGAGAGGAGAGAGAGGGACTGACAGAGAGTAGAGAGTAGAGAGTAGAGACTGACAGAGAGTAGAGAGGAGAGAGTAGAGACTGACAGAGAGTAGAGAGGAGAGAGAGATGGACTGACAGAGAGTAGAGAGAGGAGAGAGTAGAGACTGACAGAGAGTAGAGAGGAGAGAGTAGAGACTGACAGAGAGTAGAGAGGAGAGAGTAGAGACTGACAGAGAGTAGAGAGGAGAGAGAGGGACTGACAGAGAGTAGAGAGGAGACAGAGGGACTGACAGAGAGTAGAGAGAGGAGAGAGAGGGACTGACAGAGAGTAGAGAGGAGAGAGAGAGGGACTGACAGAGAGTAGAGAGAGGAGAGAGAGGGACTGACAGAGAGTAGAGAGGAGACAGAGGGACTGACAGAGAGTAGAGAGGAGAGAGAGGGACTGACAGAGAGTAGAGAGGAGAGAGAGGGACTGACAGAGAGTAGAGAGGAGAGAGACTGACAGAGAGTAGAGAGAGGAGAGAGAGGGACTGACAGAGAGTAGAGAGGAGACAGAGGGACTGACAGAGAGTAGAGAGGAGAGAGAGGGACTGACAGAGAGTAGAGAGGAGAGAGTGAGACTGACAGATAGTAGAAAGGAGAGAGAGAGGGACTGACAGTAGAGAGAAGAGAAAGAGTAGAGAGGAGAGAGTGAGACTGACAGATAGTAGAAAGGAGAGAGAGAGGGACTGACAGTAGAGAGAAGAGAAAGAGTAGAGAGGAGAGAGAGGGACTGACAGAGAGTAGAGAGAGGGACTGACAGTAGAGAGAAGAGAAAGAGTAGAGAGGAGAGAGAGAGACTGACTGATAGTAGAAAGGAGAGAGAGAGGGACTGACAGTAGAGAGAAGAGAAAGAGTAGAGAGGAGAGAGTGAGACTGACAGATAGTAGAAAGGAGAGAGAGAGGGACTGACAGTAGAGAGAAGAGAAAGAGTAGAGAGGAGAGAGAGAGGGACTGACAGAGAGTAGAGAGAGGGACTGACAGTAGAGAGAAGAGAAAGAGTAGAGAGGAGAGAGAGAGACTGACTGATAGTAGAGAGGAGAGAAAGAGTAGAGAGGAGAGAGAGGGACTGATAGTAGAGAGGAGAGAAAGAGTAGAGAGGAGAGAGTGATCTACTGTCCTGATCTGCTGTTATCATTCATGTACAAATCAAGCCCTGAATATATTTCTGACGGGGTCGTTATTGTTTAATTTAAAACAGGTCAGCACTGCGGGCAGGCCAGTCCAGCCCCCTCTTCTTCTAAGGCCTCTGTAACGTGTGCAGAATGTGTTTGTGTATTTTCTTGCTGGACATCCCTGGAACACACGTCGTCTCAAACGTGTTGTTATATCTACATTTTGACGATATTGGCGCATCACTGAAGTGGCCTTCGCCAAAGGTGCTGAGACACTGACCCCAAACCTTGACAGACCTCTTGTTGTGAGTAACAATTTGTAGGCTCCTTTTTTGTTTATGAACTGGAGCACACGGCATCTATGTGTTCCAAAAAAACATCTGAAATACTGACCACAATACATGTGTCCACGAGCCCAGAGAAGTTGACGACGCTGCTGGACGTATTGGTTATATGGCTCATAGATGAATTATGGTTTTTGAAGCAGGGATGGGAAAGCACAGTTATTCATCATAGACTTTGCACTCTTCACCTTTACGCATTACAATTCCTACAGATTTCTTTTAATTAAGTTATTATAAGAATGGTGAAATATCCAAATCCCATCTATCTTTCTTTGAGGAACATTGTTTTATTATTTATTTTACCTCATAACTAGCCCTAAACTGCCTTCATTCCAATTTTCCAATATAAGTCTTCTATTTGCTTTTCCATACCATCCCAACCTTCGCTGGTTTGGTATTATATAGGAAATGTTTATGATTAAGCCGCTGAATGTCTGAGATACTGTTTTATGATAGTGTGGAGATTAGATTGTGACCTAATTCATTCAGTTTCCAGTTCATTAATGTCAGACGTGTAAATACAAACATGATCCATATAAATTACATATAAGAACGTGTGTAGGTGGACTGGTGGGTTGGGACAGTAAATAAAATGGCTATATTTATGTAGTAGACAGTTGATTCCTATCACCACCACTCTAACTTCCATCATTATATCAGTAAACAGGTAATGATGAGGACATGAAGCCTGCACAGAGAACCATTAAGGCCAAGTTCCTTTTTTTAACCAAGCCATAAATTGTTATTGTCTTTATGAAGATAGAGAATGTTAACTATTAACTCCATTAAGATGAGGTCCCACACCTCCGTCCTCCCTTTTCACTAAGTGGAACATGTGGTAGCAGTAATTGGTAACACTTACACAGTAACTGTGTGGCATTTTGGGTTGGAAGATAATTATGAGACTCGACTCTTTCTTGTATTACTTTAATTCATAAACATTTTCATGATCTTGCACAGATTTCATTGGGTTGTCAACATACAATGGTACCCAGTGGCCTGCCACTAATATAATTAACGATAATAATTAGAATAGTACTTGTAATAACAGTAATACTCATTGTGTGTACAGCAAATCTATACAGATTCCACGAGGAAGGAAAAACAATGATGGCAAAACTGTATGTTTCTTTGCGAGACAGGTCAAGGGCTCATTTGCATGATTCAAATTTCGTGTCACCAAACCAGGTAAACAAAGTCATACCTTTTTTAATCTCTCATCCACTTCTGGTTGGGTTATCTGGCAACTATATATGGTTTCTTTAAGGCAGCCATGACTCTGGTAGGCCCATACACAGTCCCAGCTGCGATGATGTCAGAAAGAAAGTTGGTGTTATCACTGATAAAGATTAACGTTTACTGTAAGGCTCGACCTCAATATACATGACCTTCAGCCAAGCTAAACATTACTGTTCTGATTGGCGTGACCTCAGCAACGAGCCCATCTGAACCAATCAAAATCAGAAATCCACTTGGCGGATGAATGATTGGCTGTAGACTGGCTCAGAAATACAACTGAGTGGAATGTTAAACGATAGTGATGTTGAAATGACCCTGAATAAAAAGAGAGAGAGATGGAGAAATGTGAAGCTTTTCTTAAATTAGTAACATCTGCACACATGTTGCCAGATAACCCTACAAGATGGAACGATCCTAAAAGGATATAAAGCTGTTAAGTTCTCCAGCTTTCCCTACAGTACCTACTCAGTCAGGTAAGCGATTATTATGCAAGACGTCTCGATTGGTCCCATCAAAACGATGGGTTATTTCTGAACACCCACCCGCAACAAACGCTCGCTTACAACGTCAGCGCTGAAGTGACGGATCTTCAAGCAGCTTTTGGTGGAATATGCAAATGGTGCTCTGAGACGCCTGTCAAAAAAAAGAAAAAAAAAAGAAAGAAAACAGGCTCCACTAAACTCATTTGCATTCCCCGAAGCATGCTATAAAATCTAATCTTGTATCCTGACGTCTCACGTGATGGCTTAGTGTTAAATAATGCCAGCCAAGCTTAGACGAGACACTTGAGGAACAGGGCTGCCGGAGACTAGCCATCATTTCTTTAATTACCAGTCAAAACAGCTATTAACTACCTATTATTCATTCCAGCAGAGAGTTCGGAGCAGTTCAGATATGAAATAATGCGTCTAGGTTTCCATGAGAACGAATTGGAAATAAGTGGAAAACAAGATTCCTGACACTGGAGTTGAAAAGATGACTAAAAGACTCACTAATCAGTTAAAGAGTAATCAAGCTTAACTGTTGCTTCAGACCTGAAAGAAATCTACAAACGTGTGGCTGTGAAGAAGCCGAGCCTGAACTTTGGACGTGTGAAAAAATATCCCTGCAGGTTTCTCTACGGAAGCTGTAATAAGAGTGAAGAGTAGACACACTCCACACTAACAAAAAGTATTGCATTTACAAAATCTGTGTTCTGGCAGGAACCCAGCACAACGATACGTATCATGATACTGGCTTACGAATCAATTTCATAGTGATATATTGTGATACTGTAATTTAAATTATTATTTAAATTAAAATATATTTAAACTACCACATGCACAGGTTTGCTAATGCTGATGTTAGCGGTCCACCCTTATGCTACTTGTTTACGTTGGAGTGGAAGAGTCTAATGGTTGGAGATTACAACACTACTATCTGGTGGTTCAGGGTTTGTAGACAAAACAAAATGAACCACTGTTTTCCACCAATCACAAGAATAACATTGAGATACTGAAGTGTAGATATTTTCATACAGCTCTAATATTTAGTTGTTGAGGCTAATTTCTAGAGACGTGAGGGAATGAACTGATACAACACAGTGATAGTGTTAGTGAGTGTGTCTGCTTGATAATCCCATTTTACTGCAATAAAACCGACTGAAATTTTTTTTAGCAATAGATAAAACTAATGTTCACTAAGCTTTGGGAAGAAAAGTTGAAGCTGTAAAAGTTGACAATAATTCAAAAAATCTTATTAATGTTTCATTGTGACAGAAGCATCACGATAGTATAGTATTGTGAAGCATTTGATGATTGCAACTCCTTATCATTTAGATTCTTTTTTCCCTGACACTTAATGGCTGTTTTGACTGGAAATGAAATAAAAGACAGGTGGTCTCTGACGTTTGTTTAGTACTGTATACTGTAGTTATGGTGGTTAATATAAGAGTTCATGCACCAATTTAAACTGTTCTGTAGGACTATAGGATATGCAGAATTGAGTGATGATGCTTGTTACTCTCTGTACATCCTTACGATTCTGGATTTGGCATACGTTGCTCTGTATTAGGATCTGTCCTGCACTCACTTAGTTCTTCTTGCCCCTCAGTTAGTTCCAGAAGCAAGAACCTCATATAGTAAAACAAACTGTAAAAAAAAAAACAACAATAAATATGGGTAAAAAACAAACCACATAGATAAACACAACACACACAATAATACGTATTTCCTGCAGTATACTTTGGCAAAACAAGCAGAGAAAAAAATAAAGAGTCGAATGCAGAAATAGATATGTAAGGCATGACACAAAGAGGCATAATGAAGAGAAAACCTACAGCAGGTAAACACAAGTATTTTTTCTGTGGTTGTGGTGACTTGAGGGGAGGGTGTTGGCATGAGTGAACGAGTGGCAGGCTCAACTGAAGGCTGGACAATGTTCAATATGACCCATGAATGCACACATACATACATACATACATTCACAGCCACACGTTTCTCCTTAAACGATGATCAACTCTCCACCGTGATTAAGCCTTTGCAGCCCTACTCTACTCATGTAACTTGTTAACTTCTATTTTTTTCTTTTTTGGTCACTCCGACGAGAGACGGACGGGATGGGGCGGAGGCCACGGGACTTAAAAATACAACTGACCGGTCCGGCTTCACTTTTAATCAAGCAAGTGTTTTTTTTCAACAACAGAGAGCAATATCAAAAAACAATAGCCAACACAAATAGTAGATCGGCGTGAGCGTCTGGGCCGTCGCAACCCCGTTTCTGTGTTCAGACGTGATGAGGAAACAGAAAATTCTTGTTCTAAAACACTGAATACGGACTTTTCCGACTCATAAAAGTGGTAAAAAAGAGAAGTTTCGCTTCAGATTCTCTCCACAGGATGCTCTGATGTCCATCTATACGGCACATTAACAAAGGGAACACCGAGTTCATCAGTAATACCCAACCCACAAAACTGGGTCCAGAGGAATAAATTATATTTACAAACGCAGTTGTCTTTTACCCTTTTAGCACTTTTCATACACAAATACAACACTGTTTAAAACGCTTAGTATCGTCATCAAAACCTTCGGCACGCTTTTTTTTATTTATATATACTCTTAATTTTCTTATCAAAAACCTTTCCAGGTAAGGCAGAGATACCACTGATGTTATAATGATAAAAACTAGCCCAATACACACATACCTCTCTCTCTCTCTCTCTCTCTCTCTCTCTCTCTCTCTCACACTAAAGTCTCCCAGTATCTACAGTCTCATCTAAGTCCCTCGTGCATACAATCTATAAGCACAAAATCAGTCACTCTTTATCTCGGGAGCAGCAGGGGACTTGCTCACACGTGCTGCGGGGTCTAGAGCCCTGTGATTTGATCAACGTGTTTGATTAGACCCGCGTTTTAGCACGAGCTCTCATTTCCACTAAACAGTATTAAGCCAAATATGGAACTTGGGCAGCACTGAGATGCAATGCGGGGAAAATTCCACACGGTGGCAGAAGTGAGCTTGTCGGATGCTCCACACTGCCGCCTCCCTGGTGAGAGCTGATTCTAAGTAACTGCTGGAGAGCAACTGAGCCAAAACTCAGCATTAAATATTAAACAGCCAAAAGTTTGACTGGCAAAGCTGTTCCCAAGTCAGTAATAATAATAATCAATTGTGTACTACAGTCCTAGTACAAAATATCTAAAACCTCGTGACCATTTAGTCAGGGATGACTGATCTGTGCTATCTGTTTGCTCTTGATACACTGTGAACCGTAAACAGTAAACCTATGCATAACCTGCCCTTCGCCTGTACTTGCCTATACTGAACTCGATAGTGGTACTTAGTGCCAAGTTGCCGGACCACGCTGAGAAATCTGCAGGCCTTCTCCCAGAACGACAACGATGAGTTTACAAGCACTGAAAACCCCAGCAAGAAATTACTCGTTTAAAAAACAACACAGCAATGGTCGGCAGAAAGAGTGGGACTATTTAACATGGAGATCGCTAGCCGCGGAGGAAAAGGTGACGTTAAAGCATGGCGACTGTCTTCGACGTGTCCTTGGACGCGCCATGTGTAGGTGAGCACACATGTGGCGGGTTTCGCAAACACTTGTCACTCAGAGAAGATGAGCAATACACAGAGAAACGTACCTGTAGATATTTCATGCAACTTACAACCGACAATTAGAACAGATGTGTGTAAAAGTGAAGGAGTGTGTGTGTGTGTGTGTGTGTGTGTGTGTGTGTGCGTGCGTGTGAGTGTGTGTGTGTGTGTGTGTGTGTGTGTGTATTTGTATGCCAGATACTGTCCTTGTGGTCACATTTGTACAGTTCATGTGTGCAAAAACAAAAAAAAACAAAAAACAAAAAAGAAGATATATTTATAAACCAATCATGTGCTTTCTCCTAGAGAGGTTGGCTCCTCCCCCTCTTCCTCCAGAGCCTCAGAGATTGGACCGTGAGCTTGTAACTCCTCCCCTCTTCCAGCTCTTGAGAGGACCTCCATCCAGCGCCGCTGAAGCTCCTCCCCGTCCGCGCTAAAGTAAACCGTCAGGTGACTCTGGCTCATTTTGAAGGCATTGCGACGCTCCAGACGGTCACATGACTCGGGTAGGGAGACTTCAAAGCCGATGAGGGGGATGCTGCGCTGGGCTTTCACATCCTGTTCATAACCAAAGAATAAGAATAGACAAAATAAGAAAAAGGGGGGTCACCAGAGACACCAGATCAGCTGTCTAAAGCGAAGGTCACTAATAGGCGGACTGCGGTCCGGGTCCGGACCCAGGCGTTGTCCAATGCGGACCCAAACCGATAAACTATTAAGAGTGATTTAATTTGGAAAGTGTTTAAGCATTAAAATGATTTTAAGCGGCGGAGCTTTTCTCGTCTTTACGGTATACGGGCTTTGCGGTGCATTAACTTCACAGACCAATCGTGTGCATTCTAAGACCACCAAAGGTGCTCCTTAGCCAATCAGATCTGTGCAGAATCGGGAGTGCAGTGCGCACACAGTCGAGGTACGAAGCGAGAAGCAGCGGTAGAAGAGTAAAGCAGGTTGGAGAAAGAGTAGCTTTAACCAGAAATAGAGACTTAGGTTTATTCTTCCCACAGGCGCCTCTAAACCAACAGGTCAAGCTGTGAAACTGAGGAGACGCTGCTTTATTTACTGATTCTATAAATAAACACTATAAGACGCAATTTTGAAAGCATTCTGTTTTTTTCATGCACCCCTTGTTTTTACTTCAAATGAGGAAAAAACATTTATTAGAAGTTTATAAATAATTTATTCAGTTCAGCATTTAAACATAAATATACTGAAATTTACTGAACGTTATGTGTGATGTTTTTCAGTTGCTGATGGTATAAAATACGGATACTGTGATACTTCAGTATACAGGAATTGGCACTGAATCATAATACAAGTTAGAAATTATGATGGCCTGGTCCTTGGCCTGAGGAATTTCACTCTAACTGGACTGAACTCTAATTAAATACCTCTGGTCTAAAGTAAAGCCTGGACTGGGTTTTCTAGATGGCTTGTAATCATGAATTGCCTCTTATGCCACATTTTCACAATCAAAAGTCATTTGCCAGGTTGGGAGCTCAGTCGGAAGCCATTGACAGTGAGGATGAGGGTGGTGTGAGGCTTTTACAACTCAAACCATTCAGCCAACAGGCTGAGAAAAATACAAGAGACGTATAGGAACGTTGCGTATGTGGCAGACTGCGGAAACAGAGCAGCTGCTCACAGAGCCGTGGCAAATTAGAGCATTTAAACTGTTTATAATGTGATTATAATGTATAATCTCTTTTCCACATTATAAGAAGATCTCTTTATTATGCCAGTACGCTATCAACAATAAAGCTTTTGGACTAAAATGTTTTACAGAAACCTGAAACCACATACTCAACATTAGTTACTGGCATGCACATTAGAGCAAGTTCGATACAACTTAGCTTTGTTTGTATCACATAATAACGCAAAAGATTTGGGGACATCGATCTCCTAATTCTATATACCTCAACTAAATAATAAGAAATTCAAAGTCCATGTCAAGCATATGCTTTCTGAAATCTGTTGGAATTCTAAGTGTGTTTATTATCTAATGGACCAGCTGATGTCCCACCTGTGGAGCACCATATATGTAGAGCACCAGTGGTTCATTTTCAGGGATGACGAACCAGGCCTTCTGCCAGCCACGCCCGCTGCCCTTCTCCATGTGGTGCAGGAAGCTGCAGAGGACGCTGTTCTCCGCCGCAACAGAGGCCTGTTTCTACAAGACATAGGGTTCTAAGATCAGGTAACAGCAATGACTTCTGTTTCAATTCTGCCTTTCACATTAGAGACTTCACCTTTCTCCAAAAGGAGAATTGTCGATGGTTGGCCACTAGGGGGTTAGCTATTCAGTGAGGTTACTCAAAAGAAAAAAAATAGATTATTTTTACATAACCACGTTCCAATCTCTTAGAACTAAACAGTTCTATGACTAAGCATTTTCTTTATTTTTGCCAATCTTAAATGTATACAATGACATGATTTGATGTTTCAAGCAATCTTAGCTCCCTTGACAGTAACTTCAGCAGCTGCAACCCATTTCACATCTCCAATGTCAACTGAATTAAGAATAAAGGGTGTCCGTGTATCTCAACGCCTTATAGTAGCCTCATAACTCGGCATGTGAGTAACATACCATCTCAGGACGTGACAGAATTGAAAGCGCAGACTCTACAGATTCAGGAAACCGGATTTCTGCGCGGTTGTATCGTAGAGATATTTGGTATTTGACACTATGTCCTAATTGGCTGCCTTGTTCAAAAGACCAGTCTAGACTGCAATGTTCCTTATAACATCAGTGTCTATAGGCAAGGCTAAGTGAGCGGGGCTAAACTGTGTACAATGGCAAAAATGTGAATTCAAATGTTACTAATTTATGTGTACTGGGCAGCCGACAGAGCATTTTGAAACTTTTATGAAGTTTAACTCACTTCATCATGCTCTATAACATTAATAAAGTGGGGTAAATTTTATATAATGGGCCCTCTAAGAACTACAAAGTGGATTCAAACATGATTGTAATTATTATTAAGTGTCATACGTGTCTTACCTCTAGAATTGAGCGTCTCCTTTGACTGCTATTGGTCAGACTGGCCGGAGATGGCGGGACTCCCACCAACGTGGTGTAGCAGTCTATACACACGCGGTTTGCCCGATTGTTATCATACAACAACCGGGCGCGGAACTCCGAGCACTTCCCACACACCACCTGGAAAGAGAAAGCACTTCGCGTTAGCCTCCTCCTGCTGAAACACGTACGCTCACTGCAGGGTAGTGAAACCGCATCGACTGTTTCTACAGCCCTTGGCAAGTTCTCCAACACGTAAACCTTCTAGCGCTGGCCGTCGGAATCAGATTTATCAGAAAAAAGAGAACCAAATGAACTGTAGTGAATGGAGAAGAACTTCCTAATGAATTCCAAATGATCATAAACGGGTGTGAATCATCTCACCCGGTGTTCGGACTTGCAGATGTCTGCTGTATAATGTGGGGTTGTTATGATTAATTTGGTAATTAATGGGTGTGTTTAGGTGTGTGTTTATGGTTACACGCACGTGTCCGCATGCTTTGCAGTGGTGACGTCTCTTAGTGATGGAGTTGAAGGGCTCCTGGCACTTCATGCACAGCGTCACCTCTTTTTCCCGGATGGGCGTCGGGGCGCGCTTTCCCAGTTCTGTGCAGTTCTGTGGAAGAGAGGCTCAAATAAACACGCAGAACAACACAACGCCGATACATTAAACAGACACACAGCAGAAGAAAGGCTCTAACCGGCGAGTTTGGGGGAGTGCAGTCCTCCTCCCGCACTGAGCAGTTCAACATCCGGAACGTCTCAACACTCTGCTCGTGTCTCTGGATAGTGGCCTGGATCGCCTGGTGGACAGAATGAGAGAGAGAGAGAGAGAGAGAGCATGAGAAAGGGAAATAAAAACAGGACATCATGCAAACAGAGTGTGGGAAGAGTGGTGGAATAGGTTAAGGGGCAGATTAGTATCTCCATAATGATAACTTTACAGAAGAAGCCAAAAACATACATTTGTTTTGGTCCATTAAACAGAATATTTACATACAATGCAAAGTGTGACAGGCATTTTTAAGTACAACAGCAGAGATTTGGAGGCATATGTAATAAAAAGAGACACATTGTGGGCAAACAGCTTACCTGAATCCAGTCTTTCTTTTCTTCTTCAGTCCTAGTATGAAAAAAGGAAAGTTATTACCATAATCATATTTAATTTGGTAATTAAATTTGAGCTGATGAGCTCTTTGTCTGAAATACTTATTACACAAGCAGTCTATAATTATACTATAATTATAATATCATATATATAATTATATGATATTGGTCCTTGCCAATATCATAAGCAATGGTCTGATGGTGCCATTAGCAGGGTTTTTACCTAACATATAAATATAACATATATATATATATAACATCTATATATATAACATATATACCTAACAATCTGTTCTCTGACCCAGCAATGCTTATAGCAGCATTACCCAAAAATTACCTTTCTGGTTTCATTCGCTGTTAGTCGTGTTTAGATTTTCTGGGAATTATTAGGGCTGCACAGTGCAAACAAAAGCACCAGTACTATAATTACTATGTATTACAACAGCAAAAAAACTGAACCAACAATGTGATCTGGTTTAGGATTTAGCTGTATTATTTAACACAAAGCTCTTGACGTTTGTTGGTCTACATAAATACCTTCAATCATTAAAGCACACACAGACTCATTTGTAAGTAAAGACGAAGATGAAAACTAAAAAGACAGGCCGCACAGACATTCATGAGTGATCTGGAACACTGTTCAGTTTCTCTGTGCAGCTCAGTGAGACTTGGACTGTGTTAAATTAAAGCCATATTGAAACTATAGTATAGATCGCACATGGCCTGATATTTACACAGAGAAAGGCAGTCTGTCTTTTAAGGTGTTTTCACACTAGTGCTTTCGTTTTTGGACATGAGGGCACTAGTGCTGCAAGTTCACTATGTTTGCTCAGAGGTAAAAGCTGTTTTTAAGCCCAGGACCAGTACAGAGAACCAATCTCTGGACCTCCTGGACTTGGTGGTCTGGGATTCACTTCTATCAAACTCTGGTGCTGTTAGCTTGTGTGTGGAAGCAATCTGCTTCATGTGCAGTATGTAGGATTTCATTCATTTTTTAAAATAACATTGTAATTTATCAGTGTAACAGCTTCGACTTTCCTTCTCAGAGTTTGTGATGATGGGAAAAGGACTACTGAGGGTACAATAAACTGTTTTACTGGCTAACGGGTGAAGCTAGTACTATTTTGCCAGCCTGCACATTGAAAACTGACATATGGAATTCTGCAATCGTTGCACAGTTTAGATGGATTTTTAATGCATAATAGCAAACAAGCAATAATAAGCCCCTCCCCTAAACGAGCCCAGAATGAGTATGAACTCAAGTATTCAAGTGTAAAAATGACCTGTTATCTCAGCTAACATTACTAGCCTGATCTATTGTTCACCAGTCTGTGTAGAGTGTGTATTAAATGTGACTAATTATGTTGAAACTTTATTTCACTATATGTATATGAGCATAATGTGAACAATTCAACTAAACGTTTACTGGCGCTTGCACTGTCATGCATTCTATGTGGTACAACAGGTCATTGCACTCTGATCCACTGTGATGCTTCACAATGCTACACGGCCGGTGAAGTGTGCGGTGAAGGCCTATAGGAGTGGGGCAATATAGCGAAAACATTACATGATACTCCAACAAGGAATGTTTATGATACACTAAATAAATAAGTTTTCCTGAAGTTTGATCATACAGAACATACAAAATAGAACTAGTAGCAGCATTTTAACTCTATCAAACTACAAACATTGTTTTACTCAGCGTTTCTAACTCCGCAATAAATTACACTGACAGTTTTTACATTATCTTTCATATGCATATATGCATATTCCCCCTTAATCAGTACTAGACCTGAAGCCTTAGAACTGAGAGTATGTTCAGAACTGAGAGTATGTTCATCCGTTAAACTCACCTGGCCTGCAGTTCAAGAGAGCGCTGTTTTCCTGAGACTAGAAACGTCCGGGGAACGTTTATGCTACTCGTCTCTTTAAGCTGTAAAACAAACAGACAACGTTAGTGCTTCTTCAGAGCGACAGCATCAAAGGACAGTAAATTAAGAATTTACTGGGAAAGAGCTACTGTGGGTGAAAAACGATCTGATGACAGACCTCCATGCCGTCCACATCAATTCTCGCCCGCACGCCAAATTTCTGTCCAATCAGTCTCAGCTTGGGGACACAGTACAGTAACCTGTCATTGAACTTCAGAGAGATATGAAGAGAAGTAAGACCCAAACGCATACATATACACTGTCAGTTAAAAGAGACAACTACACAGGTACGTCTTTGTTCATCTAGGTACACGAACAATGGTCAAATTCTGTAATACTTTTAAAGATACAATACATTTATTCATTTTTAAACTCTTTTTTTAACTTTTATAAAAAGACTGGAGTTCATACAAGAAATATAAAGAGCCAGAGTAACAAAAAATATCTATAATTGCAAAAGAATACTCTACAATTACATTTTGTAACTAAAGGCAATGGTGACGCATCCTTGAAGGTACCACCCCGGTAATGTAAACTGGCACCACCCAGATTACTATTTAGTACCCTATTTTTGCAAAGAGTGTACAGACATGATGTGTAATAACAAAGACTTTGCGTGTTAAATGCAGCAATGAGTCATGATGTCTCAGTCTACAGGTATCAATTCAGCTGCACTGATTTTGAAATGTTAGAATTAGTCAGAACCAGAACGCGCTGGAAATGTTGGCCAATGTACACTTCGGGCCAAAAATGGCAAAAGAAAAACATGATTACATTAGAACTGAGCGTTAGACTTCAAAGACTTCACAAACAATTTTAAAGCAGATGAAAATGAGAAATATTGATCAAAGCTGTGTTTGTTCTCTTCGTGCTCTCTCTCTCCTGCTGGTCAGGGCAGATCTGTACAAACAGCTTAAGCGGCTGCAGGTAAACAGTGAAAAATGTCAACTGTCACAGCACAGCTACAAGTATTACTGTTCATGTTAAGTATCGAGGGGATACAACATCCAGGTACTACTTTGTTACAGCAAAATAACAGATGTTGCTAGCACACCAATGCCATCTGTAGCCAAAGATGCCATCTGTAGTGCACTATTGGATGATTGTGTCCAGAATTTTGGTTTCTATTCTGGCTAGGGCTGGGCGATATATCGAAGTTTTACATAATATCGATATATTTTTATATGAGATATAAGATGAGACAATATTGTTTATATCGATATAGTCTGTGTTGAGCTGCAATTACACCTGTAGATCCACCAGTTTGCCGTTCACCTCTCTCTATTCACACTGCCGCGCCTCTCTCCCTCACAAAACTCACCCCTCCCCACTGCTTCACCTGTAAACGAAAGCAGCGACCGCATGGAGATGGATAAACACATGAAAGAAGCTATCAAGGGCAGCTGGTTAGTAAAAAGAAAAACAATGGCCGTCAAAAGTAGGGCTGGGTATTGAAATTACTAGGGGTGTAAGAAAAGATCGAAATCGAAAAGATCGTTATGTTTAGTGATACTGTATCGATTCTCAAAAACACAGTATTGATACACAGATTCCTGGCAGACTGTGAATCATTGTGTGCTGTGTTTAAACCTCTGGCCAATAGATGGCAGTGTTGTAATCCATTTTCAGCTCCACTCCAACATAAACAAGCAGCACAAGGGCGCAATGCTATTGTAAGCATTGGCAAACCTGTTCATATAGTAGTGTGTTGTAATAGTAGGATTTGAAAAATCGCAAAGTATCACAATGTATTGAATCGTGACCGCTGTATCATGATACGTATTGTATCGGCAGGTTCTTGCCAATACACAGCCCTAGAAACTACAGAGTACTGAAAAGTCAAAAAGTGCCTATTATTGGTACTTTGCATATAATGCAAAATAAATAAAAAATAAAAAACGTAACGCAGTAACGCGCAGAAACACAGAGAGCACACACAGCTAGTTGCATATCGATTTCACGGAGAAGCAACCCCTTTCACTGTAGCAGAAAAGCTGAGGATGACGGCTGAGAGAAGTGACAGAACAGCAACAAATTTTATTGTTATATTTATTAAGGATTGCGTAAGTTTTTATAGTTTAAACATAAGTAACGCTAATGTTTGTTCTCAATAAAGCAGCACAAAGATGCTCATTGTTTGTTCAAACAAGATCCATATAAACATATTTTTTTGTTATTACCTTATGAGAAGAAAAATTATCAAGATATATATCAAATATCGCCATTTAGCTAAAAATACCAAGATATTATTTTTGGTCCATATCGCCCAGCTCTAATTCTGGCTAAGGATTTTCATTTCAGTACAAAACTACTGTCAGGGCTCCTCAGGAGAGACTACCTCCAGCCACTGCAAACTCCGGCCACCAGCGATTTTAATTAATGCTCCACTCCTGTCCCTCTTACCTGAACCATTATTTCCCTGCCAATTACCTTCTCTTTGAACAGCCCATCCTTCCCCTTCAGCCTCGTGGAGCATTAACTAACCAGACCTCATGGTTCTTGCTCACACCCTGCTCAGGTAAACTCGTGGACTTCGAAAGCCTTGTTGAGTTTCTCCATGGCCTTTGCTTTATGAATCCTTTGGACCTTTGTGCTTTGGGTTTTTCACCTCTAAATGGGACTTTTGAGGTTTTTGGCATCCTTCGTGAACTTCCTGGACGTTTTCTTAGTAGCTTTCTGAGTTCTTTGGTTTTGTATTTTCTTCTGGGCCTTGTGGCTTTTTGGGCAGTTTCTGGTTTGTGCAACTCTGATTCCCTTTTGGGACAGTTTTCTCTGATTGCTGTTGTTTTTTTTAAATAAAACCTGCCTAATGGATCGTCTTAGTGTATCTGAGCTTCTACAACTATATAAGATTATAATAACATAAAAGCTTATTGTTCTTATTCGGCCAAAATAAAAATTGTCAGATCCTTTTTAAACTTAACTCCCATTAAAAAAGTTCAACTTTTATTATATATATTCCACTAAGTCCCCTCCTGTCATATTTGACTGTTGAGTCTATTTAAAAAATAATCACACTACAATAATTAATCGTATCGATTTTTTTATGATGCATTGAATTGTTTCTTATAGAAAAGGAATTAAATCGAATTGCTGTTAGGTCAGATATTTATACCTTTAACATCCTGAAATTACATCAGACAGAAACAAGTCTCTCACCAGTATGAGGTATCTGTCCTGTGAAGTTCCGTTCTTGGCTGACAGTTTGAGGATGTGTCCCTCCTTAATGAGCTCGTTAGTCGGGTTAACAATGTCCTCTTCTCCCCCGAGCAGTTCATACACCTTCAACAGCTTTCTCATTCGCTCCTGAGGGAAACACACACATACGCAAACACAAGCTTGTACCATGCAGTACGATAATGACAGACTGGGGCAACGCATTCACTTTTCCTCCAAAAAGCAAATTAAAATCATCAAAAAGAACAATTCAAGAGCAGACACGTTCGGCTAATCAGTGATTCACACTTGACATTGCCTGTTTGGGTCAATTACACTTGGCTAAGCTTTTCTCTCACAGAGCAGAGACTGTGAAAGCAAAAACACTGGCAATTAGCAGCTCTAAATGAGAGACTTCGGACAGCTCCCGCACATGAAAAAGGCGACTGTCTCTAATTACAAAGCAGCACAGCTAAGTGGCAGTGTGGGCTCTTTTCACGAATACTTAGCGGGGGGGGGGTTGTCTGGGCTGGGTGCAGTACAGTGTGCAATCAGAGGGTGCTCAACACACACAGACCTCCATCAGTTCAGAGTTTAACTCAGACACGGCCTTCGGCAGCTGCATCTGTGTTTGGGGTTCGAGTCTCATGAGAAAAATCACTCACCATTTTCCTGATGGCTGCATTGGAATGCTCAGCCGCCGTAGCAATCAGCTCCAAAGATTCTGACGGACAGAGAGAAAATTTTTGTTGACATGGGAAATGTTGCAGAAAGCACAAGTATAGAATAGTGTGAAACTATTATCTCGTAAATGTATAAATCAGTTTCAGAAGGGGATTACATCTATTCTTTACATACTTTACATTATTAAATCAGAGATGCTCAGATCTGTGTTAGATGGTCTGTTCTGTAAACAATAACAGATTAATAGTAGCAGACAGACTGGTAGTGTACTAAAATAATTGACTGGTAGTGTATCTAAAACGTTTGGCTGGTAGTGTATCTAAAACGTTTGACTTGTAGTGTACTAAAACGTTTGGCTGGTAGTGTATCTAAAACGTTTGGCTGGTAGTGTACTAAAACGTTTGACTGGTAGTGTATCTAAAACGTTTGGCTGGTAGTGTATCTAAAACGTTTGGCTGGTAGTGTATCTAAAACGTTTGGCTGGTAGTGTACTAAAACGTTTGACTGGTAGTGTATCTAAAACGTTTGGCTGGTAGTGTACTAAAACGTTTGACTGGTAGTGTACTAAAACGTTTGACTGGTAGTGTATCTAAAACGTTTGACTGGTAGTGATCTAAAACGTTTGGCTGGTAGTGTATCTAAAACGTTTGACTGGTAGTGTATCCAAAATGTTTGGCTGGTAGTGTATCTAAAACGTTTGACTGGTAGTGATCTAAAACGTTTGGCTGGTAGTGTATCTAAAACGTTTGACTGGTAGTGTATCCAAAATGTTTGGCTGGTAGTGTATCTAAAACGTTTGGCTGGTAGTGTATCTAAAACGTTTGGCTGGTAGTGTATCTAAAACGTTTGACTGGTAGTGTATCCAAAATGTTTGGCTGGTAGTGTACTAAAACGTTTGACTGGTAGTGTATCTAAAATGTTTGGCTGGTAGTGTACTAAAACGTTTGTCTGGTAGTTTACTAAAACGTTTGGCTGGTAGTGTACTAAAACGTTTGACTGGTAGTGATCTAAAACGTTTGACTGGTAGTGTACTAAAACGTTTGGCTGGTAGTGTATCTAAAACGTTTGACTGGTAGTGTACTAAAACGTTTGGCTGGTAGTGTATCTAAAACGTTTGACTGGTAGTGATCTAAAACGTTTGACTGGTAGTGTACTAAAACGTTTGACTGGTAGTGTATCTAAAACGTTTGGCTGGTAGTGTATCTAAAACGTTTGACTGGTAGTGTATCCAAAATGTTTGGCTGGTAGTGTATCTAAAATGTTTGGCTGGTAGTGTACTAAAACGTTTGTCTGGTAGTTTACTAAAACGTTTGGCTGGTAGTGTACTAAAACGTTTGACTGGTAGTGATCTAAAACGTTTGACTGGTAGTGTACTAAAACGTTTGGCTGGTAGTGTATCTAAAACGTTTGACTGGTAGTGTACTAAAACGTTTGGCTGGTAGTGTATCTAAAACGTTTGACTGGTAGTGATCTAAAACGTTTGATTGGTAGTGTTCTAAAACGTTTGGCTGGTAGTGTATCTAAAACGTTTGACTGGTAGTGTACTAAAACGTTTGGCTGGTAGTGTACTAAAACGTTTGACTGGTAGTGTACTAAAACGTTTGACTGGTAGTGATCTAAAACGTTTGACTGGTAGTGATCTAAAACGTTTGACTGGTAGTGATCTAAAACGTTTGATTGGTAGTGTTCTAAAACGTTTGGCTGGTAGTGTATCTAAAACGTTTGACTGGTAGTGTACTAAAACGTTTGGCTGGTAGTGTACTAAAACGTTTGGCTGGTAGTGTACTAAAACGTTTGGCTGGTAGTGTACTAAAACGTTTGGCTGGTAGTGTATCTAAAACGTTTGACTGGTAGTGTATCTAAAACGTTTGGCTGGTAGTGTACTAAAACGTTTGACTGGTAGTGTACTAAAACGTTTGGCTGGTAGTGTATCTAAAACGTTTGGCTGGTAGTGTACTAAAACGTTTGGCTGGTAGTGTACTAAAACGTTTGACTGGTAGTGTACTAAAACGTTTGACTGGTAGTGTACTAAAGCGTTTGACTGGTAGTGTACTAAAACGTTTGGCTGGTAGTGTATCTAAAACGTTTGACTGGTAGTGTACTAAAACGTTTGGCTGGTAGTGTACTAAAACGTTTGGCTGGTAGTGTACTAAAATGTTTGGCTGGTAGTGTATCTAAAACGTTTGGCTGGTAGTGTATCTAAAACGTTTGTCTGGTAGTGTATCTAAAACGTTTGACTGGTAGTGTATCTAAAACGTTTGGCTGGTAGTGTACTAAAACGTTTGGCTGGTAGTGTATCTAAAACGTTTGGCTGGTAGTGTATCTAAAACGTTTGGCTGGTAGTGTATCTAAAACGTTTGACTGGTAGTGTATCTAAAACGTTTGGCTGGTAGTGTACTAAAACGTTTGGCTGGTAGTGTACTAAAACGTTTGGCTGGTAGTGTATCTAAAACGTTTGGCTGGTAGTGTATCTAAAACGTTTGTCTGGTAGTGTATCTAAAACGTTTGACTGGTAGTGTACTAAAACGTTTGGCTGGTAGTGTACTAAAACGTTTGGCTGGTAGTGTATCTAAAACGTTTGGCTGGTAGTGTACTAAAACGTTTGACTGGTAGTGTATCTAAAACGTTTGGCTGGTAGTGTATCTAAAACGTTTGACTGGTAGTGTATCTAAAACGTTTGGCTGGTAGTGTATCTAAAACGTTTGTCTGGTAGTGTATCTAAAACGTTTGACTGGTAGTGTATCTAAAACGTTTGACTGGTAGTGTATCTAAAACGTTTGTCTGGTAGTGTATCTAAAACGTTTGACTGGTAGTGTATCTAAAACGTTTGACTGGTAGTGTATCTAAAATGTTTGACTGGTAGTGTATCTAAAACGTTTGTCTGGTAGTGTATCTAAAACGTTTGACTGGTAGTGTATCTAAAACGTTTGGCTGGTAGTGTATCTAAAACGTTTGTCTGGTAGTGTATCTAAAACGTTTGACTGGTAGTGTATCTAAAATGTTTGACTGGTAGTGTATCTAAAACGTTTGTCTGGTAGTGTATCTAAAGCGTTTGACTGGTAGTGTATCTAAAATGTTTGACTGGTAGTGTATCTAAAACGTTTGGCTGGTAGTGTATCTAAAACGTTTGTCTGGTAGTGTATCTAAAACAGTTGGCTGGTAGTGTACTAAAATGTTTGACTGGTAGTGTATCTAAAACGGTTGGCTGGTAGTGATTTAAAACGTCTGGCTGGTAGTGTATATATTCTCACTAGCCTCTCGTCTCTTTTCAGGACAGCAGAACTTCAGAACAATGTACATGGGTCTGAGCTATAGCACTACCTACTGAACAGCATCTCCAATGGGCAGCACTGAAAGATGGAGGGATTTTTCAAAACCTCTTCACCATTCAAGCTTTGGAATGCAAACATAGTCATTCAGAGTGATCTGATGTGAAATAATTATGATGTGTAATAATAATTTATTTATAGTGCGAGCGATAGGAACCAGAGGTCACCATGGATTCTGGAAGGTATTTTGCAGCATCTATGTAACATAAACATTGATTTCATGCAAAACTATTGCTTTTTTTATATTTTCTAAAATATGTAGTTTGCACGAATATGATAAAAAGCTACAGAAACCAAACACATCTGCTGCCATGACTAGCACCCCCCGCCCCATTCTTTACATCTAACAGAATGCGTCATACTGAACTATAATGAGATGATATATAAATATAACTGGCACCTTAGCCGACTGACACACGCTCGTTCAGTTTGCTCTTTCATTGTGCACAACCTTCATGCAATTAAATGAGGCAACCAATCAGATTGCTGAGAGCATAATGAGTGTATATAAAACATTTATAAAACAAAATTATGTCTTAAAAGTTTAAAAGCAAAATTAATCTGCCTTGGGCGTCAGAAGGAGCCTTATCTCTGCACGTTTCCTCTTTTTAAACCTCCATCTCTAGGTGTTTTAGTGACACACCTTCAATGCAGCCTGAGGGAAGTGAATCAACATATTGTAATAAAAATACATTATTAACCTTAGCAGTGCACGGCTACTGCAGATTTTTTTAAAAACAGTCACGTACACAAGTCTTTGTTTTGTTTTAATTATTAAAAAGTTTAGATCTCTGTAGTATTCTTATTTTAGCTGTCCTAAAATTAGAGAGTGCTTCAGACCCCTCAGCACACCCACACTGTCACCGTTTAATGTAATAACCTTCTGTAAAAGAGTGTTTTAGAGCCATTAAACGATTCGGATGCTTGTTTTTAGTCACCATCAGTCTGAGCTACTCTGACTCTCAGTTTTTGAGAGGGGAGCATTTCACACCAGACCCTTCTGAATGACTTTGCACACAGTTGAGTCGCTTCATTAAGCAGAAACGATTAAAAACTGTAGAACTCCCTCCAAAGTGAAGCCTGTGTGAACGCTACATTCGCACACACACTCACTCTGTGCATCTTTAAAGTCATCCGCGTCCTCAGGCAGTCGGTGCAAGTAGTCCTTCAGCAGCAGCTCGTAGCGAGGGATCCGCTGCACGGGCTCCAGCATGTGGTGCTGCAGGGTGAGGTTACCACACATCTCCTCTTTCTGCCACACATACGCACATACAGCCAGCAGCAGAACACCAAAGCCACGAGTCAGACATGTCAGAGCACACAGATGAGCCAAGATCAAATTAAACACTTGCAATATCAACATCGTTTTTATATACATCACACATTTAATACACTTAATTGTAAACCCTTACACGGCCAAAGCCCTGGGGATAAATCTTTATTTGAACTGATAAAACCTTGATCTCTTCTAGAATTAATTCCCTTTAGATTAGATATTCACCAGACAGCGTTATTTATAAGCCGCAGACAGGAGCTAGGGGAATAATTTGATCCTTTGGCAAATCATTAATTTCTTAATTTAAACAATAAGACATACGGGCCCACATGTTTAACTCTCCTGGCATTAGCTACTACAAGGCTTTACTTTTACTGTCCTGTTATACCTGTTTATTCTATTTACGGTCACATTGCTTGTCAGCACTACTCTCTCTTGATCATGCGGGTCCTGTTTGTGCTTCAAAGATGGGCAAAGATAAAAGAAAACACTTGCAATATTGACATAACTTTAATACACATCATACATTTAATAGACTTAATTGTAAACCCTTACACGGCCGAAACCCTGGGGATAAAGCTTTCTTTGAACTGATAAAACCTTAATGTCTTGTAGAATAAATTCCCTTTAGATTAGATATTCACCAGACAGCCTTATTTATAAGCCGCAGACAGGAGCTATGGGAATAATATGATCCTTTGGCAAATCATTACTTCTCAACGTGAAGAATAAGAAATACACGCCTGTATGTTTGACTTTCCTTGTTTTTGCTACTAAAAGGCTTCACTTTTACTGTCCTGTTATACCTGTTTGTTCTATTTACAGTCTCATTCAGCATTTCTCTCTCGTGATCATGCTTATACTGCAGTCTAAGCTTTGTAAATTAAGCTATTATACTAAGCTATTGCTATTTTCATGTACGAGCATCTGCTTCTGTTTGTAGGAACTATACTGATATTCAATTCAATTCAAGTTTATTTGTATAGTGCTTTTTATAGTGATGTTGTCACAAAGCAGCTTTAAAGAAGTTTGAAAACAGATAGTTACAACATATATATCCCCCAGTGAGCAAGCCTGAGGCGACAGTGGGAAGGAAAAACCCCCTCAGACTGGAGGAAGAAACCTTGGGAAGAACCAAGACTCTCAAGGGGAGACCCATCATCTCCCCTGGTCAAACAGTATTTACAGTTTAATAAACTAAACACCAAAGAAAAGCTAAGAGAGTCTCTGTTTATAGTCTGTATGGCAAAGTTTTAGAAACTGCATTGGTAGAGGCAGTGCCTGACTGAGGCAATCTCAGACTGAGTCTTTTTGAAAAGTGGGAGTGAACTGAAACAGTCCCATCCTATGTCAATGCTGGTACATCTGGATGGCACATATAATATATATATATATATATATATATGGGGTGTAAGAAAATATATAAAAAAAACAAATATCGGGATATTATGTGTCGTGATACTGCGATGTTTTTTTAAAACACTATCAATACACAGATTCCTGGCAGACAGTAATTCACTGTGTGTATTTTTGTTTGTGTTTAAACCTCTAACCACTAGATGGCAGTGTTGCAATCCATTTTCAGCTCCACTCCAACATTAACAAGCAGCACAAGGGCGCAATGCTATTGTTCATATAGCAAACCTGTTCATATAGTGGTGTGTTTTAATAGTAGGATTTTAAAAATCACAATATATCACTTTGCTTGCGATATCACAGTATATTGAATCGTGACCGCTGTATCATGATACGTATCGTATCACCAGGTTCTTGCCAATACACAGCCCTAATATATATATATATATATATATATATATATATATATATATATATATATATATATATAGTGCCCTTGGTTATCAGAGATGTTTGTGCATGTATTGTTTGTTTTTTTTAAAATAAGAAATACACGGTTAATTAATGCAGGGTAGCACAAGAGAGCCGTATGCTGGGTGTCTGGCTGCCACTCTTTGAGTTCTTGTTAAAACTGTATTTTGAATGTATGTTTTTTTGTGTGTGTGTGGGTGTGAACATAGCAAGGTGACATCCAATTAACACCAGTTATAACTGTGGGAGAGACAGCTGGTAAGACTTCATCGTCTTTCACACATCTGTGGAAAGTGTAATAGTCTTACTCATCTCAGCCAAATAGAGTCTTTGAAAGAGCACTGTGCTTTTACTGACCGCTCAGGAGGCATGTACTTCAGGTCCTTCATCTCCACCCACACACAAAAAAGCATGCTTCCCGTGCGGGAACTTAATGCACTCAGGAAGAACGTTCACAGGAATTTGGTTCACAGTTATTTGGAAGCAGAGCCCATTTGAAAACTACACCAGGGCCCAGATTTTGTCTTTGGCCCCCAATTGCAATGCAAGAAACAGCTCTTTTCTCCAAACCAATCACAAAAAGGCATATTGCTGTGCAGTGTGGAGATATGTTCTTGCTTATTTCTGATTGGCTTGTGTTGTAATTTCCTGTTCATATCAGTATTCTTTCCTATTCCTGTTTCTATATTTGAGTATTAAAGTCTCAGCTTGTGTCTAGGTACTTTTGTCAGCTTTGATTTAAAGTTGTACAAAAGTGTAATGCTAAATTAATTAAGGGGGGGGGGTATTGAAATTAATTACATTTATTTACATAAGCAAAGTGTACTCTTCAATCATTAGGTTTTAAGTTTAAAGGCACAGGCAACATTTTTATTTCTTTAGCTCACATATTCATTTAAACCAGTATCATCAGATCTGTTGTCATCAGTCATACACAAATCAAGCCCTGAATATATTTTTGGCTTTAAAAATATAACTATCAATAGGCCCATGTATTATGTTTTGGGCTTGTTGGGCTTGTATTTGAAGCATGTATACATTAAAACATTGTTTACAGAAACAGATAAGCAGGATGGAAAGAAAGTTTTTTTATTGGATCTGTAGTTCTTGTAATTTTCGAACTGGCTCTGAACTGCAAATGGGTTTTAAAAGCTAACCCTGTGCTTACTGTTTGTTTGATCATAGTAACAATTAATGGCAATCTGAAGTATGAAGGATAAAGCTGTGTGCATAAGACTGAACTTTTTTTTTTAATTGATAACACATGAATTATGGCATGTTCTTTTAATTTTAATACATATTTTTAAATACAAAATGTGCCATAACCTTTCCACATGGTATGTTATGTTATTATCGTTTCACCAGAGGTGGCGGTTTTAAATAGGACTACTCATTTGGTTATTTGTGACACAAGCAAACAAAAATATAATAAGTTTAAACTTGGTTAGATTATGTTCTTTACATATCATAAATGTATTTATCATAAATAAAGACAGCAAGAGAATTAAGCAACGATGCCACTAAAAGAGAAAAGCTGATCATGTGGGAAAAATGTTTTGCCTCTACATTAAAAAGAGGCTAATTGCCTTGTTTAAAGGCCAACATTCCAAAACCTGAAAGAACATGATGTGTAGATCTGGCCTGGTCATACCTGAATGTCGTGGATGATGGCTTTGAACTGGGAGGATCGCTCCATCCAGGTGTTCACCAGCTCCATGGCCGTGTCAAAGTTCTTCACGTACTCTCCATACATCTTCAGGAAGGGGGCTAACTTCTGCAGGATGTCCCCAATCCGAGGGTTCGCATCCCTGAGGGCAGAAAGCAAAGGTCAAGATAAATGACTCTGTCCGTTCACACGCTGGCCCAGGCAGGCGGAAAGCTCTCTCCCCGTCTGTATCCAAACTCTGCATACTTCTATGGAAGAGTATGCAGGCTTGTACACTGTGATCTCTCAGTGTTCCAGAGTAAAACGGTCACCTTGTCAGGCGAGAAGAAGATAACTGGAAACCGTCTTCTTGAGATAGCATTGTTACTCCTTAGTGTTATCTCTCTATCTTCCTGTCTCATTTACTGTCTCACTAGTAGAGATATGCTGATCTGGTATGGAACCGTATCGGCTATATTAGTCATGGTTTATTATTATTATGTACATTATTATTTATGCTTACTACACAAAGCAGCGCCTCGTCACAAAGCAGCAACCGTTTCTAATGATCAATTATTTTACTTCAATGTGCTCCATTTATTTCACAACTGTAGAAGTGATGTAGAAGAACATTATCCATCACTCGCAGCAGTGAGCAGTCTAAATGTCTGGAACTATTTTAAAGTAGGAAAGTAAAACAGCCTAACATCTATTAGTTATATCTGAAAAGCCAGTATTGCATTAAAATTTGCCATAGAATATATTTATTTTGAATATATTTATTATATGTAGGGGGCAGCTGTAGGCTGAAGGTCAGGTCTTGTGACTGGAAGATCGCTGGTTTAATCCTCTGGATCAACAGGACATGACTGAAGGGGCCAGTCAGGGAGCAATTGGGGGTTGGGCAAGACACCCAACCCCCCCAACTGCTCCCTGTACACTGTAGATAGGGCTGGCCAAGTGTGCTCACTGCCCCCTAGTTTGTGTGTTCACTAGTGTGTATGTGGGTGTATCACTGCATGGATGGGTTAAATGCGTAGTGGCAAATAGTTCTTAATTCTGAATTCCCTTAAATGTTTCTCTGATGTTCTACATAAAAAGGTATATGACTTTGGTCCGACTGAAAAATAACAAGATGTGGTTTTATACGCCGATAATTTGGTCCTACAATGAACCAAGATGTTTTCCCGTTTTTGGTGAGCTCATGAATAATAAGCTCTGTTCTGATTGGCTGGTTTATACCGCGATGCTCACACAGAAGCAACATGACGGAACAGACACAGACAAGAAAATAATATATATGTCTACTCACAATCTAGATGCTCATACTAGCTATTCAGCCTTGTTTAAAGACGCCAACAGCTTGGCTTCTTGGAAAGGGTGTCCCCATTTTAATTGCTGTTGCTTTTTCATACGTAAATTTTGGGGTGTATATATATATATATATATATATATATATATATATATATATATATATATATATATATATATATATATATATATATATATATAACTGCACATGTTAAGTTTACAGGTATGTCTGGGTGTGTATGTCACTGTCACTGTGAGTGTGTGTGTGTAGGAGGATGGTTAGGTTGGGTGTGTTTGTTACTTCTGTAATGTCAGTTATCGTGCACTGTGAGCTACTGTAACCAAAAACAAATTCCTTGTATGTGTGAGCATACTTGGCAAATAAAGTCAGATTCCGATTCCGATCCGATTCCGATTTAATGAGGCTGTTATGCAATATTCTAGGATTTCATTCCATGACAACTTTAAGCTGGCCACCTTTCTTAAACCTGGGCAATATGACAATATCAATCAATATTAATATATTAATATTATTAATTAATTTGGTTATATTAATACTATGAAATCTCCTTATTCAAACTATGACAGTTTTGCATTCCATGACAACTTTAAGTTGGCAAACTTTTCTTAAGCCTGGGCAATATGACAATATTAATCAATAATACTGTGTTAATATTACTAATATTAATATTAATATATTAATGAAGCATGAACAACAGTGTTTGAGGGTTATGTTATATAAGTTCTATGTACTGAACTCTCTATATTCAACTAAGACAATGTAAATACAGTTTGTCATTCCATGACAACTTTAAGCTGGCCACCTTTCTTAAGCCTGGGCAATATGACAATATTAATCAATACTATATCAATTATATTAATATTAATAAAATAATGAAGCAGGAACAACAGTGTTTGAGGGTTCAGTTATGTTAATACTATAAACTCTTCTTATTTAACTATGACAATTTTAAGCTGGCCACCTTTCTTAAGCCTGAGCAATATGACAATATTAATCAATAGTATTATATTAATATTAATAAATGAATGAAGCAGGAACAATAGTGTTTGAGGGTTACATTGTTTCAGTTCTATGGCCACCTTTCCTAAGCCTGGGCAATATGACAATTTTAATCAATACTACTATGTTACTATTATAAATATTAATATTAATAAATTAGTAAAGCAGGAACAACAGTGTTTGAAGGTTACGTTATATCAGTTCTATGTACTGAACTCTTCACATTCAACTATGACAATGTATATACAGTTTTCCCCTCCATAACAACTTTAAGCTGACCACCTTTATTAAGGCTGGATAATATGACACTATTAATTAGTATTATAATAAATGACATCATAACATGCTTTTCTGCATGTCTGATCACAAAGAGAGCACAATTAGCCCTGAAATATTTGCTTTTGTGCAGCAACGTGTATAAAAATATTAAATACGCCACTGCATTCATAATTTTTGGTAGTGCTGTGGGAATGTGTCATTAATTGGTCCTAATACTAATATAAATTGGTGTCAGTTATCATAAAAAATAAACACTATGTGTGATTTCTTAAAACTTTTAATTTCTTGTGATATTACAAGCTTTAGTTTTTTGAGAGAGACTTTCCGCTCCTCACCCTGCCTCCCTCTTTTTTATTAATCATTCCAATCCTCCCACCACCACTCACCACTCTTCCATGCGCTTCTCCAGTGCTGGCAGCAGGAACTGCTGGTGGAAGCAGTAAATGGAGCAGATGTTGGAGAAGATGCCCATGACCACCTCGCAGGGAAAGGATCCGCGGGCCCGCGCCTCTTCCATCAGCCTCCCGCAGAACACCTGGTCCAGCAGGTGAAGCCTGGACACGTAAGCCTTTTCTGTCTGGAGGAGCTCGTTGGCGATGTTAAACACTCGCTGCTGGACTGATAGCTGCACGGCAAAACACACACACACACAAAAACTCCTGTTGAGTGAAGCCAGTCTGCAAACATCTGCAGTGACAAGCATGAAACTGCCTGTCAGAAGAGCTCAAAGTGTGAAAGCTGTTGGAGAAATGCCGGATGTTAACATTCTTCAGTGTGGACCTCTTCAAAGACAACCTGTGAGTGATCTTTCAACTCATAACCTCTAGGATGCAGTGAGAGGTGTTATGTTAAGGAATTGCCAAGAATGGTTTTCTTGTGTTTTTAATGAAAGAATTAATCCAGAAAATAAATCAAATCTACCTCTAAATATAGATGATCAGCCAAAATATACTGGGAGGTTTGCTTCCTTAGTTTTGCACTAAAGCTGCTGAGGCTAATGTAGCCAACGAGTAATGGAAGGCTCTATTCTGCCAATTAGCACTGGATGCCTAAATCACCACACACACAAACTGACATGACGTTTCTGTGGTTATGTCTACATAAACAGTCATAATTCATTTGTAAATGACCTCAAATTATCCATTTAAATTAAACAGGCTGTTTGTGTGACTGGTTGTTAAAAATAATATATGTAAATACTCTAATGAGCTGTCTCAGTCAGAAAGCTGTCCAGACTGAAGTGCTTTTATTACTTATAACTGCTGTAGGCTGAATGTATAGACATATATTATTGTGCAAAAGTCTGAGGCACATCAGCTGAAGTGTTTTTGCACAAGTAAGAACCCCAGATATGATTAGAACTGATGTAAATAATCATACATACAATACAAAGTAACATGAACATCTTATTGTGAGAGAAGTAGATCAGATCTTGAGCTCCAGTTTGAAGAACAAAGTTAGGTTCCAGATTTCTCCTGGACGCCCCAGACATTGTATGAATGTATTCAGTTCCTTCAGCAGCAATCTTGATTTAAAGCAGGTCAAAGCAGGTATTAGATGAGAACTGTAAATAATACTGGGTTGTTTCCACAAGGAGAAGCTTGGAGAGGGTTAAATAAACACACTGACGTATGTAAAAGCACTACTTACTCTATTAATACTGTTTGAATATTTAAATAATAAAGTGTTTTGCTGAGCAAATAAAATTTTCCTGTCTGGAAAAATAGCTTCTAAAATGTTTGTACTGCACTGTATATAAATGCATTGGTTTTCATGACATCACAAAAACAATGAAGTAATCTTTATTTACAGCTTAGTTTGAATTGCTATGTTTACAATTTAAATTGGAGGTCTGCGGTGGGACTGGTTTTTAATCCTGCTGTCGCTAGAATTTGGAAATGAATGAACTGGCAATGTGAATGTTTCAGCCCCCTCCTGCCCGCAGTCCTGTAGAAGGGTACATTTACATCCAGTATTTGACATTTTCTTTTCATAAACATTCTCTGCTGAAATAATTACGGCTGAAAATGCTTGCTGTATGTGGGACTTGCCTTTGGTGGGCTTAATTGCAGTGTACTGACCTTTTCACTTTCCAAAGCAGGAGTCATGCAAGAATGCAGCCCTCTATACAAACTCTTGTAATTACCAACGTTTGTTACTGGTTAATTATAGAGATGGAAGGATCGATCGGCTATGTATCGACAAAATACGTGATCGGCCGATATTTCTCCAATTTAGAGCCTATCCCGAGAGCTGATCAATGGGGTTAAACAAGATAGATAGATAGATAGATAGATAGATAGATAGATAGATAGATAGATAGATAGATAGATAGATACATACCCTTTCATTTTCCACAGACTGACTAAAGAAGCGACGTCGCAGAAAAAAATGTGCTGGAAGTAAACATGTCCGTCTGGATGTTGTTTACTGTACGTGACAGGCCCATCCAGGACGTTTTTAAATTAGTAAAATCAGGGTGTCTCGTTGAGGAACCAAGACAAAGACATTTAACACACTAATCTGTTACGACACTGCACGCAGCTGAATACAGTGAGTATCAGCAAACAGCAGAGCTAGCACACACAGCTAACACAAAACAAATAACCCAGAACACCATACAGACCAGATCTGACCGGTACGAACAGAACAGCAGCAACAATTCAAGATCTACATTTAATGATTACTGATCGTTTAAAATAACAGAGTCTGCGTTTAATGACTGCAGTTTCGACTGTATTTATTTAATTAACTTTTTCCGTTTTAAATTAAGGGTCTAAATGTAATGATTGCAGTATTGGGGATATTTCTTTGATGTACTTTGTTTATTTACTGTTAATTTTGTTAAAAATATTATACTGTTTCACATGAGCTCGTAAAAAATGGTAATAAACCAGTTTAGACCATGTTTCATGACTTGCTTGCACTAATAACTACATGTAGCCCTGCCGTGGCGTATACCCCGAACATGTCTGAACAGCGTTTTCTGCCAAGTTCCCTCAAAATCTCCAGTAATTGAATCTCTCGAATGCCTACATTTGTGTGAATACAGTTTGCCCAACAGCACTCACCTCAACCGAGTCCTGCCTCTCTGCTTTGGGCAAAGGCTGCAGGGCCAAGGGGTTCATCTCACTCTCATCCCCACTCCCTTCCTCCAAATCGCTGTCCCCCTCCGAGTCCCTCCCACCCTCCGCGGCGGTGGCTCCCTCTCCCACGGCTCCTTCCACACAGCCGCAGGAGGAAGAGGAGGAGAGGCGAGGGAGAGTGGCGGTGGGGCTGCACGGACACATCTCTCTCTCGTGCCCAATGCGGTCCTCGTCCCCAGCGAAGCATAGCTCCTCACTGTGTGATGGAGAGCTAATGCTGTCGATGCCGCTGTCCCTATTGGCCAGTTTGCCGTCGGTCTGCGGCGGGGGGAGGGACAACCGGTCTGAAGGGATCTCTGATGGGTTGAGGTCCCTCATGTCCACGGCGTCCAGCAGTTTGTCGGAGGCGCCGTAACCAGACTCCATGGACAGTCGCTTTTCGGAGCAGGAGGCACCTAGCTCGCTCTCATCCTCCTCCTGCACCTCTTCTTTCACCTCCTCCTCCTCCTCCACCTGCTGCTGCTTCTTCTCCTCCTCCTCCTGCTCCTCGTCTTGCTCTTCTTTGGCCAGAAGACTCTCCACAGGTCCTGGAATGGAGGTGCAGGGCAGAATGGTCTCTGAAGGTGGGGTTAAAGACCCCATAGCGGACTGTGGCTCGGGGACCCGTGGGGTACACATCACCCCACCTGTGATGTCGGGCACCATGATGATTTGCTCCCTAAAAAAAAAAAAAGAAAAAAAAAAAAAGAATTAGAGTATTAGCTACGGATACATCTACAAAGCCAGATTTCTCAGTCAGAGAACTTGAGCCCAATGTAACGACAATAGGAGAGGTACTGAAGGACCCCCTTGTTGGGCAACAGATGACATCAATGACAGGTAAACTTGGTAGCAACCTAAAGAGTACTTTACATTAAGAGATGTGCTCCAAATTACGATGCTGGCATGATGAAGGGCTGCAATGAATGTAAGAGCACTATCTCTCCTCTCACCTCTCAAATCGTTCGATTAGTGACAAGACACACGTAGGGGAGGAGCTTCCCTCAGCTCGTGGCAGCGTGGCCCGTGATAGGCGGGGGTCTGCTGGGAGCGGGCGGGATGGAGGCGGTGGGAGGGGTTTGTCCGGGGGCCGGGGTCGACGGGTACTCTGTTGTTGTAGATGTGGTGGTTTCGGGGGCACTGAGCAAGACAAAATCAATACAGCAATCGTTACTATCAGACTGGCGACGTCATGTGACCGTATACCAGTGGGACATACAAATCAGTGTCAGGCCCCCCGGGGCCTCCATTTCACATTAGAAGCTCCGGATAACGCTGCACTTGCATTTTAATTAAACAAATAATCAAAGATCTAATTAAATATCAGAAGCATTGGATGCACTGGGACCTACAACACCTCATTTTCCACGAGGCTTACAAAGAGACGTCTATAATGCTGCGGTGCTACTGACAGACAGGAATTTTTTTTTGCCCCACCCTGCTATAAACTTCCTGCAGAGTTTAGGTCCACAGTAACCTACAACATCTGGATCTAATACTAGGGCAAATCTGCAGGCCCTCGTAAGGTGTATATGGTGAGTTCAATTAGGATGGATGCAGGGTGGTGGAAAATGTGTAGGCACTTCTGCTCATGTTAACACTCAACCATCCACTTGTTAACATGAAAACATAAAATTTATTAGACTGATAAAAAATGCCTTACACAGACGTTCTGGCCTAGAAACAGAGTGTTATGTGCTGTTTATCGTGTCGGCCATCCTCAAATGTTTGACAGAATTTATAAATGTATATAGCTTTCATGTTTTATGCACAGCATTGTTGCTGTCCAAAGAAACACAAGCATCTCTGAAACAGCAACATTACTGGAGAGGGGAACGTCCTATTTTTTACCATTGATGTAAGTCAATAAAACCAGAAAGTTATTTTGCAGCATTTCCATTGGTCCACTCATCATTTGACAAATTCATTGTTTAGCACACATCACTGTGTACTTTATGAGCTGGCATTTTTGGCCTTCGTTAAGTGTACGAAGACAACAACGTTGGTATATCTTTCTTTACAAACCTTTGTTGGGTAAACTTTCCTCTTTCCTATCTGAGTATCGATAGTTGTTATGACTCCCGCTCTGCTAGGAAGCTGCTCTTTAAGGTACCTAATGCTAACCAAACACTAGAAAAGACTCAGAAAAGATGTTTAATAGAGTGGGGATCTTTCAGAGTTCCTAGGTTCCTTTTTAAATTATTTCCCATCATGCTCCTGGTGGTATTTTACAGGAAGAGAAACTGTTGAACAATGGAGCAGAAACAGAAGCACCATTTGGCCACATCTGCCTTTGTGTGTACAGTGATTTGTACAGAAACAGTAAAAGTAAATAAATGGGAAGACACGTCAACGAGGCCCTCAATCACTCCACAGCTCCACCAGTTTCTCCTCCTTTTGTACAGTCCAGCAGAACCGCAGTTTCCAAACTCTCGCCGGACTCCACTCCATGTCTAACTTCAACCTTAGCCATCAGACAGTCCTGTATTGTCTTGCGGCTTCCCGTCTGGTGGTGAAAAGAGCTCTCCTATTGGTTGTCGACAACGCTTAGGTCACTATTTGCGTAAGCCAAGACTTCAGACTTATGATAATATTAAACACGGCTGATTGTATCAGAACGCCAGGACAAGAAAAAGACTGACTTAACCTGCAATCTTGACCACCTTACACTAAACGATCGAGATGACGCGAGCACGACTCAATTCTAGCAAGACTCTTATGATTTTATTCCGACATTGGAAATTTGTCTGCGACAGTAAAATCGCTTGAAAAGTCGTTTGGTGTACGGTCAGCATAAGATCAACTTAGAACTGGGCTTTCTCTTATTTTGTACCATGGTCTTGGAATAACCTTCAGAACAAATTACAGCTTAATGATTGTCCTTGTCTCTCTATCTGAGTTTAAAGAACTGTATAACGGAAGCCTGCGACTGCTACACTTAAGTTGGATCAATTTTATTATTATTATGTATTTTTACTTGTGTCTGTGTGAATATGGGCATGTAAATTGTCCGAGGTCTGTCTGTTATGTTTTATGTGCCTGTAGCTGTAAATGGTGAGGTATCGTGGCCAAGGGACCTCCTGGTTAAATAAAGGTTAAATAAAAAAATAAAATAAAATGAAACATCCATACAATATAAAAAGCAGCTGTCGCATTCAAATAATGTGGAAAAATAATCTACAAAAATGGAGATTCATGTCAAACAGCCATTGGGAATTTCTGGGGTGCAACCAGTCCTGATTGCTTGCTTAGCAACTAAGCAACAAAGCCAGCATTAGTTTGATCATCAAACACAATGCAGCTCAAAGAGCTATACAACTCAATTCAATTAAATTTTAGAAGGCATGTATTGAGCAATATAACTATGTTTAAAAATATGAAAAACAAATGGCTAGCATGCTGGATAACGCCTAATAGCAAAGTCTGTCCACCTCATACGCCATCTGCTTAATATGCAAAGGTATCTTTTTTTTAAAACATGCAGAGCTTGGTAATTCATTCTCTCTACTGGAATGAAGTAATTTCAAGAAAATTTTCAACCACAGTTTGCAAGCATGGCTGCAGAAAGATATTCAGCTTAGTAACCTTAGCTGTCTGATTTCCTTCTCGTCTGATACAGAGCAAAAAAAAGAAAGAAATAATCAAATCTGCCCCAAAGCTTTTGTAGTCTTCCAAACATTCCTCCCACCTTCAAAACATGTCATGAGAAGATGGCTTTCCTGCTATTTTATTAAGGAACCAATGATGAGAATATTCATTTTTACTTAGGAGAAGCTTTAATGTAAAGAAGGCTGAGAGTCCTACCTTGTGGTTTGGGACCAGGTAAAGGTGGACGTGTTTTGGGGGGCGGAGGGGGTGCGTCTTGGGGCCCATTTTCACTTGTGCCGTTGCAATGCTGGGGCCCCAGTGGTCCGGGGTCCGAGCAAAGGCGCTGAGGGGAGTCGTGGGCTCCTGGGCAGGGGCCCGGCTCCAGAGACAGACTCTTCGTCAGGAGCCTAGGACTGGATGCGGACGGGCCTGAAGAACAGAGGACAGACAGAAAGAGTAAGAACTTCAAGACCTAAAACTGTTATTCGTGCATGTCTTTCATAAGCTGAAGCAATTGAGAGTGAAGTGGGCTTAAAATGAATCCTGCTACTGAAAACACCGCCTCTAAGTCACAGACATAGCTCGGATGCTTTCTCTTAGACAATATTAAAACATTTTGTTAGCCAGGAGTTATGTTTGTTTATTAAGTAGTCACATTCATTGTTCGACGTCTTGAAGTTATGTGACGTTTTAAATTCTAAAGTCTCAGAATCAGTTCTAATTTGAAGCTTCTGACTTTACACCATAAGCAAAGCATCGCACAAAAATTCCATCGCTTCCGGGCGACAGTGTTTGAAAGGCAGTGAAGATTACGCCAAGAAGGAGTTATCATTGATAATTCCAGGCTGCTGCTACTTGACTTTCGCTTGTGGAAAGCTAGCAGCAGATGAAAGAACATATCAGTATTTAAATGCAAATCCGAATGAGCTCACTTTGATGAACGAGCTTGGAGAGCAGTGTGGATTACAGCATTAGAGAGGTCCTCTCTGACAGCTGAGAGAAGGCAAACACAGCAACAGCTCCTTCACACTACGTATACTTCACCATGATTTTCATTTCTGCGCGAGCTCCAGACTTCAGAAACTTCAGTCTGGTGGAAAATGACACGCATACAGTACAGAGACCAAACGTGGTGTCGTTATGCTGCTTTATACATATCATATCTACGCTGAACACAATCAGTGGCTTCTGATCCAGTTTTAACTGATCGCAGGTCCTCTTAAACTACATTCATTGTTACTGTACAAGCGTTCATCTTATCATTGAAGCCGTGGTCACGCTGCCAGCTTGCTCGAATGGAAAAGGTAGAAAGTGAAAAGTCTTTTAGCTTCTAGTAGTGTTAAATTTCGCTTTGCACCGAGTTCACTGAGGTGAACGTTCACCACACCATTTAAACACCAGACATGTGCTGTTACTCTCTGAAAGATACTAAATGGAGAAACTGCTCTTCAGTAAACATGTTGCTTGTGATGCACGGTTGCAAAAATAGCATCCTGATCAACCTCAGATGCTCCAGATGTGTTTTAGAGGGATCCGCAAATGATTAAGGCAAAATTTAGAAATACAGGACAGTTTTCAACCACATAAACCCGACGAGCTTGGTACCAGGCCGAAAAACAAAAGGAAGCCGTTTGCTTACATGTTTACTCTTTTAAAAAGCTGTTTATTATACAGATGGCATGACGCCATGGCGCCACTTTCTCTTTTCGCAATACTGATGCAGCTGCCAATACTGACACTACGACTATCAGGCAATATCAATTCAAGTCAAATCTCGTTTTTAAATCTACAAAGCTTTAAAATTAGCTTTTTTTAATTTAAGAGAAGAATCTAAAAGTGGGCCATCCTGTTCTACACTACTCACTCCACTGACCAAACAGACAGAAGTACCTTCAATCTAGCATTTTCTGCTGACATTGAACTGATACTGATATTCAGTGATAATGATATGCTATTCCTACATTTACATGATTGACTATGAATGTACTAGAAATTATGCAAAATTATTTAGAATAAAAAAGTGTATCTTCTAAATTCTGTAAATACATTGGAACAGTTAAACTAACCTTCTCCTAAATATTGTAATTTATTTTGCTAAAACACATCTTGTTACTGTGGTTAACATCAGATGTTCCTTCCACACCATTGTGGTTTAATCAGATCTCCTGAGTGGTTACTACTGGAGAAATTAACATACAAAAACTGGCAAGAATCTCACAGCCGTATTCCTATAACATTAAATACATTTTCTAAAATATGCATTTATTTATTTGTTTGTTTGTTTGTTTGCTCATACCTGTGGAGGTTATGTTTGACTGCATGACATATTACTATATTTTTTGGTGGATTTCTTCCAGTAGCTTATGACTTATAGTTTTCCAATCTTAATGACTTCACATTCAAGCACACAAACACACACACACATACAAAAAAAGGGGAGGGAAGTGTGTGTGTGTGTGTGGTGGGGGGTTCAGGGTATAGAGCTGCATACCGACAGCACAATAGCAATAATAGCATATTCCTCAAATGCACTCCAACACAAAAGCAACAGCAAATAATAAAACATATACAAATGATAAAAGCAATGTAGTACTTAAGTATTAAGTAGTAAAGTGCTTCACCTTTTACCCCTCTATATATCTCTATAAGTATAAACCCCAATTCTGATAGTATTCATCCAATTTTCCAAATATTCTAAAGGACTAATGTGCTAATGATACTCTAAGTACAATTTGTCTTCCTATCATAACACTAGTACAGACCCAATCAGCTGTAGGCTTATGGCATTGAGCTAAGACTGTGGGCTCCCCAAGAATATAAAGTCTGGGACAGAAGAAAATTGGAATTTCTATTACCAATACATGTTCTTGAACACTAAGCCAAAATGGTTGGACTTTAGAACAAGACCACAGCGCATGTACCTAAGGTACCTTCCTTTCTTTTACACCTCCAGCATTCTGATGATTCTATGGGTCTGTCTCAAAACCTAGTGAGCTCCTACATAGACAGCATTTTATGTCATAGTATGCACGCTCCAGAGGCTGTCCCAATTCTTACATACCTTAAACATGCTGTCTACTGAGGAACCTTATTTAGACCTGATTTTAAGGAAGCACTGAACGCTTCCTCAGCCGCTAAGACAATCCCATGATGCAACACAGGCTAATCTACGAGCAGTGAAGTGGTTTTGAAATGTGAGTTATTTTGATTCTCTCTGGAGTTTTAATGTGTTTCTGCTCATATAATCAGGCTATTGTTTTGGATGCCGGCTGGTAGCTTAGCAACCAGCCAAACCACCGTTCACGTGCTGCAGTGGGCGGGAACAAGCCGTGACGCAGTCTCTCTCTAACTAGAGCGTCTCAGTAATCTGTTTTATGAGGAGAGATGAGGAGAGAACGCTGCTACTTACACAGCTGCTACCTAGACAGCCTACTTACACACTCACTAGGTTTTGAGACACACCCTATAAGGACAAGCTTATATAATCTGCAAGGTGTCCAGTAGAATCAATGCAGAATCTTGACCTGTCCAAGTCTAACTCTAAGATCCCTGGACATTTCTGAATATTCACTTCTTCAGCAGCTTTATTTTGTCTATAGTAAGGAATATTGCCTGAAATGCCCTACATATATGTTACTGTAGGCAAGTCCCACACCTCCCTGCTATATAGGCCTGTCTACAGGAAATTTAATGCTTAATCATATGCATCCCTGTTCCAAGACTCACAATTACAATATTTACAATAAAATTAACTTGCTTTAATGTAAATATCATTTTCTAATAATGTCACCATACTGAGCTTTTCTTATAAAAGCAGCAAACACAGCTAAATAATGTAACTATTTTCATACTGCAGTCTCATTTCTATGGCTGTTCCAGTAGAGATGTCAGCATGCATATATGTGGGAGTTAATGTATTTATGGCAGGTCTGTTTTTATTAATATACAGCATCCAGACAGAATCAGTAGGCAGTGATTAATTTACTGTAGTTTAGCCCTAAAGGACATCTGTACCGGTGCTTTAAAAGCTTTGAACAAAGAGTGGATGAGTGTTTAGTGGAGAGAATGTGTCTGCGTGGGTCTGGAGTGGATTATGTAGGTCAGTGTGTTAAAGCGTCAGACTATAGTGTGTCCATGCTGTGTTATGATTCGCCTATTTAGCGGCTCAATCAATCTCAACACTTCTGGACGGCTCGCTGCGGCTCCAGTGACATAATAATGCCCCGAACAGGAAAAAGCTGAACAAGCTTCAATGGGCTTCACTGTCCCCAGGGGCCGGGAGGGCCGCGTAAATATGTTTTTGAAATAAAAAAAGGATGCTTTGATATTGAAATGAGCGAGACCGAAAACATATGCTTGTTTTTTCTGAAGCGAATGTGGCGGGGGGATTTCTTAAAGTGGCGCGGACAGGTCAGATGGTGGGCAGGCCAGCTGTGTTGGCTAGGAGATGTTGCTGTTTAAAAAAAAAAAAGAGAGCAAGCAAGAGAGAGAGAGAGAGAGAGAGGGAGAGAGAAAAAGAAAAGAAAGTTGGCTTGCATCCACTATGCGGAGCCTAATTGGTTCCATATGACGACACTCGTACCCACTTGTGCAGGCTGGGGGCTGAAATGACTTCCACATGCTCTGTTAAAATGGCTTAAAGGGGCAGGAAGGCAAGCGGGAGGTGGAAAAAAACCCCAAAGGTATCCCGGCCACAGATCTGACTGCACAGTGTCTGCTAAGTTTGTTTTAGTTTTTTTTATATACTTCAGAAACCTCATCTAAAATAGGGCGGCGTTCAAAAATGTAAGGATGTTTAGACCGTGGGGTAATGGGAGTTTTTTTTAGGTGAGATATATATATATATATCTCATATAGGTCATCTAATATTATAGCACATAGGTCGTATATACCTAGAAATCACCCAAATAGACAATCATATCCAAAACAACAACAAACGAAAGACAATAAATGATCATCTCACAGGGTCAGAAAGTCAGACCACTTTTCCAGTCATGGAATAGCAGACGGAGGAAAAACTTTCCATTTGTTTTTTTGCACTAGGCTAGACTACTCCAAGTCACTCAGACATCTAAACAGATGGACAAATTCTTTCTCTCTCTCTCTCTCTCTCTCTCTCTCTCTCTCTCCATTTTCTGCTCTTTCACAGAAAGCATCAACAGCATACCAATAACAGCATACTCAACTCATGCATGTTCAACAGCACCGGTGCATCAGTAAACAGTACGGACCCCCTAAATACAAACATGAAGATAGGATACCCTAAATAGACCCACTCTGGCCCTTGCAGAGAAACACATATACAATGACACGCATAGAAACGCTCTCTTCTTCACAGTCAAGTTTCCTTCTGACTGACTATCGTTTTCATGCTCCACTTCCCATGTAGACATGAAACAGCAGACAGGCCCACAAAGATATGTACAGTAAACTGAGCCACTGGGCAGGCCTAAAATAAGCAGGGCTACTGTACCTCCCTGCTATTCAGAGATTTATGCCATTCTTAAGATCAGCTCAGGAGGAGTAGAGGACGGAGGCTGCTGCAGAATTATGGGATGAAAGGAATTCTAATGGGTGACAGTACGTCAAAAATTAGCTTCCCGTCTGCGCGCTTCATGAAGCTGAGTTAAAGCCGCAGACAGAGGCTACAGAACAGCCAGCACTAAAAGCTTTGGGGGCACGCTACTCTGAATGCAAGAACTGATATTTAACGGCATATAATGTTCAAAAAAAGATATGTATTGTTAATTACAGACCAAGCAGCCCAAACACTCTGTGGCCCATGACAACACCAGTACTGATAACAATAGTAGGAATGCAGCGATATGAAGATTTTAATGCATGTACTTGCTAATATTCATTATAAAATGTACGACTGCATCCACCTCTATTAGCATTATGCATAAATAAAACATTAATCTGTCGAGTACAGACCAATATGTATCAGTAAAATTAAACAAAACGCTGTAATACTGTCATTGTTCTTCTAGAGTACAATAAATACGTAATCAAATATTGGTTTGAAATTTCAATACCCATAACTGCTTATTTTATTTTATTTTTAAAGCGGTTATGTGCCAATATCAAATTTCTATGTTATTGTGCACCTCTAATGTATTCCAATTAAACGATAGTGGTGTTAGAATTTTACACCCCATTCGTTTTAGATGAACCGTTTACAGTAGGGGTGTTTTTAAAAAAATCGATTTTTCGATTAAAATCGATATTCATTTGAATAATTCAATATGGAATCGTATAAACCAGAGATCAACTTTTAAAATGAGCATTCCAGCTACATTTTGGATTCAGAAACCATGACGGTATATAAACATATACACACTAATGTTTTTAGTAATGGTAGGTTGAGAGTTCTTTGTACATTTACAACATTAGTTCATATTCAAACAAAACATATTATTGTAACTGAAATATCCCTAAATGAATCAATATTAAATTGAATCGAATCGAATCGGAAATCGACCTGAATTGGGATCGAATCGATCCGGGAAATCAGTGGCGATACCCAGCCCTACTTTACAGACTGAAGTGATCAGCAGTTATTCCAAGACATTTACACGATATGCATCATAATACTGGTTATAGGTTGGAACAGAAACAAGAGAACCTGTTGTGCTACGTATACAAACATTCTATAATAACATTAACCTACAACAACAATGATAATCCAACAGTTTATACACTGATCTGCACTCCATCAGATTAAAGAAGCCTAATTACGCTCATTTTGTAATGAAACAAGTAATCAATGCTCTCTAAGTACTGAGGAAATCCGTGGTATACTCTGAAAAGTGTATTGTGGCCTATTTTAGCATGACAGTGCTAAAAATTATCTATAACCTGCCAAACATGTGATCTAAATATCAGCATCTGCATTATACATCCTGATATGACAGTATTCCTTTAGCCTAAATGATAAAATCCATGAATTTGGTTGACAGATGGGATCAAATGATTTTCCATCACATGCTGGAATGTCAGGGAATGCAGGAGCTCTGCAGTATGCTGAAGAGCTGGCCAGTGCAGAACTGTACGTAAGCTAACGGGGGAATGCGCTCCAAGGTCAAACCGCTGCAGATGAGCACGAATCCAGAGACCAAGAATCACACACACATACACGTGCCTGCCCGAGCAAATGGGACACACTTTGCACCAGCAGCATGAGGAAGTGACCATTTAGGAGTCTCACACTTATGCACATATCTTGGCATCAAATTAGTGGGTCTGGAATTGTAACATAGCACAGAGTTACACGAAATATAGTGACCACACTATTTTCCACATTCCCTATTTTTCTGTTTATAAATAAATAGTTCATTTACTAGGGCTGTGTATTGGCAAGAACTTGGCAATATAGCGGTCACGATTCAATATATCGTGATATACTGCGATACTGTAATGCTTACAATAGCACTGCGCCCTTGTGCTGCTTGTTAATGTTGGAGTGGAGCTAAAAATGGATTACAACACTGCCATCTTGTGAGGTTCAAACACAACACACAATGATTCACTGTCTGCCAGGAATCTGTGTATCAATACTGTGTTTTTGAGAATCTATTCAGTATCACCAAACATAATATTTATATATTTTAATATTTTCTTACACCCCTATCATTTACAGTCTGTTCATGTCTAAAGAATTAAGACTGAACCGATATGGAACTTTAGCACACAGTGACAAAAAGCCTGAATTTATTAAAACAATATGTGAATATAATTCCATAGAAATGTATTAAAGATTATTTAATACTGTTATGTTGACTGTTTATGTCTGCAAACACATATGAGGTGCTTCTGCTGATTTTACTTCCTATTAAAATAGTACAGATAAAAGACCGCAGTTGAGTTTCATGTTATTATTATGTTATTATGTCATTATTACCATTTATTAAACATTATTTCATTAAACTATTCCCAAAATAATGTAACACTCCTACATCCTGTTGTTATATCAATGACTGAATTCAAATAAGACTTTAAATTTAATAGATTATAGTCATAAAAACCAAACGCCATCCAAGAAAGGTGATATGTGTGTTTGACCAGACAATCTTTCTTGTACATGAGCATTGGCGTCACACAGTTCCAGTTTTAAATACATGGTGTGTCTGTTCACACGCTACTACAAGGTGTTATACCAACCAGTGCTCCTCAGTGCTCTTCATCAACGGAAACTAAGGTACCATTTAATAGCGTGACCAATCTGCCGAACAGAACACTGAATTTTAGACTACTGCCCAGCATCAGCAGCGAGTGTTCTGTGCTACATCTGACTACATGGTAAAGATGGATGAATTTCCATGTAAGCCAGGGGGAGTGCAGGCCACAGTTTTGACAACCGCGGCAGAATCCTCCTCCCACTGGACATGGTCGTTCTTTTTGGTGATCCATTACCTGCAGACAGAACACTTAAAGAAGATGCTACACTTCATTCCGTATTCTGTATTTCTGCAGTGCAAAGCTTGATGACTTACACAGCTAGTTTTGCCTTTCCATGCTGGTGGAATAACAAGCATGCATTCCCAGAATATGAACTCCTAACCCTGGCCTTCAGAGTCCAATGCTCACCTGCTACACATCATATCACCTCAACACTGAAAACCAATTAGGTGCAGATCAGGATGCCAGGCAAGACCTGCATTAATGTAGAAATAGTGATAGTTATTATTAGGATTTAATCACGATACCGATACTGCTTATTAATAACTTGACTTAATATTACTACTTAACCTACCTATAAGTTTATTGACGCAATCATATCTCAACTATTCTTTTAATGCTGGAAGCATTTCAGATTTTAAGCTATCAAAGTATCCAACCAGTAGCTTTAACACAAAGGCTGAGGATGAAGCTTCTTATTTGCTAGCTTCTTGTTTAAGTCTTCCTGTTCCACCTTAAACGGTGCAGCAGTAGTAACTGTAATGCTTAAGGCCCTTGCATGTAACTGCTGCGCCATTTAAGGTGGACGGGGAACAATTAAACAAGAAGCTGGCAAATAGGAAGCTTACTTCAGCTTTGCAGTTTTAATGCTGGGAGTGTTTTGATTAAGGTGATTAAACTAGCTAAATATCCTACCTAGAGCTTAATGTATGGACCTACCTATAACTATAATTACATGATGATTCAACATTTCGACATGAGGTTGCTGGTGTTTGTTATCCCTTTACACACAAATACCGTTTTTCCATATATTGCATTCCATATATTGCACACTGCTGAATGTCTAACCCTTATATATTGATACATGTTGATGTTCCCCTTCAACCATTTAAAATGTCAGCTATGTAGATTGATTCAAAGTTACATAAATACCAATGGCAACACTATTTGTCCAGAAGCTTATCATTATTTTGGTAGTGGCCACTTAATAACCAGGACCACTGTGGTTCATAGAAGCCCATCGCTATGCACAAATATGAACAACAGTCTACTGAGAAGAAAATAAAAATCCAAAACACAAACACAAGGCAGAAAAACCCAAAATACCTCTGTCTGCGCATGGTTTGGCGTATTCCCCAAGCTTGTGGTTTGAAGAACAAGACTCTGTTAGGCACTGTCTGTTAGAGATCTCAATATCTATGGATTCAGGCTTTTTCCATTCAACAGAACCGACCGGTCAAGATCCCTGTGCCCTGCCAGTTGCTTCTAAATCAATAATCCATTCAAAATGCCATCTTTCCGCTGACCGATGCATCCATCTTATCTGACTCTGCATGAATATTTCATGAATCCTGTGTAACCCATTTGAGTGACCGACCCAAAAGAGCTCGGCCTCCTGTTTGTATCCATTTGTCTGGCGAAAAGGAAGCCACAGCCTATGAGATGCAGCCATGTTTACTGTTGCTGCAGTACGAAAACCTGCATCTTCTGCCTCAGCAACTTTGCAACACTCGGCATTGTTTTGATTCATCTCAAAACTTGTTTTGACGCATCTCTGAACTTGTTTTGCTGCGCCTCGGAACTTGTTTAGAAGCGTTAAATGGCTAGAGGACATAAAAAGAACTGCCGGCTTTCAATTTGACGTAATAGGAAGGTGCAGATGGGAAGCTTTTGTGCAGACACTATGCTATGGAAAATCACTTGTGCTCAGACGTCAGGTTAGCCGGGGTTTGATAATATCTCGTCTACAGCGAGCTGAAGGACGTGTTGAAAACTCCAGGCTGTGGACTATTTTTATCCTCATGTCATTATAGACTGCACTGACAGGACAGTCAACACACGGCCGACGCTCGAGCATTCTCTTGCCGAACACCCGCTCTCATCTTGACACGCTACCAAAGATGATACAGCACCAAAATAATGGCATGCTGTCAACTGATGAACTAGTTTTTAACTCTTTCTCTTTTTTCTTCCTGTCAGCAGCACAGATGTGTTTTAAATATAAGATATGGCTGACGCTTTAATACAAATAAAAAACAGGTCTGAGAAGCTGGGATGCTGCAACAACCACCACACAATAACATAATGTCTAGGAACAAGACATACTTATATTCTCCATTTTTCAAAAAGATATTGATTGATAAGTAAATGTTATGTGTTGAAACTCTAACAATGCATACAAACTACATCTACATCATATCAACAAAGTGGGGAATATTCAGTTATCCCTGATTTGGAATGATAATCCCTAATATACTTCTTTAATGTTTTAGTCTAGTCTCTATTTCTCTGTACAGCTAACTTAAAAGAACTTGCAAGTTAACTCAAAGCAAACATAGAACAGAAGCCAATCGGCAGCTGCTTCAGGCATACAATGGTAGACGGTGACTGGGTTGAAAAATGCTGCCGTTTTCCTTTAAGGCAGTCAGACACACTAACAGTGATATATCACAGACAGCAGATAAACTGCCTATGACATCTGGGCCTCCACTGTCTGTTCTAAAGGGGTCAGTACTGCAGTCTCAGAGTTACCCGGCTCGTCCCGCATCTGTCATCCACTGTAATGGATATGACACGCTAACCAATCTAGATTAGATTAATGTAACCGTGACCTGGGGGAGGGTGTATACAATAGACTGTGCTTTGGAAAGAAGGCTGTTGTTAAAGGTAGGCCAGCGACAGCAGGGCAAATCCTGAAAGAGCCACAACAATACTGAAAGAGAAATGGGCTCAGAACAGCTTACAGGAATAAACAAGAGACCAAGAATGTGTGTTGTTCTCAGACACACCCACCACATCATGGTGTGTCAGAGGGAGCGTGGGTACTATATTTTTATCCTTTCGCTTCTCAGCATTTATCCATTCTGAAACCATAGCAGGTTTTTAGTGCAGGGAAGACAGCAAATCATGTGTTGGCGTCGCTGAATATGATACCTGCCCTAACACTGACCCACAAACACATAGACATACTGGTGACTTCATTTGATACAACTACCTTGTATCTACACTTATCGTCCACTCACTCTGTGGGGGCGCTTATAGCTCTACAATTACAGATTGTAGTCTGTCTGTTGCCTTTATTTGTTAGACCCCATGTTTCTTCTTCAACAATGGACAGGGCTGCCACAGGACCACCACTGAGCACATATTAGTGTAATGGTCGATCATTCTTGCACAATTTGTACTTTATGGCTGCTGCTCTTCATACTTGCACATAAAGGCACATTATTAAAAAGAAAAAAAACTTTTACTTATATTTTATATATATACTTCAATTTATATTATTATACTTTATATATTTTGTATATATTTTTTATTATTTCTGTTTTCTATATCTTTTTCTATTGGTGAATGGAGGAACAGCAAAGTAAGAATTTCATTGTACAGTGTAACTGTCTGTTTCTGCTGTGCACATGACAATAAAACTCTTGAATCTTGAATCCAAAGTTTGAATATTTGTTCGAACCCCATGGGATCCATATTTATTTCATGTTATTTAATGTTTATTTTCCAAATACTTGTTGAAAATTTCATATTCATGTTCTCGCATTCTGCCAAATAGATTCTATTTTTTAATCTGGCACAGAAGAACGTGACCTCTACATTGAAAGCATCCGTGCAGTGAAACACCCACATGCACACATGCTGGTGAGCACACACACTAGGGGGCAGTGAGCCATCCACAGTGCCAGGGAGCAGATGGGGGTTAGGTGTTTTGCTCCAGGACACTTCAGTCACATCCCGTCAGTTCAGGGAACCAAACCAGCGACCTTCAGGTCACAGGGCTGGCTCCCTAACCACCAGCCTATGATTGCCCCCTTCTCTAACTTATACGCTCTGTATGCAGAAACAGAGTTTCAAGATTAAACAGCTGAAGGCTAACGTCCTGCTAGATCAGCACAGCGTGAGAACAGTGTGGTACAGAAAGTTTGTCCAGACTAAAAAAGTCTTTAGCTGTGATGGAACAAATTTGTTAAAGAATTTAAACTCAGCTTTGGACAGCTTATTATTTGAACACATAACAATATTTAACATTGTTTCATGTTTTATTTTTCCACGCTCTAATAATGCCCATTGTCACTACAGGTGCTGTCCTGTCAGGTTTTATTTGGCATGTTGGTTGATGAATCGTTTCAGACAGTATTTAGTTGTACTTGGGTCCGTTTTGGACTTGAAACATGATGTGGTTTGGCTTTGACTTGTGTTGTGCTTGGGTGGGTTTTGCTCATGTTGAACTCGGACAGAATATTCTCAGGCTGTATTCAGGTTCAGACTACAGTTAAGACACGATTACGGCTAATTGCTGGATACAGTGCTGTTGCTGGATCCTTATTAAAGACTGTGTACACTGAGAGTGTTTAGGGTTGTTTCTGGAGATGGGACAGCTTGCTCTGCAAGTTTGGTATGTTTGGTAAAGTGTACGTTTGGAGACCGGACGTGGTCCAGTGGTCCAGTCCTCCTGTGGTTTGGGGTTGCATCCAGCAGACCCTGGTGCAGCTCACGGCATGTGTGTAAGCTATCCACTCCCGACGCCACACGCAGTATTAGTTAATTTTGTGCAACTTACAACTTATATTCTACAACTCTACAACTTATTGAGTGTACAGAGCCCATGGTAAAGAACGAATGCAACACATGGAATGGGGCAACTGATCCAACGTTTGTGTGAAATTCTTGTGGGTGTGTGAAAGCAAACCAATGAAATTGAGCCCCTCCCCAAAATAAGCCCAGAATCATGGGTACTCTCTATTAGACGCACCTATCTTGTATAGTCCTTCATCAATTTCTGGTCAAAGGACACTGTTGGCTGGATCATTTCTGGTAGGTGGACTATTCTCTGTCTAGTCGTTACCCTGATTTAATTCAAAACTCCAGTAACACTGCTCCATCACACAAGCACTCACTACCATGTCAATGTCACTGCAGTGCTGAGAATGATCCACCCCCCCAAATAATAACTCGTCAATGGTGGACCCATGGGCGTACTGCCCACTAATGAATAAAGGGCTTAGACGTTTCTCAAAGAAACATATAGAATGCAGTCTACAGTAGAACTACAAGGTGCACCTGTATGGTAAGTGGACCTGATGAAATGGACAGGGACTGTAGATTCATGACAAGTGCACTTAAATGGGTGGTCAGTGAGCATACATTTCCATACACACTGTATTGACAGTGTGCAGCCCCTGCATTGTAAAATAGCCATGCAGACACTGGATCCGGCAATTAGCCTGACAAAACAGCATTACACACAGCCATAACAGCCACTGCATCGCAGAACGACATTTCTATGCGTGCAGACGCCCTGGTCATACACACAAGCATGGCTCGAAAGCAGTGACGCTAACAGATGCAAAGTCCTGCACGGTAGAAAAACCTCTAAATGCATGGGGCTTTATTCCCCCCCTTCCAGAAACACACCAGCCTGCATGTTAGCCTGCCTGCATCACAGCCTGCATCCCAAATGCACCAGCGCTAGGCAATGCTGCACCAGTGTGAAAAATGTAGGTGAAGCAGCAGCAGCAGCAGCAGCATGACTTTCCCAAAGGCTGCTGCTGATCAAATCCAGGCATGCAGAGACATCCATCAAATTTAATAATGCAAATCAGAACACTGGCAGCACTGCATCAACCAGACCCACCTTCTTACATACACCAACAATCAATTAACCACATTTAAAGACTGGCACTCGGGCTATGGGTTTCAGCAGGTAGACAGGAATTGCAGATTCATCGGATGCGACCTGCAGCCTCCTGTTCAGCAGGACGCAGCCACGCCATTTCCCACTGACACACTGAACTAGCTCATGTATGAATAATATGACCTACTACACGCTGCAAACGGAGCCGCGGCTGCACGACAGGACACGCTTTTAATCTCTCTGCATGCATTTTTATTCCAAATATATAGATAGATAAATAAATAAATAAATAAATAAATAAATAAACCACAGCTACGAGATAGCAAAGAAGCTAAATGGTCTTACCCCGGAGCACACTGGTTTTATCCATGTACATCGCGCAGCAAAACACGAAACCAGTCATTAAAATACACAGTGGGAGACTCCACTCCCCCGAAACGCTAAAACGACGAAATGAGGGGAAAAATAGCGCAACTGAGGCTTAAAATAAAGCGAGCTTAAAAACACGACGGGTTAACTTAACCCAGTCTGAGGGGATTCGCCCTCATAGGGAGCGCGAGAGCATCTTCGCGAGGTCAACGGCTTTTCTCGTCCCATAAAACGGCCAATTTAACCGGCTGAGCTCAATTTGAGGAGTTTACGGGTGTTTCGTCGCGCTGCCCCATGGTGTCAATCGAAAAAAGGGCTTTAAAACGAGATAAAACGCGTTTCCCTCACGGCCCCCCGCCCCACCGCGGCCGCCGCGCTCAGCCAGACAGCAGCAGCCCCGCTTTAACGTTCGGTATGACCCCGCCCCCCACCACCCGTCCTCAGCTCTGTTTCCTTGACAACAACTTTAGAAGGCGTTATTTCTTTTCCACCCGTATTCAGGACTAGTCCCGCCCCCTCTGATCAGGATTGGCTAGTCGTGCCCCGCTTCCAGCACTGTGATTCGCCAGTGGCCTGTCAATCGTGGAGCAAGAGGCGGGACTCTTGACGGAATACGGGTAGAGAGGGAACATCGGTACTGCATCTGAGTACTGATACAGATAATATTTACTATTTATCCCCCGAAATAATAGGGTTAGTAGCACAACTGCAGCAAATCATGTTTCAACATAATTACAGCCTACTGACTGGAAACTCTGATGTCACTTGTTACGCCTAATATAATTTGTGTTTTACGATGCACTCTAATTGCATGCAAGCTAAAGAAAATCTTTGGCTTTTGAGCACACATACAGCACAGTAGCAGTGAGCGGCTATTAATCAGGTAAATTTACATTGTTCATAGTCAGACAACAGCTTTCTAGGGATTCAATGACTCCCCTGTAGCCACTGGCATCACACACATCATAGAAAGTGCACTAGCACTTTCATTCATCTCATATATTTGTGTATATTAGTGTATATATTGTCATTTACTATATTATTATCGTAGAATATGTTGCTCTTGCCCTAATATATCGTTGCTGTCTAAATAAAAACAATTATTACTAAAATAGCAACTTTACAGGAGAGGGCAAAAGCTTACTTTACTTTTAATGTAAGTCAATAGAACCAGAATTTTTCCAAGCTATTTTGGAGCACTTCTATTGGTCCATTCATTGGTCTATCTCTTTCACACAGTGTCATGTTTTTTTTTGGATAGCAACCATACACTTCAGATATGCCATCTTTTATGATACCTAATTGTTTTACGTGAGCAGGCAGCTGTCAAAGCATTTCCCTGCTAGTTTTACCGCATATGAATATGTATATGACAAATAAACTTTGATTTGACAATTAGTATTCCAAATTGTATGTGTAAACCATAAACACATTTCTAAACAGACATCTGTGACATTTACACAGACATTTACATAAAGACAATGCTTACTACTGAAGAGACATGTCCCACTGCCCCAAGTGTTGGGACTCAAGATGTAGTATTTGCAGGCATTTCAGTTAATGCCTTCTTACTTGGAGGAGTAGGAGACATGTCAATTGAGCATCTGTGCTGTAGCATCGACCAGATAAATGTCCAGCAAATTTCAATCCATTAGAGTAGTGGTTCCCAGCCCTGGCCCTGGCGGTCCCACTGCTCTGTGCATTTTACTGCTTTCCCTGCTCACAACACACCTCCTGATCCAAGTGAGTGGTTAATTAGCAAGTCCTTCCTGAGCTGAAGTGGGTGTTTTAGAGGAGGAAAACATGTGCAGGGCTGGGAACCTGCACATTAGAGGAAACAAGAATTGGCCTTTATGTTTTTATTAATGGAACTGTATTTCGACAGAAATATGATGTTCTTGTTATAAAGACAGAAATGTGGTTCAGCAAGCCAAGTCAGGATCGGTTTTGTAGCAGCGCTGGTGTGAGACGTAGCACTGACTCAAACATAAGTAAATGTATAGGCTACGTTTTGTGTATTGTACAAGATCGTATGATTATATGAACAGAAACATAAACATATAAATATGGGCCATTATTATTGTTGTGTTTAGTGAAGGGGAATGTGTACTGCTAATGCTGAGTGGCATTGACAAAATTCAATATCAAGATATTTCCTAAATGTATAGCAATGGTTTGGTATCAGATGATATTAAAGAGAGAAACACATAGTTTATTTAAATTTTTGAAAGGAGCTTTAAGTATATGGGGTACCATTTGAAATTTCGTCCCCACAATAAGATATTGAAACTAAAAGAAACTATTTTAACCCCATTATTTTACTGAAGAGAATACTAATGCATAATTAAATTATATTAATGATGACAATTCAAATATCAGCATATCACTGCTGTTAACAACATTCCTTACATAATTTTAAAATACTTGTCGTACTTTACAATGTGTGTATGTTATGTGGACTAAAACAAAAAAACCACAGGCTATACTGACTTACATTAAGAGTAAGGTAAGTGTTTTCCTTCCCCTAGTTATCATTTTGGAGATTTTCAGCGACATGCAGTTTTACTGCGTTCAGGCCTTAGTGTGCCAGACTGCCACAGTTTTGGTGATGTAGCAGTGAACGTCTAATAAATTCAGGTAAATTCACACGTTCATAGTCAGACAACAGCTTTCCAGGGATTCGGTTAATCTCATGTATCCACTGGCATCACACACTAGAAGGTGCACCAGCACTTCCATTCATCTCATTCACATCTACTTTCTATTCATATATTGGATATTTGTGTATACTAGTGTATGTATGGTAATTTGTTATATTATTACCACAGAATATATTTATATCTTACGTATGTTGCTCTTACCCTGATATATTCCTTACATAACTTTAAAATACCTGTCGTTCTTTACAATGTGTGTACATGTAATGTAGGCTGGTTACACTGACTTACATTAAGAGTATATTAAGTGTTTACTTCCCCTAGTTATCATTTTGGAGATTTTAAGCAGCGACATGCAGTTTTACTGTGTTCAGGCTTTAGTGTCTCAGATTTTTTTTTGGCCGATATCTAGAAGTTTTCACTTTATTTGGGTGCTAAAATGTAACACTAGTAATAAAAAGTAGACGCACAACATTTCTAAACTTAACATCATTTACTGAACACTGACTTAACAAGAAAAATTCAAAATATTTTTCGGCCCCTCAAAAATACAGTATGACCACATTACTGCTGCGTGAGACATGAGAGAGAGAGAACGAGAAAGAGAGAAAGAGAGAATGAGAGAAAGAGAGAAGAGAGAAGAGAGAGAGAAACAGTACGTGATGCGAGAGAGAGAGTCAATAGAAGCGTTGTTCGCGTGAATCATTCGTTTTCACTTATATTCGCCAAACAGTTCCAAAAGTTTTGGCTTGGGGTCCTTCACATCCCACCACAACAATAACACGGGGCTGCGGACGTGCCTGACTTTAAATCGGTGCTAACAAACCCGGATACCGGCCGATGCTGATATATTAAAAATGGCAAATATCGGCCCAATATATCGGTCGACCTCAGACTGCCACAGTTTTGGTTTTGATGTCACAGCACAGGGTGTTCGGTTGCTTGCTAGGATTACTTCGTCTACAAGCTGTTCAATACCTCTGTTATTAGATAAGATTTGTGATTTAAAAACAGCATTCTGTCAAATTTCAATATAAAAACACATCTTTTAGCCCTACTTGGGACACAAACGTAAGGAGAGGGTAGACAGAAAAGAGAAACGAGAACTGACACCGAACAAAGCTGTATCACCTCGGTTCTCTCCTTCGAGTCAAAGGATTATAAAAATAACACAAATCGCAGGTGGCTCGCCTGAGCACGGTGCACTTCATCATCATACACTCTAAATTGTGCTGGCTCTCTGCTCGTAGTGACAGGACTTAATAATCTCCAGCAGAGAGTGAATTTGGATTATAGGCCACTGAGGCTGAAGTATAACCCTTTCCTTCTTCTCATTCTGTCTCTCTCTCTCTCTCTCTCTCTCTCTCTCTCTCTCTCTCTCTCTCTTCCTCTCTGTCCCTCCTTTTCGTCACCCCTGCTGGGACATTGGTGCTGTTGCTCTCTCTGGCCTTGGCGCAGGTCGGAGGATTTAAATGGAGAGATTTACCCCCCTGATTTCCCTGGGGAGATGGCCATCTGCCTACTGTCACCCGGCCCACTTGCGCCACTCCTACACACGCGCACATGCTCGGCAGTAATAACACACAATACACTACATAAGCCAGAGGGCATTTACTTACATATATGTACACGTGCACATGCACTTAGGCACCCAAAGGCAACCAGCTGTCCTATTTATAGCTTTAACAGAAGCTCCAGCGAGTGCCATTAACAGTATACATTCATCACAGACAGCTGTGCGTAACGATGACAAGTGAATACATATTTATAATGGCAAAGACAAACGTATACATGAAATTTAAAAAGTACCAAAGTGATCCTTATATTGCTGCTCTAGACACTAAGGACCCAAAGGCAGTGTGTCACTGTGGTTGGGAACAAAGCGTAAAGGAGAATTTTATTATTAATTAGGGGTGTAAGAAAATATTGAAATATTGAATATCGGGATATTAAGTTTAGTGATACTGTATCAATTCTCAAAAACACAATATGGATACACAGATTCCTGGCAGACAGTGAATCATTGTGTGTTGTCTTTAAACCTCTGACCACTACATGGCAGTGTTGTAATCCATTTTCAGCTCCACTCCAACATTAACAAGCAGCACAAGGGTGCAATGCTATTGTAAGCATTGACAAACCTGTTCATACAGTGGTGTGTTTTAATAGTAGGATTTGAAAAATTACAATATATCACTCGACTTGCAGTATTGCAGTATATCGCGATATATTAAATCGTGACCGCTGTATCATGATACCTATCGTATCGCCAGGTTCTTGCTAATACACAGACCTATTTGCTATGTTTTGAAATCACCAACATCAGACTGATGCTCAGATATTTAAAGTATTTAAAGCTGATTTGAGTTGATAACGCATTAATTGTATGCCGCAAGAGCACTGTTAACATTTAGGTGAGTCTACAGCAGCGCCAGGATAGCGACGTTAGCTAACTTTAGCATTTATCTGACATTTATTTGTCTGCTTTTTTCTGCGTCAACTACAAGCAACATGAGATCCACTGTGGCTTCTCAATATGACCTTTCATTTAAAGCAGTAGGGCTAAAATGCTGAGTGGCGTGCTGTGACACACTGAGGCACCTGACTCCCCGGCAGAATCCGACTTACTATCATGTGTATAAGCATGACGCATGCATACAGATGCTAGAGATTGTTTCTTTATGTAATAACAGTTAAACAGTCTCACAGTGACTGTTTAAATTAGTAAACATAGTAAAGATGTTGGTTTCTGATGTGAGGTGGCCTTTGCAGAAGGTTATGTACATACAAAATACCATATATTGCCATCAACATCGGCCAATATGTAAATATAAAATATCAGAAATCAGCCCAGAATTCCCATATCACTGCATCCCTAATATTTTTACTGTTTTAATGTGAAATTAATGTGCAGTTTAATTGATTTTATTGGGAAATAAATAACACTGTTATATTTGTGTTGTAGATGTCATAACCCATGGTTCTCATCACCACCACCATAAAGAAAACTGTACAGTGCACCATTTCACATCAAACCTCTCCTATTAAATTTTGAAGAAATGTTTTTTAAAAATGGTGATATTTCTCTTTAAAGCAAGGAATTGCTCCTTTGCTCTGTAGTGTCGAGGGTGACGTGTAACAGGTAATAGATGCATAACGGTGTGCCAAAACCATCAAACATTTTCCTTAAATAGTGACGAGTTGTTAAATAATCTCAAATAAGCATGTGTGATTTATGTGTACCATTATCTACAAAAATAAACAAAAGTTTAGACCAAACTGAGGCTTTAAGCTTCCTGTGCTACTGTTTCTATCTGAGAGAGGTATTTGTCTCCATTTCTAAATATAACAGTATGTCATACAGTGTCAGAAACCACATATTCGACTCCATTGAGATGACAAATCAACAGGGTTTGCGGCAAGCGGCGAACATTCACACAGTGCTAACTTGCTAACCTACAAGCTTCCATTACTGGTTAGCAACACTAGCCTTATAGCTCCAATGCGAAACTAAAGAAGCACACTTCACACTAACCACGCCTTGACTAATTACACTGTGGATCCAAGGAAATTCGCTTTGGGCCAATTCATCATTTTAAGCCGCTAAAACTAAGTGATCCAGTCTTTCCAGATCAGGGGATCCACATCCACGCACAGTTCGGAGTTTCCCTGCTATGGCAATCATTGACAGCTAAAACATCAAGCCCTTCATGAGTCAGTTCAGTTGTGTTAGAACAAGAAAAGCACACGCCTGCACGATTGGTAAGGCTGTTCCTTTGTATTCTGTGAGCGCCGGGTGAACTAGGGGTTAATGGGGCTGACCCCCTGCCTCCTCTATTCTTTACCTCTTTCCTGCCCCCTCAACAAACACACATATTATCTGGGAGTAATTAAAGCAGCACACAAGTCGCACATGGGGACCGCCACTTCAGTTTTGTCACTTGCGCAAAGCGAATTAGTCAAGCGAAGCTCGAGTGCTGTTCATCAACACTCTTTAGAATAAATCTGCTTCGCTGGAAATGTATGCAAATTGGCCACTTTGTGGTTCATGGTGTTGGATCCTCATATTCATTGTGTTCGTCAAATACTAATTTAGTCTAAGAATCCAAGAATTGTTAACACAATTCGAGACTATGACACAGGCTAGTGTACAGTGTACCTAGAAAGGGATTAAATGCAGTGGCAATGCAATATGGAAGCTAAACTGCTTCGGAGTCTCTGAGGAGAAAACACTGAATCGAATCACACTAGTTTAAACTCCACAGTAAATTATATTGCTCGCAAATACTATTCTCCCCCTGAGAGCACACCTGGTAAGATAGCTGATTACTGTAGCAGTGCTTTTACCCTATTCACATTAAAAGCCCAGCTGTGGTTTGTGTGGCCCTGGGTCCCTGAGAACTTTGGGAGGATATGGTGAGTCACTGGGTGTCTACACGGTCAAATGATATAACTCTACGACGGCTTCAACAGACTTGGCTTGTGGTATTGTTCAACACCCAGACACCAACAATATAAATAAACGTATATAAAAATTGTATAAACACATTTTAGACAAACAATGCAAGTAATAAACAACTAAATTTGTCCAGCTGAGGTGCCGCTTCATTGGCACTGTTTATACACTTGCAATCTTGAGACCTTGCAGACTCAGTGTGATGGCGTTAAGAACTTCAGTGAACTTCACAGAACACAAGTTTAAAGTCTATAAGATGGGCATCCATGAGTCTGGACATTTTAATTGGACATATCTGGGTAAGTTTGGTGCAGAGGATTTCTAGTTATAAAAAACTCCCACTCAATGGTCTCCTCTTCTGTATTGGTTAGTGGGGCCCCAAAGTGAATTGGGGGCTATGGAGCTTTTGTGTAAAACTCAATTGTAAATGGTTAAACAACAGCCCTCATTTCCTAAACACAGCACCACACAAAATGTTTTAGCACGGCAGTCATGTTTATCAACACTTTACACAATGTCATAGGACTTCAGTGGCATCAAAGATTGCTCACCAACCATTCAGCACTCAACAGCAGCAGTGATGCTAAGACCTTACAATCTTAAATATAACTGCTATAGAAAACAGAACTACATAGATTTTTCTTCATGACTAATGTAATACATCTTTCCTAGAATGGCGTTTTCCAACTTCAGGGCTGACCCGAGCGCCCACATTTAGCTTAAATCACAATACATAGAGATGAAGGATAAAATGTTAACTGTTTAGGAAGCTCAGAATTTATATATTCTGTATATTCAGTGCGTAGTATATGAAGTATAAATTATTAAAATATTGATAAAACATTGCCCACCACTACCTTGCAATCAAGATTCTTGATAATGCTCAATGAGCTGTAGAGCGAGAGCTGTGTTAACATGCAAGAGGCAAGTGCTGAACCTCCTCTTGTTTTGGTAAACAAACTAATAATGAAACGTGGCAAAGTGGCTCCTCAGTGAATTACAAATAACCACCATAAAGTAAGTCAGCTTGCGACCCTCCTTTGGGATGGATCTAGTTCCAGATTAAAGCTTTAAAACCACAATTAGAAAGCTCTGTTTACTTCAGGAGCAGAGGGTTTAGAGAAGAAACGATACCTCTGCTACAGTGATCAATAGCTACGCTGCATGTTTTCTGGTAGTAAGCTTAGCGTTAGTACTAAGTTTAGCCGTGCTGCCAATGGCGTTGTTATGGTCGTCCCAGAATGGACTGAGAGGGGCAAATGTAGAGTTTTAGCAGTGAAGATTGGGGTCTTTAAGGACAGCAGCAGTGGTGCTGGTGAGTGTGGCTCTGGCCTTCAGCCTCAGCTGTTTGCTCGCAGTCATGATCCACTCCCTCCCAGGGGGCGGATTGGTTTCGCCCCCTCTCCTCCTCCAGCTGTCTCCCACAAACACACAAACACACTAACACACACACACACACACACACACACACACACACTCACAGATAAACAGACGAAGGGACTCTGATGTTAAGCTATTGACCAAAGATGATGTTGCTAATATAAAAGAACTAGTAGATAGTCAGAGTTGCATGACTGTTGCTTTAATCAACCAGCCATTCAAAACACTAGCTGACTAATCAACTTATCTTCATAACTAAAGAAATTGGACATCTTTTTCAAGCACTCTGCTCATACAAGTACACAGTCTGATGTAAACCGTATCCTAAAATCTCTACAGCTCTCTAAGTCCTTCCTCTCACAGGCAAGTTAAATTGGCCCTGGCCATTCAGTTGTCTGTGAGCTTGTTTTATCGATTAATGACTCATCAAGGCAGCAGCAAGCAGCTGCATTTCTACACCCTACACACCTTCAGAGCCAGATCAGAGTTAGTCATAGAACCAGACAACATTAATGATGAAGCTGCCGGTAGCAAGTAAACATGATATCCTGGTGTATTCGCTGACCAGTATACGTCGTGCTAAATGGACTATAATAGGTTTCGTATCATAGACAGTGACTCTGGTCTGGCTTATGAGCTTATATTGTAACAGTTTTACTCAATCTCATGTGAACCAAGTATTTTCTCCTCCTGCCTCTTTTTACCACTGCTCTATATCAGGCATTGAAATAAACTAGTTCACCAATGCCCACAGTGCCAACTAGTGGATTTGTTAGTCAACTAGTGTATGCAACCCCCCAGTAGACCCAAATTAGCTTGATGCCACTGGCTTCCATGACTTCATCCACTTAATCTACTAAGTGGTGGGTCCTCTCTTTCATTCCTTACTTGCAACAAACAGCACTACATGGTCCGTTTGGTGGTCCCCAGGGTTATGCCGAATGACACTGGGGGTACATTAAAAAAATTTGCATTAATCTCTATTTAATTTAATTCAATCTGCACAGTTACACAGGCACTTTCCCCGTATGAGCAGCTCAAACAGCTTCCAGAACAGGGCATACTCGAGCTGTAGCAGTCCAGCAATTCATTTTTATTATAAAAAGCTGCATTGGAGAAAAAAGTGTTTCACTGTGGCGCTGTGCCAGGTGTTCAGGAAAAACTAACAACAGCGGAGTTTATTCAGTTTATGGTGATCTGATGTGGGTGTGAATGAAGTGAGTACGCTTTACTAACTGAATGATGCTTGTTAATCATGCAGCTTCACTTTCACAGTAAGATATCTCACAGTGAGATATTTTTTGGTCAGCACTTTGTCATTAGTGTTTTGTTTATGGATTTAATGTTAAATTCTGAGCGAATAATGTTACAGTAATATATATATATATATATATATATATATATATATATATATATATATATATATATATATATATATATATATATATATATATATATATAGTCCTATTATCAGCAATTCTCGGTCCTCTGCCTAAATCTCCTGGTACGGCCGCCAATCCAAGTTAAGGATGTTATTGGGCTAATTGGTTGTTAGGACACTCTTGCTCAATTGTGATGCACAGCTGAAAAACATTCTACTAATAATTGAGTATAAAAGGGAACAACATTCTAGGTTAGTTTAGTATCTGAAGCATCAGCAGTTGATGGCTTGCTGACCGACTCACAATGACCAGAAAGAAACAACTTTCTTTAGAGACCCGTCAGTCCATTGTTGTGTTAAGGAAGAAGAAACTCTATTAAAAACATAAACATTTCACTGTGATCCCAAACTTTTAAGCAGTAGTGTATATTTATATATGATCTATGTTTTGGATTAGTAAACATTGTGTTAAAAAACCATGTTCTGTACAGTAGCCGTACAAAGGTTTTAGACACTTGTGGACATTATAATATTTAAAAAGCTATTTTTTCCAGACAGAAAGCTTTAATTTACTCATCAAAACACTTTATTTTTTAAATATTTAAATAGTATTAATACAGTAAGTACTGGGTTTTGCATATGTGAGTGTGTTTATTTAACACTTTCCAAGCTTCTCCTTGTGGAAACAACCCAGTATTACTTACAGTTCTCATCTAATACCTGCTTTGACTACTCAATATTCATACAATGTGGTCCAGGAGAAATCTGAAACTAAACTGTATTCTTCAAACTGGAGCTTAAGATATGATCTATTCTTACAGAATAAGACATTTATACTACCTTGTATGGAATGTATGCTTATTTACATCTGTTCCAATGATATCCGGTGTTAATTACATACTCTTAATGCAAATATAAATGCTTTAAAACTAGGAGCCTGGTTCCCTAAGACTTTTACACAGTAGTGTATGTTGTTCATACTGATGCTGCAACCTTTATTATTACAAGTAAAACAAAGCTTAGTCCTCTGCCTCCTTGGGCTTTGCCAGGAACTCCAGACTGACCCACACATAAAGTACAGTAATACAGGAGCATAAACATAATAATGTTTATTTATCAAGCCTCATTCATTTTACAATAAACATTAATAAAAACATACTATATGAATAAGTAAATATACCCTCCAGCATATAATCTTAAATCCTGGCTCGAGACTCTTCTGCTTGAGTGTTAACATATAGTGATGGTCTTAAGGATAAATTGTGCCCCTTCAATGAATTTTAAAACTGGAGTTTGAAGCCTGGAGTCTGGATAGAAAACATTGTCGCTGTCTAAAGTAAAACATATATCTCTATCTTTCTGCAATTTTTTAGTTCAGTTTTTGGATATCATTGGAACAGAGGTAAATAAGCAAACATTCCATACAAAGTAGCATAAATTCTAGCATAAAATCTTATTCTGAAAGAAGTAGATCATATCTTGAGCTCTAGTTTAAAGAATAAAGTTTAATTCCAGATTTCTCCTTGACGCCCCAGACATTGTATGAATATTAAGTAGTCAAAGCAGGTATTAGATGAGAACTGTAAATAATACTGGGTTGTTTCCACAAGGAGAAGCTTGGAAAGCGTTAAATAAACACACTGACATATGCAACACCCACTACTTAATACTGTTTAAATATTGAAATATATTTCGATAATAATACGTTTTGGCTGAGAAAATAGAAGCTTCCTGTCTGGAAAACATAGATTTTTAAATATTATAATGTCCCAAAGTGTACTTAAATATACTTAAATATATATGCAAGTATGCTAGTATTCGGAGCGAGAGGGTACAGCAGGTAGTTTAATGTCTGTAATGTCTGTATCTGCTTTTGATTATGAATAAAATGCATACTTTTGAAAAAACAAAAATCTATGAATTAGTGTTTATTTTTTTAGGTTCTGAAAGAAGACAACAGGGAGCTGATGAGGCTTAAGCAAATAAGTGGTGGTGTTTACTTTGAGAGCAGCGATAAAACATCAAAAGAACAGACAATATGGTCACAATGGAGAGCTTTATCAGGGTTTCCTCTGCAGCAGTGCAGGGCTTTCTTCTTTAAAGAGACTGAGATAGCTGAGGCTAATCTGAACCTCTGCACTCCCTACAATCATCTCCCAGAGAGAGAGAGAGAATGTGTGCGTGTCAGGGAACAGGAGGTTGGAAGGGGAAAGATTTTGGAATTATGCAGTCAAGCAGGAGAGTCTGGATCTAGGACCGGATTCAAGATTACAGATCTCCAAGTAAGAGCTTACTGGAGGTTAAATTCTGAACGCTTTATTCCGCCTGGTGAATTCACATATGGGCCATTTCTTTTTCGAGTGACTTGCTTTGTCCCGACCATAGACCTCAGCGCACACGCCGCTATGATACATGATATCCCTGTTTCAAAGTCTCACCACAGGCTGCCTTACTTAGCTTCTACACTGAGAGTGCAATTTAGTATGGTTACTCCGCACCATCCTTCTACTGGTGCTCTGATTCTGCTGCAAGAATATATTTATACTTACTCAGGTTACCAGTAAATCACAGACTATTACATATAAGACAGTAAGACACTGTTCCTTCATCCCTTCATTCCTTTATCATCACCAACACTGTTCCTTCATCCCTTAATCATCACCAACACTGTTCCTTCATCCCTTCATTCCTCTATCATCACCAACACTGTTCCTTCATCCCTTCATTCCTCTATCATCACCAACACTGTTCCTTCATCCCTTCATTCCTCTATCATCACCAACACTGTTCCTTCATCCCTTCATTCCTCTATCATCACCAACACTGTTCCTTCATCCCTTAATCATCACCAACACTGTTCCTTCATCCCTTAATCATCACCAACACTGTTCCTTCATCCCTTCATTCCTTTATCATCACCAACACTGTTCCTTCATCCCTTCATTCCTCTATCATCACCAACATTGTTCTTTCATCCCTTCATTCCTCTATCATCACCAACACTGTTCCTTCATCCCTTCATTCCTCTATCATCACCAACACTGTTCCTTCATCCCTTCATTCCTTTATCAACACCAACACTGTTCCTTCATCCCTTCATTCCTTTCTCATCACCAACATTGTTCATTCATCCCTTCATTCCTTTCTCATCATGTTCCTTCATCCCTTCATTCCTTTATCATCACCAACATTGTTCCTTTATTCCTTTATCATCACCAACACTGTACATTCATCCCTTCATTCCCTTTATTATCACCAACATTGTTCCTTTATTCCTTTATCATCACCAACACTGCACATTCATCCCTTCATTCCCTTTATCATCACCAACATTGTTCCTTATTCCGTTTCTTCATTCACACATTGCTTTAATTGTCCATCCATCTGCATATCTGTTTGTCAATTCCTTTGTCCGTCCACCCATCTGTTTGTTTGTCCGTCTTTTCATCCACATTTCTGTTAATCTGTTCCTGTGCACACTGCTTCATTCGTCCATCTGTCTGCCCCCTGTTTGTCCGTTCATCAGCACTCATTTGTTCGTCTGCACCTTTTTAGTACAGCTATCACATAGTTCTCAGATTAGCATTTTTAGAATCATATATATCATCGCATGCTCCATTTTTGTTGATTTCTATTTTTCCATATCAATTGAATGCAGCAGCTGCTGTTTACACGGTGGGAACATTTCATGACCAATGGACCAATAGAAATGCTTCCAAAAAGCTTGGAAAAAAATTCTGGTTACATTGACCTACACTGAAAGTCAAGTCTGTTTTTGTCCTCTCCTGTAAAGATACTTGTTTTTCATTGGACAGTGATGATATATTTTAACTGCTTTGCTCTGTGTTTCCTGCAAGTTCAAGATAAGAAAAACTTACATTATCTACATTATCTTATCATGAAACATACCGATCCATTTATTTAAAAAATCAGTAGTGTATGTGGCTTTTTACGTTTTTATTTGCATCATTTGAGAAAGACAGATGACCTTTGTCTTACGTGGACATTTCTTAATGAACGGATTAACAGAAATGGCCCTGAAATTAACTCCTTTTGGCTCCTCCTCCTGTAAGCTTTGTTAAATTAGTATGTATATATGAACAAATCAGATCTGACAGTACTGAACTAGCAATTCTACACTGTACGTGCATTTGTGTGTGCATGTGTGTGTTCTGGCATGCAGCCGCTTCGTCCGACTGAGACGGGCCGGAATGTGAGTTCAGTGATCTCTGACTTGGTATTTTACAGCCTGGAATGACACACAGAATGGAGGAGTCACAGGAAGGCAGCTGAAAAGGGAGATGCTGCAGAATGACCTTATCCTTAGCTTCTCTCATCTCTCCTCAGATGGAGAAATGTGTGGTTCAGGAGTCACATGTCTTTTTCCTGCCTTCTCTTATTAAATTATTAACATTATTATTAATGTATTAGTATTGTCTTGTTACGTTTTCTCATCCTGAAGAATATTTCACCTCCAGAAGCCCCTACAAAACACATACGCAACTGACTCACACTCACAAACATCTGAGAGTCTGTACAGTAAGCACCTCCCTCATCGCTTGCTTACAGAGATAAAACACTTGAGGATTTAGATGAGTAGGTTAAATCTCTCTCTCACTGCCTCTCTGGTGATTAAAGCTTCCACTCTCTCTCTCTCTCACTCTCTTTCTCTCTCTCACGCTCGCTCTCTTACTCATACAAATACAGACTGTCTCGCCCAGTACCTACATTTATCTTTCTCTTCCTCTGACACACACACACAGTCTCCCACCCTTCACCTCCACCTTTCTTTCTCTCTCTCTCTGGCACACATCCGCCCTGTCATTCTCCTTCTCTCTCACACATGCAGTTTGTCCTTTGGCTACTCCCTCATTCTCTCTCTCGTACACGTACCGTCTCTCACTCAGTATTTACATGTCCCTCTCTTTTCCTTTCACCACATACAGTCTCTCACTCAGTATTTACATGGCCTTTCTCTCTCTTTATCTCTCTCACACTGGCTGTTCCTCTCTCCCAATATTTACATCTCTCTCTCACCCACACAGGGTCTCTCACCCAGTATCCACATCCCTCTTTCTCTTATCCACACACACACACACACACACACACCCCATTCACACCAGGTCACTTACTGTCACTTGTATCTGGACTGTGTTCTGATAGGATTTTAGCCACATCCCTTAAAACTGGGTAGTCAAATACGTCTCCTGTAAGTCAGACTGAAATCCGAATCCTGTGTGGGACGGAATATTAAAATCTGATCATTATGTGGCAGCAAATCACCAAGTATTTATCTTTTCAGCCTCAATCATCTGCAGTTTGTTTTGCACAGTGGTGCCTGTCCGTTTCGCTATCAGGCATTTCATTTCATCTGGTGTCAAGCCATGTGTGTCCTCAGTGATTATCTTCCTCATACACACAGCTCCAGCACTGCATGACGAATTGTTAGGGTTGTACTGTGAGGGGTTTGAGTTGTACTGGGAAAAGTTTTGGTGGCTCTGGGAGGTGTTTTGTTTGTACTAGGATGAGATTGGGTTGTACTGGGAGAGGTTTAATCTGTACAGGGAGGATTTTGGATTGTACTGGAAGGGGTTTGAGTTGTACTGGGAGAAGTTCTGTTTGCTCTGGGAGGAGTTTTGGTTGTACTGGGATGAGCTTGGGTTGTACTGGGAGGGGTTTAATCTGTACAAAGAGGATTTTGGGTTGTACTGGAAGGGGTTTGAACTGTACAGGGAAGGGTTTTGATTGTTCTGGGAGGAGTCTGGGTTGTACTGGGAGGAGTCTGGGTTGTACTTAAAGACGTTTGGGTTGTATTGAAAGCAGTTTAAGCTGTACTGGGAGAAGTTTGGGTTGTACTGGGAGGAGTTTGGGTTGTACTGGAAGGAGTTTGGGTTGTATTGAGAGAAGTTTAAGCTGTAGTAAGAGGGGTTTAAGCTGTACCAGCAGGATTTTGGATTGTACTGGCAGGGGTTTGAGTTGTACTGGGAGAAGTTCTGTTTGCTCTGGGAGGAGTTTTGGTTGTACTGGGATGAGCTTGGGTTGTACTGGGAGGGGTTTAATCTGTACAAAGAGGATTTGGGTTGTACTGGAAGGGGTTTGAACTGTACAGGGAAGGGTTTTGATTGTTCTGGGAGGAGTCTGGGTTGTACTGGGAGGAGTCTGGGTTGTACTTAAAGACGTTTGGGTTGTATTGAAAGCAGTTTAAGCTGTACTGGGAGAAGTTTGGGTTGTACTGGGAGGAGTTTGGGTTGTACTGGAAGGAGTTTGGGTTGTATTGAGAGAAGTTTAAGCTGTAGTAAGAGGGGTTTAAGCTGTACCAGCAGGATTTTGGATTGTACTGGAAGGGGGTTGAGTTGTACTGGAAGAAGTTCTGTTTGCTCTGGGAGGAGTTTTGGTTGTACTGGGATGAGCTTGGGTTGTATGGGAGGGGTTTAATCTGTACAGAGAGGATTTTGGGTTGTACTGGAAGGGGTTTGAACTGTACAGGGAAGGGTTTTGATTGTTCTGGGAGGAGTCTGGGTTGTACTGGGAGGAGTCTGGGTTATATTTGAAGACATTTGGGTTGTACTGAAAGCAGTTTAAGCTGTACTGGGAGAAGTTTGGGTTGTACTGGGAGGAGTTTGGGTTGTACTGGAAGGAGTTTGGGTTGTACTGGGAGGAGTTTGGGTTGTACTGGGAGGAGTTTGGGTTGTACTGGAAGGAGTTTGGGTTGTATTGAGAGAAGTTTAAGCTGTAGTAAGAGGGGTTTAAGCTGTACCGGCAGGATTTTGGATTGTACTGGAAGGGAGTTGAGCTGCACGGGGGGGAGGGGAGGTGGTAGTCTGGGTTGTACTAGGATGAGTTTGGGTTGTACTGGAAGGGGTTTGAGCTGTACCGTGATGAATTTAGGTTGTACTGGGAGGGGTTTAATTCGTACAGGGAGTATTTTGGGTTGTACTGATAGGGGTTTAAGCAGTACAGGGAGGGGCTTTGATTGTTCTGGGAGGAGTCTGGGTTGTACTGGGAGGAATTTTGGTTGTACTGGGATGAGTTTGGGTTGTACTGGGAGGAGTTTGGGTTGTACTTGAAGAGGTTTTGGTTGTACTGGGATGAGTTTGGGTTGTACAGGCAGGAGTTTAAGCTGTACTGGGAGGGGTTTATGCTGTACAGGGAGGGGTTTTGATGGTTCTGGGAGCAGTCTGGGTTGTACTGGGAAGAGTTTGGGTTGTATTGAGAGGAGTTCAAGCAGTACTAAGAGGGGTTTAAGCTGTGCCGGCAGGATTTTGGATTGTACTGGAAGGGGGTTGAGCTGCACAGGGAGGGGTTTTGATTGTTCTGGGAGGAGTCTGGGTTGTACTGGGAAGAGTTTGGGTTGTACTGAGAGGAGTTTAAGCTGTACTGGGAGGATTTCAGTTGCACTGGGAGGAGTCTGGGTTGTAAATTGTACCTTAGAGAGACGGACGTGTTTACACTTCTATGACATGTGGCTTAAATGCATCTCAGACCACCTCCTCAGCTGGTTTGCGTGGTCAGATTTGTATCTGTTTAAAATGCATCTTGGATGCGTTTACACTCGCATTTTTACGTGGGCTCACCTAATCCTGACAGAACGCTGATACTAAAAACACATGAAGTAACCAGGCGTAAACAGCTTCAGCCACTACTGCCTAATCTCTCGCTCTCTTTAACTTTTTTTTTGTTTGTCTCTTGCTCGCTTAAACACATATTCTCTTTCTATTCCTCTCTCGCACATGCAGACTTTCTCTCGACCACTGAATCCATCTCACCCTCGCTTTCCTCACACACATATACTCGTTCTCTGCTATCGCTCTCACTCTCCCTCTCCTCTGCCACGTTGAATGCGGTTCCTGATGGCAGTACGGCATTCCCACACACTGACACAGTGACATACTTTTCCACTCGTTCCTCTCCCCTCCTCTTTCCACTGCAATTAATCACACGCTCTCCTTTATTTTTCCATTTATCTGCTCTCCGTTCTGTCCTTTCCCCCATTTTTCCCACCTCTCTTCTCTCCACACAGCTCCTCTTTTTTATTCTCCTTTCCTCTCCCCCTCTCTCTGCTCTCCTCTTTCTTTTCTCTCTTGTCTTCTCGGCAGAAGCTGCCGCAGACAGCGTTGCAGCTTGTGTCCATGCTCAAAATGACCTGCCCAGAGTCTTTCTGTATCACACACACATAAAAACACACATGCACACACAAAGACATTAACATGATCTAAAGCCATGAACCCACGACTGCTGGGTTCAGAGTAATACAAGTGCTGGTTTGTTAGAAAACAGTAAGTGCACTGTTTCTATAACAGACTCCTAATAAAAGCTCAACACAAAGGTCCTCCACATCACCTTGACAATGTTTAAGGGCCGTCATAATCAGGGGTGAGAGAAACAGCCAAACATGACCATGCTTTGTATGTAGTGTTGCACCGATACCGATACAGTATCGGCGCCGATACTGGCACTTACACACAGTATCGGTATCGGCAATAGAGAGCGCTGATACCATGAAGCTTATTGACTAAATGGCTGCATGTGTTTCTACATTGTGGCAATTTTTATTTTTTCATAGCTCTAAAACTTTTTAATGTACAGTTACTCAACCAGAAAATGGTGTTTTTTCAATGTTATTATATCTTATTCAGGATAAAACATAAAAAATACAACATATAATATCTAATACTAAATATCAGGAATATAGCCATATATGGAGCATTTAAGTCAGAGTTGGTATCGGTACTCGGTATCGGCAGTGTTTGTATCAGTAAGGAAAAAGTGGTATCGGTGCATACCTATTTGTATGCGTTGTGTTTTGCAGGCATTAGCACATTTACACATACATGACAATCTGAACAGCCCATGAATCTCAAAGATTCAACTTCTATCTATCCAAAGTGGGATGACACACACAGAATCGGCACAAGAGTAAACACTACACACTGCATTACACCAGACAAATGAGCTGAAGCAATACGCAGTAACATTGAGAGACTAATGTTGGAGTAACAGATGGAAGCAAACGTGTTTTGTGGTGGGTGGTGTATGTATTAGCTTGTTAGCCCCTCTTTTGTGTAGTATTCTTCAGTATCTCCTGCTTCTGATTTAGCAGTTCAGCAAAAGTGGATACTGGGCTCACACATCCATACCAGTCTGGAACAGGACAGTACAGTCGTGAGAACCATTTGGCTCAACGTTAAAAGGAGGCCAAAGGCTCTAACTGGTACTGTAACACCTTTTGAAGTCCGTACAGGAAGGTCTGTTCACTTGGCAGCCATCTATGTAATGTTGCTGGGTAGTTATTTCCAGCACAAGATTCTGGGGAGAGACCAAACTACTCTGAACTGAAGGTCAGATTAATATTTTAAAAGCACATTTAAAGCCAACTGATAAAATCTGACAAAACTCCCATATATAGTTTGTAGCTTATGGCTCAATAACCCACTTGTAATCAACTTGTTCTGGATGCTGAGCTTCTGCAAATCTCCTTAAAGGGGGGTCTTCTATGCTAGCACTACAATATCATTGACAACTCTCCAATTTCTGCATAATCAGCACAGTGACTGCTTCTTTTTCTTAAGGTGTGGGACTTTCTGCATAAACCGAGGCCATGTTAAGAGTTACAAGCTTTCCCTTTCACATTTCAATTAGTCTCCTCATTTATAACTTTTCTGTAAATACTTTGTTTCTGTTTCTGTCATCAGTTGAAAGCAGCTCCATATCAACAGCTTTCTGTATGTAACAAACCAATACACAGCATAGTATTGAATTGTATCACATCGCTATATATTGTTTCTGACATACTACCTTGTAGATACTGTGTTGGAGCAGCTTTTGACTAGAGCATTAGATTTACAGAGTTATAGTTCAAATTTATATTAAAAATGTTAAGGTTAATATGACCAGGAACCTAGTAGTCTCTCATAATAAGAAATGAAGCCTGACAGGCACATCTGTTTATTTGCATTTTTTACTTTTACAAGAAGCCTAGTTTATGTTTGTTGGTTACTGTTTGGTTATTTTTATTGTTTGGCATTTTTTCTAAACAAACAATTGTCAGAAGCAATTAGTAGGTTACTCAGTTGCTAAATTAACTGATGGTTACATCTCAGATTTTACACAAATCTAATAAAAGATGAAAAAGAACAGATTTTCACCAAAGTAAGTTAAACAGACAGAAGGCAGGCGAGTGGGAAAGACAGAAATGAAGAAGAAGAGCAAGAGGAAGAGAAAAGCAGGGTGACAGAACAGTCATCACACTCTTTCCTCACACACTGCCACCACGTTCACAGCAAACCCACACTCCCGCAGTACCTGCTAAAGATCACCCGGGCGGCCGACACAGCGATAAATCACCCTCACTCCGGGTGAGCGGACAGAATGAGATCCCTCCACGCACTCGCATTTACCTTTATTTGACTAAGGGAGTGCGTAAGGGACTCCACAGGATGACCTGAGGGATTTTGGGGGTTGGGTAGATTAAGGTTACTGTGTAACCGGTACACTTGGAGTGGGGGTTAACTGTCTTGCTCAAGGACATCATTTACTTCCACTGTCTTCAGAGAAGCCTACATTTTAAAGGGGTTGGGCAAGCACTATTTACGTTTTAGTCCTTGCTTAGTCTTTCTGAACCAAAACAAAAGAAAGAAAGAAACAAAAAACAATACTACTACAATTCAGCAAATGTATTATTTATTTATTTATTAACTTATTTGTAAGAAAAAAACAACCACACTGGAGGCAAAAACTGAAAACAACATAAAGCAAACTCCTATTAGCATTAGCCTTTTCAGGTTTTATACAGTTTCACTAGGGGTAAGAGATTTGAACTGAGTTTTGATACTGAATGTACTATTATATAGAGATTAAACGGTGGAGACAGCATAACTCTGAACTCCTTCTCCACTATTTGAGATGACATCAACACCATGTTCTTGGGAAGGTGGACACAGATTGGTTTAGCTTAAAACAACACAAATTTTATTTTAAAACAGACTTGCAAAGTAGCACGTATTATAGATGAAAAAAATATATATAGCATGTAAATAAAGAAACCTAAACTAGCTGATTTAAAAACATATCCAGCATGTCTCCATTTTCAGCCCCATAAAACTGAAAAGATCAACATTAAAATTAGAATAAAAATAGACAATATGTACACTAAATCTGATAAAAAGGATTAACTATAAGATTTATTTCTGACTTTTCAACTGAATTGCTATCATTCCCAAAATACACTCACCAGTGTACTTTATTACAAAGTAGTATACAGTCAGAGGCTGTAAGCCATCTGTTGCCTTCGTCTGGTCCTTCATCAACGGTCCTGTGGTCAGAGACTGACCAGTGATGAATGGGGTAGAGGACAGCTGTCAAATTGTGCATGACAACAGATGGGTTGCAGTCAGCAATTGTACACCTATGTAGTGGAACTAATGACTGTAGAAACATGGATGAAATGGCTCCATGCCCTTCCGTTCTAAAGAAATGAAGCCAAAATTCCACCACCATATTGCCAAATTTGGAATCAGGGTTTGCGCAGAAGGGACGAAAATCAAAGTCGGGTACTGACTAGTTACGGCCGCCTCCTTTTCCAACGTCAAGGTCAAACACGACACAGACTACCTTCACTGAACTTGAAGAAGCGATGGAGCAATGCAGTCTTTATTCATGGATATCCAGTTTGTCCAATAGGTGTAATATACCCACAGTAAAAGTGCAGCTAATGCAAGCTGTATAATTGATATGACACATTCAAACACCTTACAGTTCTGAATACAATTCAAAACAATTTAATAAAATGAATGTTATTAGCTCATGTTACATATGCTAATTAATTGTAAGTAAGATGTGCCTGCATGGCAGCTCCATTCTGTCCTTTCTTAGCTCTTATTACTGATGTTCACATCCACAACACTGACGCTCAATTTTTAAACCGTTAATCTGCCACTTCACTGTAGAGAAGGTTTAGGGAATGTTTCTAAAGATGGAGATGGTGCTGATGTTAATGCAACTGACATTTATACTGTCTATTGCCAAGTTGCATGTATGCAGTTAGTTAAAAAAATGAAAAAAGAAAAATGTTTATCTGGGATGGATGAAGTGTGTTTAGACAAAGATCTTTATTTTGAAGGGCCTGAATACAGTTGGGGTTTTTCCCTGAACGGAAGAAGCGAGTGGGTTTTGCGTTTGGCTTCTAGCTATAGGAGGCTGTGATTTCAGCTTGGAGCCAGCAGTGAGTCTGTCTGCCTGTTTTTTTGTTCTTTGGCAAGTCTGTAAAAAAAAAAAGCAGAGGAGGAACTAGACCAGTGATTTGAATTTCTTAACAAAATATCAGCAGCACAAAACAAAACCAACAGAGAACCACCAGATCTTGGGTCATTTATAAACTGCCAGGTTAATACATCTTCATCCTGCCTGTGAAAAAAGATAAATTTGCTCCATCTTGAGTCATGTCCCTTCAGTGTCCCAGCATCGATCATAACCCCACTGAATGGTTAGCGGTGTCCAACTTGGATATCTATTTTTATTTTATTGAGTCTGCAGGTCAGCAATTTACCAGTAAAATATTGTACATTTTAAAGTAAAAAAAATTATGTGAAATATTTAATCATTTTAATTTTCAGTCCTGCTTTACAAACAGTATGCTAGCTAGCATTAGCATTGTGCTCTGAAACTGACCTGGCTAGCTACATTAGCCCGATTATCTAACCGGAACCCCAAATATGACATGGCCGGGGAACAAATCTGAGAATAGCATTGTTTAATTTGTAGTTAGTACAACCAACCACACAGCAACTCTTTAGCATCATGTTATTATTATTATTATTATTATTATTATTATTATTACTGCTATATACCAGTTAGCTCAGTAAGCACAACATTTTAAACATGTCAACTTTCTCTACTTTGCTACTGTCGTTTAAGACATGATTGTTTTCCCCAAAAACTATATGTATTGTAATGATATATGGTGGAGTCCACTCTACATGTATTGCCAATGTTTACCACAAATTTCCAGGGAAAAAATATGCCAACATTAGGCTAGAAAAAAAATTCAACACTGTGGATGGAAAGACAGGTTTGATGAGAAAAAATGAGATGGAAAATGGCCTATTTTGTCAGTGAAACACAAGGGGGTGGCCAGAGATATACATCACACTGCAGCCAGCCACCATAGCCGCTAGATCTGTGGTTGCTTTACATTGAGATGTTGCGTCGTCCGTGTTTTCTACAGTTACTGAGTGGTAGGTTCAGCTCAAAGTGGACAGTAAGCAATCTTAAAAAAGTAGGTTAATCTACTAAAGCACAAAGCGAATGTTTGCACAAGTTCCACCGGCTCCACTGTGCTCCATTCTTTATTCTGGTCTCTTCATTGAGAGCCAGTTGGGTCTTCGAGTTTACTATTTATACCAACAGCTGGTGTGAGTGTGACTGAAGCCGCTGTCAGTTCTCACTGATAGCTACATTCTCGCCAGCTTCAACTATGAATGTACCATCCCCCTACTTTCAGGACTGGAGAAGTCTGCCCTGCAGCTACAATTCAGGTTTGAATCCCAGCTGTGCCACATGCTGATTGTAGCTGGAGGTCTCGGGGTAGAGCAGTTTTTTTTTTAACTTTGCCAGCACACCAAAAAATTCTAATTCTGTCATTTGTTAAGAACTCAATGCATCATTTGTTAATCATTATCGTAATACTGGCTTTTACTGTTATCGCTGGAAGATGCAGCATGCAAAAGAGCCCACAAAACAATTATAGTGCTCTGTTAGCATCCTGATCAATCACAGTTCCAGAATTTTTTCTCAAATATTTTTTTATTTTATTAAAGTATTCAAGTAAATCCAACAAAATGCATTATTTTTTATTTAAATAAATTAACTATATATGTAGCAATATCAATGTATTATCTATAATGTGCAGCCCTATATCAGAAGATACTGCTTTCCTCACATCACCTTCTGTATGGAAAATGGATGGAACTGGCAATGTGGGGTATATTTATGACACTGAGAGATATTGGTACAATAGATCAACTCGTACCTATATGACATTTCCCCCATGTATTTCAACCTTCTTGGCATTTAGAGGCTCTAAATACAGCACGCATTATTCTCATCCATCAGGTTTTCCAACAGAACCTTTTCCTTCTTTACAAATAATGTATGGAATCCAGCACATTTTCAATAACTGCACATCGTTTCTTAAAAACAGCATTAAGCCAAAAATGAGACAAATTAGGAATGCAGAAATTAATGTAGATTAGATTAACACCGAGTGTGCCGAGACACACTTTGTACCTCATTTTCCCTTCATTTGATAATGCTCTGATGGATTAAGTGGATGACATACTGAAGATCTTAATCAAAATAAGAACAGCTGTGCGCCAGTAATGAGCATGACTTCCCACTTTTACAAGACAAACAGTACAGCCGCCTCTCATCAATACAAGTTGGAATCGCTGCATTTATTTGCCCACTGATGATATTACTTGCAAAATTAAGCATAAACCACGGACGAAGGTTATGAGGGCGGCTAAATCAACGCGGTAAAATGAAACCGTAATGAGATGTTCTTCTGCCTGAAGCCATTTATATCACTGTATGAAGGAAATTACAAGTGCGACAGAGAGAATTTAGATATATAACATTACTGTTTCTGTGTTTAAGAACTTCAGGCTAGCCATACAATCTGCTCTTCAAACACAGATTTGTACTTATTATATATAAAAGAACTATATATATGAAGAACTGTATTATATATGAAAGCAAAAGATGTCAAGTACTACAACTACTATTACTACAGAAATATACATTTGCACCGGACTTTCAGGCCACTAATCCAAAATAAATTCTAAGGCCAAAATAAAGAATTTTTGGGCAGAATTATATATATTTATATAAACACACAATTCCCCCCCCACATTTCCCCCACCCTACTTTACCAGTCAAGCTAGAGAATGATGTGACATGATTATCGGGTCAGCTAGGCATAAGATTTATATCATTCGTTTCATTTGAGCTACCTCTACCTTCATTAGGCTTTGATCAGTGAGCGCTGCAGGTTTGTTACTGACATCAATGAAAGTAAAGAGCAGCATAAGAGTGCTTGTGTTTTAAGCTGCAGCCATAATTTTGTCTTCAAAACAAATTACTCAGGGTAAACAATGAATGTATGGTGCCTGCAGATCCTTCGCAAAATCATATAAATTACATATACCAGACAGGACAACTGGTATCTTATTAGCTTTTCAAAGTCTTTTTGTTCTATTTTTCTACAGGTACCATATATTTTTATGGATGTGTTGGACCATCACACTTTACACTCCCCCATTTCCTCACATTACCTTGTTGTTTCAATAAAAACTTGTCAAATAAAATCCTGCAGTGATGGTAGTGTAGCTAACATGGCAGCTAACACCAGTAGCTTCCTCTACGATTTTTTTACAGCAGCAGAAACAGGCCCACACTTGCCCGTTTGCTGTTCATGGCGCACATGATTCGTTCACATGATGTTATTGTTTAGGTTGTGCACAGGCGGGTCATTTCAAGTTCACATTATTGACAGATTTGATTCACTTGCCTACACAAACGTGATCTATCAGTTTAGAAAGATGATATCTGAGCAATGAGAATTGTGATTATAGCCTTAGTTCTGCATTTGCATAAACAGGCTGTACGTCTCGCACTAGAGTAGTTGCTTTTTAATTAATGGTGATTGCATGTGAATTTGCATGAACATTAAACTCATTTGATGGTTTGGTAAATGAGAAAAAACACCAAACAAAATCTCCAATGCAAGTGAATTTCCAAGGCTCTGCATTTACTGTGCCCAGGGACAGCCTATCATTGAATGTCCACCCAGATAAGTACTACTATTATTATTATTACTTCTACTTATATAGACAATAACAATAAGAATACAACTAATAACTATAAGCACAACATCTTATTTTATATAACAGGACAATAGGATGCTTATTTTAGGGATGTAACAGCATGTATATTGTGTGTCAATGTAGATAGCTGATATTTTCTATGGTCGTACCTGCTGATATGGATACATACGCATAATAAAACGCAAAAATAATTACACTTGGACTACATTTGCCTATAAGCATTACATAAAATACAAATATTTTAGCACAGCATTCCATCATAGCTTAAACATTCTGCTACTCTGCAGTAAGATTTTCTATCAAATATCAGTCAAAACATCGATCAAATATCTGACGGATGCTAGTATAGTGATTCCTATATCACTGTACATCCCTAGTTTATTTGTCCCAGATTGTCTTAAACATCACTACAAAAATATTTATCCAACGGTCCCAAAAGGCTTACAGACAATCACAGAAGGGCTAATGACCTACAAACACACCACTTCCTATTTCTCACAAAAACACACACATGCAGAATAGAAACAGCCACTTCCATGTAATCTAATCTCTCAGCCAGATGGCTTTTATATGACTACGGGGGCGTTTATAAACTTCTTAAAGGGTATGTCTGTGGAATTAAAGGCAAAGTTTTGTCTCTACTGTTCCAGACCCTGGGGGTCAGCACGGTTTTCTCGCCGGCTGCAGGATTTAAGCAACTGCCAAAGTAGGGATAAGCACTAGGTCTCCTACAGTGAAGCTACAGTGTCCTAAATTCAGATCTTTATTGCTTAGCTTGCGAATATTGACTTGTAAGGTCGTCTGACTCAGCATCCAATGCTACAGCCAGTTTATTAAACAGACTGAGGTGGGACAAACCTTGGAGCTACAAAGAGACTGCACCTTTTCTGCCTACATCTTTTAAAAACATCTATAAAATCCATGGCACGCTTACCCAACGTTCCCTAACAAACCCAAACAGCTGGTTGGTGTGCCATACATGTGTACAATAGCTAAAAGACTCTAGAACCTCCCTCAAGCTTTTCCAGAATGTTCTTGCCCTCTGTCACACCCAGACACAGTGTTTTAGAAAGTTTGCAGCAATTTTCACACCGTTTGAGTGTTCTGCCCATACATCCTGTTCTAGAATGTTACAGACCACTGTTTATGAATGTTATTCCCGTCAGCACTGTTCTAAAACATTCTTTAAAGTCTTTTGCACTGTTCTACAACATTCTTGACTGTTCACATTGTTTGTTTTTCTCCAGACACACTGCTCTAGAAATGTTCTCAGACATATTCACACTGCTTTAGACTGCTCTGCCCACGCGCCTTGTTCTAGACTGTTACAGACCTCTTTAGTACTGTTCCACAATATCATCCCGCATTCACATTGTTCTAAATTGTTGTTGCCCATTTTCAAAGTTTTTTTCTCCAGACACACTCCTCTAAAATGTTATAATTCTCCACCTATTTGTGTGGTTCTAGAGTGTTCTACCGCTTTCGCACTGTTATAGAATGATCATGATCCCTTTTGTGCTGTTCTTCAACGTTCTTGACGCCTTTCGCCCTGTTATTGAACATTCCCCTTCATTCACACTGTTCTAGAAAGTTCTCCCACCATTCGCAGGGCTTCATTTAACTTAGTGGTTCTTATTCTAAACATTCTAAAATTGCTGTTTGTTTGGGAATGCTGGGTCAGTGGGCCATAGCTTTAAAGCTACAGAGTCAGCCTCTCTGCTTTATTTAGAAATATTTATAAAAGAGACTGAAGGGTCAGGAGCGAGGGCCTGGTTTGCGCAGTGGGACTTCCAAAATTAAGCTGTAGTTCAGAACTAGCAACTCCAGTCCAGAGACTGCCCCTTTCATTCCCACCCTATATATGGACACACAGATTGCACTCTGTGGGCATAACAGCACTTCGGAGATCTCCAGAGGGCCTGACTCATTCATACAAGTGTTATTCTCCTCACACTGCCAGACAGACTTCCTGCTCATCCAAGACATGGCTGGCTGAAGACCAACAAGCTCCTCTGAGTTCCGAGCTGTCATAATAGCCGCGTGTTAAAACAGCCAGACTGAGCTGCTGTTTGAATGCCGCTGAACGAGTGCTATTTTTCTCCCGGCAAGTCACTCATGATCTCCATCAGGGAACGGAGATAAGCTTGGTTTACAGTTTGGCACGGTCTCTCCGAAAGCCATGTGACAACAATCAGGGGAGTTGTGGCTTTGACAGAGTCAGGCCATGTAACAGCAGTACACACCCATTCAGCAGGAGACACATCCAAGTTTTTGCACAACATTACAGATCCACCAAGAATCCTGACACATTCCAGCCAGATTCCTTCACCCAAGCAAAACAAAATCGATGCAAGAGAAGTCTCTCTGCGCAACACGCTCATTTTAACGATTTCCATACAGCTCAAGGTGTGACACATCAGACAGACGTGCTATATGCTGGTGATGATACATAACAGCATGGTAAAATGGGCCAAAGAGTCAGCTGCAGTCAACAAGTTTGATGGCAACATGCAATATCTGCAGAACAAATGTTGCAAGTGGTGGCGGTAGCACTGCAAAATACAACACAGCAAATGTAATTGAGCATCTCCAAAAGTACCCCGCTAAAGAGCACAGAGAGTTCCTAACGTTACAGTCAAACAGGCAAAAAGAAGCAGGAGACAAAACAATGAAGCAGTTATCTGTGGTGGACGTGCTGCAGAGACGTGAAACATTTCCAACCGGTAGCGTGAAAGCAACGAAAATAACAGAGAAAGTTCTGGAATTTATTGTTTTAGATGCGCGACCAATGTTGGTGGTCGAAGATGAAGGCTTCCGTCGCCTGTTTGGAACCAAGTTATAATTTAAGATATTTTCAAGACTGCTCTGCCAGAACTGTACAACACAGCATGTGGACACATATCACAACAGTTAAAAGATCTCAAAGTAATGAGCTTCACCACAGATATCTGGAGCTCAGACGTGTGTTCCGTGTCACTTTTAAGCTTAACTGCAGAGTTATACGCCCCTCAGGGCGACGTTCCAAGCAAAAAAAAATTGTAGATCGTACACCAGTAAATTTCAATGCTGTGCCAAGGTCCTGCGCAATTGTTTATTATTCAACAGTTTTTTAATTCAACAATAGTATCAGACCGGTATCAGGTATCGACCAATATGAAAAATATATGTATTGTATCGGTATCGAACTGCAAAAGTTCCTAGTTCATTTGTAGAGAAACGTACCGAAACCAATTGCGTGGTGGTCATAGTAACTAGGGGTCACCACAATGACACAAATATAGCTCTTTAAATATCATTATACCATTAATAATATATATAATATATATATACCATACCATATACCATTAAAAAACCACCAGTGAACCTACATGTCTTCTTTTATATGTGATGCTGACAATGGTAAAAATAAATGAGGCTAAATATAAAAAAATATATATTTTTTGCCTTTTTGCCTTAGAATACCCTTCCACCGTACCTCTCCACTATGAATGGATTTAAATAAATAGTTTAAAATACAAGACTTTATCACATACAACAAAGCCTCAGACGTCAGTATTCATAACCTGCTAATGTAAAACATTCTGTGATTTAGCTTTTAGTGGCATTAAACTGTTTAGACACCTGGTTCCCATCACCACCACTGCGAACACTTTGAGTCGGCAAGATTCTGTAGAGCGATGGTGGCGGAAGTGATTAAATCCAACCCATTTTTACCCAGATGTCAGTCTGTTGTGATGTAGATATCGATGCAGATTACAGTGTGTTATGAAACCTGACATTATAAAGTTACACGGTCTTGTTATATGCATGTAACTACAACTATTTATTAGCAATCATTAAAGCATATGCAATGCATTATAAGACATTATGTATGCCATGTAACACACAAAGTGCATTACACTTCATTGAAATATGCACACTACTTCCACATGAACAAAATATTATTACTAGACGACGTCTTTCGGATTCCTTACTTTGGGCAGCAGTTGTGTTGATGTAGCCAAAAATATTACATGGTTGAATACATTCAATGCATAACTTGCATTGCACTGCATGTGGCCCACATTCTTCCCCTAGAGACTGGTTCTAATGAAGTTCCAGGGGTTATTTTTAACTGTCAACCATTCACATTACGCATGAGCAAATAAACAGTGGACACATACCACTGTTCCTGCAAAGATTGTTATTGTTATCCGACACTGACAGATATTGGGGACATCGAGATTTGTTTCTAGTATCGCCCCCCCCCTTCCATCACTCCCACTGGCTAGCATCCTGTGAGAAAATGAAAAAGCATGCACTTTAAATTGAGCTGAAGAGTCAGTGTGCGGTGGGTGGTCACGGGGTGGATATGCTATATCTGGGGTAGAATCCCAGATTGAAAAATAAAATCCCCAAAAGCCTCTTTTAAACAGAGAACGGATAAAAACACATTAGTTGCTAAAGTCGACATGAAACCCATCAACACTGACCACACACACACACACAAGCCTACATCTGACCGTCAGTCTGAATACAGGTTTTTCGGGGGGGTTAATGGGTAATATAGGCCAATATGGGCTCAAGGGGTTCTACTCTCACTTTGAGCACAAAGAAGATGGTGTGACCCCATCTGGCACTGTGCCCACACTTCATTTGAAGCGGCGAGGATCAAAATGCTTTTGGTACAACAACAGATTAACCAGCTCCCTCATACCGGCAGCTAGAAACAGGGCTTGATCTCAGTTTGTGAAACCTGAGTCATTTTGTGGGATCCCCTGATGAGGTAATCCTTTCCTGTCAGTAAACTCAAAATTGGTATTTTTATCTGATATTGTTCCAACATCAGCCTATTTACCAACAGAAAATACCACATAAAGTCACAGGAGCTTTTGAATATTTTTCACATTTGGTCATTTCTTATTTGAAAATGTTCAGTTGTGGCAAAACTGGTACCTTTAGCCTCTATTGTTCATACGTAAAGCCGGCGTGAGTTTTGTCAAAAGTACTGAAGTTTCTGATGTCTTGCATGGGCTTATGACCATTACATATTGCCATATTAACTATGGTACAGAAGTCTCTCAGAGTTTGTTATGTAATTGGGTTATTTATGTTTAATTGTTTTCCGTTGTTAACTGTACTTTATCTTCTACTGTCCATAGTTAAAGATCTTATGGCCTTAAACAACATTTGTTAATAGATACAATTGTAACAATTAAAATATTAAAGTCTTGATATTTAGCATTTATTTGGCGATTTACATTTATTACAGTTACAATAGCCCTCTAAAGGACTTTACACAATCTGTAGAAAAAACTATTAATCATAGATCACCTACAATTTGTTAAACCATTCATAGAACACATGTTAAGTCTGGGTTTTGAGGTTACTAAATGTGTTAGCAACCACCCAGTTAAGTCTAAATGATTAAAAAATGGCAAGTATATAAAATCATATTGGGGGCTGGGGGCGTGTACACTGAAGGCATTGAAACCACACCCAATCAAGTAAAAGGTGCAGCCTCTCTTCCACAACAACCTGGCTGCTATACATGTTTGAGCCAACAGAATCAGAGGACACTGACCTGCTCAAGAAAAACCTTTTATACAAGGAATAATGTTCCAGCTAATGTATCACACTAGTCAGGTAGGCCTGACTACTCAAGGAAGGTGACAGCGCCATTAGCCTCACTGAAGTTAGCGAAGCAGGTGCTGTGTGAAGAAAGCCGGAAAGTCATAATGGGGATCAGGGAAGTTATAGCGTGAAATGTAGCCGCTGGGCACTTACATAGCGGAGGCTAATGTGCTCTAGTTTTTATAACATTTAATTGTTAGGAGAGATGCCATGCTAAGTATGGCTCCAGTGGTTCATCAAGCCATGATTTTAGGCCCAACCAATAAATCCAAAACACAAAAATCATGAAAAATAGATTAACGGTCTGGCATACAGTATATTGTGCAATTAATCAATTATTTACTAACAATATGCTTAGAGAGTACGCTTCCTGTAAATGGTCAATGCCCTGCTGGTCAGAGCAGGAGCCACACTATTAAACAAAATGGACTGATATTGGCATGTTATTAACTATCTGATCAAAATCACAGTTCTAAAAACACATAACTAACAAGGCAGGCTTTGTGTGTAAACATAATTACATCCATTCTGAACGCAGACACAGCAGCAGCCTTTCTACCAAACAGATTAGACTAATTTCAGCTTGTTATTAACTAAATTATAGGGGTCAAAATTCTAATTATTATATAATTAACGGTGCAAGCTCAACTATCTACCCGTTGTGCCTTGTGTTACATCCGCTCCATGCTCACATATATGCACACATCCTCAAATCAATAGGCTGTAATTTCTACTGCCAATTTTAAAAAAAGCCCTGCATGCAGTAAATGGCTTCTTCCACCACTGCAGCAATCCAATGGAGCAAAGCACTGGCTCATATTGTGACAGGCAACACTGTATCTGCTGGTCAGCACAGACACATCTTGGACGCACGCTCCATTCTCCTGAGTTTAATTGGATTTCACAGTGCAGTGCTTGAGCAAATACCCTACACTGACAGACACTCAAAGCACACACGCGCACAAGTACAAACATGGCAGTGCAGCGCTAACTGCGGGCAAAGAGAGGCACGCAGGGACAATGGCGCACCGTTTGAGGGCTTTTGCTGGTGTCCTTAACTTGTAAGCAGAGGGTCATATGAATCCCATCATGACTATGTTCTGTGATTAGATTTACAAATCACATCAATATCACCTAAAACGACCCTGCTTGGAAATCTAATGTGTTGTGCATACTGTACATTAATATTTGTATATATTGTCTTTATATACATATATACTTACGTGGATATTGTTTTGTGTTTTACATGTACAGGACCATAACACTATCCAGCTCTTGTCAATGCAAACAAATACAGCAATTGTCATGCTGTCAGTGATCAGACTTGATCATTTGTGTAGGATGTAACCAAGACAGATGACAAAAGCAATGATCTTCTTTCTCTGGGATTCAGACTGTGTTCAGGGCATTCCTTCATTCTTGATACAAGAACATAAATGGTGGTGTATTCAAATTAAATAAGCAAACATCTGATCTATAACATATATTGGATGTCCATTCAGGGAGTTCTGCAAGGACTGCTCTGTGGGTTAGTCTTTTGTAGTTATAGATAATGTGTATAGGCAGATTTAACCGGAAATTATCTTCTTCCAGGACCCTGTGGCACTATCCAGGGGTCAAAAGGACACGCTTCCCTCATTTAGTGCCCTTAAAGCAACAATAGACAGCTGCTGTGCATTCACAATGAATGCTCAGATGCCTCATTTACAGCATGCCCAGTTCCCAATTGAAGCCAGGCTGCTGATCAGTATAAATAATTTGTAAGCAACCAAAGAAAACGACAAAGGACTATAATCTTCCTCCAGGTGAGATATATATCTAACTCATATTGCTGACCCTGAGGCCAAGAAGCAACGCTTCCCTCACTCGGTGTCCTTGATACAGCATAGTGGCTGTGCATTCAAATGTATAAGATCGAATGAATGACCCATTTTCATTCATGAACTGAGAGCTAATGGAGCATTTCTAGGCAGAGAGGAAACAAAACCATCCTCATCCAACCTACCTGATCCCCTGGTCGCATTGCTGACCCCTTTCAAATGAGCATTCACCTTTCACTACATGCTGTTTACGACATGCTTCACGCATTAAGTGCCCTTGAACCAAGATCAGACAGCTCTTGTGCATTCACATTCTGCTTAACATCCAGATGAATCATCATCAACAACATTCAGCAAAGAAGGACCTTGCAAGGACACTCGGGATTGTATGTTATCGCGAAAGCTCCATCAGCTGCTCCGGAGAGAGCTCAGCCAGCATGCCAATGGTGACATTCAGCTTGAAAAGCTGAATAAAAAAAAAACACGCTCTTTAAAAAAAGACTGCATACCGAGAGCAGCACCATGCCGGGGACTCACCTCTCCGGCGCAGGGCCGGCTGGGGGCTCGGCAGCCCCCCGCTGATGTGGTAGGAGAAGCGCATGGTTTTGAACTGGCTGGAGAAGGACGCGTGGCTCTCCGCGTAGCCGAGAAGGGCGCTCCTCGGCCGGTTCAGCTGCATGCCTGCTCGCCCTCACCCTGGAGGCGGGACACGGTGGGTTGGAGCGAGCTGGAAGGGGAATTATTATCTCCCAGGCTGCTGCCCAGAGCAAATATCAAACCCAAGTCCCTTCGGGTGCTGGAAAACTCCATCAAAGAGCAGCTTTATTAAGGGTCAGCGATGGGTCACTTAGGCTAAAACTAAAAGTTAGCATACATAAACTCGAGGCTTACGGTTTTTCTGTTTGTTTTTGTGGACGCTGCGATGTAAAGTTGTACCGTCAATCCCGGCTTATTGGTTTAGGTGAGTCATAGACGCCTAAAAACGAACATTTGTGAAGAACTAGCGGTCAGTTTTGTCCGTTTTATGGTGATTTGCATCTCGACTAACTGTAATACGGCGCAGTGCTCCGGCGCTCATCGTAACGGAAGAAATTTTAAAAGAGGCTCGTGCGGAGACAAAAACACAAAACAAAACAAACCGAGGAGAAGAGTTAGCCCAGTTAGCTGGCCGCCACAGTAAACTTTATAACCGTCTAATCCATTTTCCTGACAGAAATTTCCTCAGAACGGACCCCGAAAACGATTGGAAACGACGAAAAATATCCGAACCCAAGCTGCGTAAAAGTTAGAGTTGGCTTCGGCCATTCCCGTCGCCGTCCAGTCTGTTTCTCTGAAAGAGCGCCTCGAAATGTGCCCACTCAGCTGCTTCCACACCAAGAAAAAGCCCAAACCCCCTCGTTTCTGCGCTCAGTTCCTCGCTTTCGCCACATAAAGCCTCCAGTAGCTGAAGTGTCTTCTCAAATCCAGGCGCATTTCTCCTTCCAGTCTTCGCCGGTTACAGATCCACCGTGTGCGGGTAGAAAAGCCTCGACAGTACCGTCAGATGTGGAGCCCAAAAGACGTTAAACGTAACCCCCTCCTTTCTCTCTCTCTCTCTCTCTCTCTCTCTCTCTCTCCTCCTTTTTTTCCTCCTGGCTCCTTTTTTCACTGCTCCCGTGCGCATTACTTGGTCGACATATGAAACCAAGTCTAAGCTCAACCCCCCTCCTTCTCCCTCTCCTCCTCCTCCTTCTCCTCCATCTCTACTTTTCCCAAAGTCTGTTTCTCATTTGGGGTTTTTTCTCCTGTCTATGGGGTTTGGGCTTGAAATCCGATGCGAAGAAAAACGTTAGAAGGATTTGAACGTCTCTCTTCCTCTCTCTCACTCTTAAAAACACATCTTTGAAAACTACACTTTTTTTTAAACAGCAGCTCCTAATTGGGGGCGATGGTTTACATTTCAGAAATTAAACATTTAAGCCGGACAGGGAGGGCAGGGAGGAGGTTGTAAACAGGAGCAGAAAAGGGTCATGGACTCTTCCAGTCTGACCCAGATTGCTCCAGTAGCTCAAGCCGGAGAATGAACCCAAAAGCATTTACGCCGGTATTTAAACCACTAGATGAATTTGTTTCAGTTTTTTAAGGCTTGTGTTTAAGAAGGTACGCCTCTTAATAATAAATCATTCTGTGTTGGCTCATGAAATTTTTACTGTGGCAAACCTGAATATTGTTGTGTGGGGCATGGTAGCGCAAACCTACAGAGCTCCCCTTCTAAAGATCAGCTGTCCCAGTGACTTTGCAGAGTCTGAGCAGAGTCCTTGGGGTATACTGCCATCTCAGCCAAGCACGCTGCCAGAACCTACTGAAAACATGGTTGGAAGGCCTCTATCAGGCCACCACGCGGCCAATGACCCAATGGCCACCATTCTCTGGCAAGGCTCTGCTGCTGATCCTCACTGCCTACCCTACTCACTACGCTGCTTCTAACTCAGCTGGGCTCAGTCTTCTCAGCTATCCACCTTTTGAGTTAACGGAGGCACCATTCTTTGTAAACTGCTTGACAGTTAGGTTGCAAATGTACACCCACTGAACACTAAGCTACAAAATAGCCTCAAGTCTTTGTGACAACTCAAGATCATGAAACTCATGGTCATGTTCATGAAATCAGTTTGAAACTACTTATCATGCTGAAAAAAGCCATTAGATGATCATAAAGGTGGCGGGTGAAGGGATGCACTTGTTCAGAAACTATACCCAAGTAGGTTGTGGCATTCAAGCAATGATGGATTACAATCAAAAGACCCAACGTGTGCCTAAAACCCATCATTACATTCTCCCATCATTACACCACCTCCACCAACATAGACTGCTGACACAAGGCAGGTTGGGTCTATGGATTCATGCTGTTGGTGCCAAATTCTGACCCTTCCATCTGTGCCATGCTTTTCCAGTCTTCAACTGTTCAGTTTTGGCGAGCCTGTGCCCACTGGTGCCCCAGCTTTCTGTTCTTGTTTGACAGAATTGGACATAGTCTTCTGTTGTTGTAGCCCATTCGCCTCAATGTTCCAACAGTACTGACTGATTAGCAGAGTTGGCGTAGCTCAACCAGCAGCTCAAACCAGCCTTGCTGATGACCTTTCTTATCTGGAAGGTGTTTCCGTTTGCAGAACTTCTGCTCACTGGGTGTTAAGTCTTTATTGCACCATTGTAGGTGACTGTTGTTTGTAAAAATTTCAAATCCCAGCCCGTCTGTGACCAACAAACATGACATCCAGTGATGTAGTGGTTAGCACTGTCGTCTCACAGCAAGACGATCTGGGTTAGATTCCCGGTCCGGGTCATTCTGTGTGGAGTGTGTATGTTCTCCTCATGCTTGAGTGGGTTTCCTCCGGGTACTACGGTTTCCTCCCACAGTCCAAACACATGCTTGTTAGGTTGATCTGTCACTCTAATTGCCATGAATGCGTGTTGGCCATGCAATGGACTGGCAACCTGTCCAATGACACTGGGATTGGCTCCATCTCCACTGTGACCCCAACTAGCGGAAGATAATGGATGGATGGATGGATGTATCTCTCCACCATGACAGTGATTTAAAATATACTGTATGTCTCACGCCAAAACTCATCTTTAAACTATTGTAAAACGAGGTCTTGTGCACCACATGCTGTATTGGAGCTTTTATAGGCATTAGCTGCTGCAGATATCTGCTTCCCATCACTATTGCTATGACTCTGCAAGTTTTCTGACAACAAAGCATTTCACATCAAACCAGTCTGAATGACTTTGTTTACAGCTTAATGATTTAATTATACTGAATGTTTCAAACAGTGGGGTTATTTTCCTTTAAGCCAACAGACTTGATCCCTCTTTTATGGGTTCAGTCCGTGCCAGTGTTTTCATTTAACTGAAGATGTTGAAATAGTTGTTTTTATCTTGGGTCAGGTGCTCACTCTCACGCCAGCTGCCGACTGCCTGGCTCAGGTGTGCTGTGTGCTGGAACAATATCAGCCGTAAAGCTGAGAGAAACCAGGCAGAGCCTAAGACGCAGTAGTAATATTTGGCCATGGAGGTCACAAAGTGCTTCAGAATCTAACTGGCCCCACAGGAATGGAACAATATTACACCACAGCTAAGATAACATAAAAAATCCCACTTCTTCCATCTCAGAACGATGGGAAACAGACTAACCAAAATGTGTGGTATTTCCTGTAAATGTTTATGCTGAGTTCAATTAATACAGGTTGAATAAGCAGCTTCTATTAGGAGCATGCATGTCATCATTCCACAGATCATAGGATTTACTTATGGCTCCATCACCCTAATATAATGAGTGTATGTATGGAGCATGGGGCTCAGAGTGGATGCATAGGGTATATTAAACATGGCTGCCAATTCACACATAGGTTATTTGGGTGAACTTTTAAAAAGGCCTCCACTAAACATCCCTATTAGCCTTGTTGTTATAATAAATTCTACTTGGGAGACCAGGCCCTGCTCAAGATTTAAGGCTGGTCCTAGTGGTACAATGATTCCACCATTTTTGAAAAAATCCAAAAAACAACTAAAACTTGAGGGGGAACTTCACAAATATTTCAAAATTCCCATTCAAATTAAATGATCAACATGATAATAGTCATTCCGTGTGGCTTTGGTATGAAGTGCTTAGTTCTGGAGAAACCTTTGGAGAAACCATACATCTGAAGAGTTTATTGTCTCCCTTAGCCTGATGTCCAAGACACTGGTTTACAATAGTTTTGTGATAAGGTTTCTGGTCTAAAGTGCATTTTCAATCAGTTTATTTAAATCCATTCATGGTGGATGGAAGGATATGAAGTGTAGTCTAGGGCAAAACAGACCTTCAATTATCTATTTCACATCAAACCACTCGGAATGACTTCTCAGCTCAACTACAGAATTATGCAGACATTGTGAAAAATATCAGTGGAATCCCCGTTTAAGCCCAGAGATTTGAGAGTAGCTGCCTACACTGCATAAGCCCCGTCCCCATAACTGTGACAGGACACACCCGGATGAATAGTTTTGATCATAAATTGCTGTCATTCTGTAGACACAGTTATATTTTATACAGTTTATATATTCACAGAAGTGTGTTGGGTGCGTTAACATTCTTTCACTGTGCAATGAACTCTAAGCTTAAACCCTTTACAGGTAAATCAGTGGTGATGTTTGAACAGCATCATCACACACTGGATACTGCCATGTGCATGTTAATAATATTGACTATTAAAAAGGAGATCACAAGACTGCACCACCAAACCTAAACACCACCCCCACAAAAAACATCATATCATCTCTTAAACATGATTAAATTCTGTCTTTCTTTACATGGTGACAGAAGCTGTCTGCATGTTTGATTATATTTAAAGAAAAGGGAAGCATCCCCATCCCACACCAGAAACCCCGTGGATAGTAGCTTGTATTTGTTTTTTGAGTTTAGCTAGAATTCTCCACCACCAAATCATGTTTTATGATTAATCTTTGATTAAAATCGTGGTACTATTACTGTTCAACTACTCTATCTTGGTTTTATTTTTTTGCTCCCCTTCCTAATTAAAATTTACATGGAAAAAATTAAATGTCTTGTATTGTATTTTACTATTCATTTGTTTATTCGGTTCTAATAACTTTAGTTTAAACATATTACATTTTATTTTCATTTCTTTTTTCAATTCCTTTGTGCTGTAAGTGCTCAGCAGCACTGAAAATGAGGGTCACCTTCAAAGTATTCCCCAGTGAAAGTAAAGGTTGATTAATTGATTTCCTGACTGATTGATTGATTGATTGTCAGTTGATGGTCTTATCTTTTCAACAACCTTAGAAATTAGGGGATCCTGTGGCATTCGGGTAGGGTTTTTTTACCATGGGCAGAAATAGAAGCCAATGTTCAAAAAAAAGACATTGATTTTCTCTACAGACTTCCTCATATGGGCATGACATAGACTACAGAATTACAACAACTGCACAGGTATATTGACCATGACTCCAGTTGGCAATTTGAGAGTCCAGGGGAAGAGACCAAGGGGGGTTTCAAATGCTCATTTTTTATATACTGTTTTTCCAAGACTGCTAAAAGCATTACAGTCTTAGCTATTACTGATTCTTAATAACATACCATGTTAGTTTAAGGATTAAAAGAACCTACATCACTAAACACTACACGTAAAGCTGTTCAGCCCTACAATACACTCTTATTTGGGCAGTGGGTGCCTCAGGTTTATGCAGCGGTAGGGAAAAATAATTGTATTTGACCAGAAGGTGGCAGTATTGCTAAGGGGGTGCAATATGACAGGCCCTTAAAAAAGCAAAAAGCAAGACAGCTCATTGTTGTACCACTGATTTCAGAGGATTATTTAAAAATGACATTTATTAAAAAGTCATCCACATTAATAAGTCAATGTACATTAAAAACACAATCCTATAAATGATCATAATGGTAAACCCATGGTCCACCTTACTGGAATGATACTTAGCACACCCACAATCCTAATGGGAGCTGTATCAGTCCCTCTCGCCTTTTGGATCCGAAGCACACAAGGATTTCCTGCTCCTCAGGCTATACCTTGGCTGTGGAAGAGTAATTAAACGTTATCAGCAAATTTATGCAAAACAACACAGAATAGGTACGAAGCTTAGTGGGGATAACAGATTATGATTGGCCCTCAAACTGAATGAAAACTGATCCGTAAGCTGAAAGGAAGTTTAAAAAGACAGTGCCTTAGCAAATTCCTCAAATACCTGGGCATTAGGTAGGAATTTTCAGAACATGCAGGCGGATAAAGCTCACACTGGTGCAAAATTCAAGAACCTTGAACTGAAGTATGTGTACTAGCCATCACATCTACATAGACATGTTGGGACATCCCATTTAAAAACCATGAACAATGGACAAAGAGTTGGGCCCCTTCTCGGCTACACAACTTCCACTCTCGTGTTGATGTTGGACGAGAAGGCCTGGCTTGCAATCCATGTTTCAATTCATCCAGAAGAAATTTAGTGGGGTGAAGGTCAGAGCTCTGTGTAGGCCACTGAAGTTCCTTTACACCGAACTCATCAAACCACTTCTTTATGGAGCTGGCTTTGTGTACAGGGACACAGTCACACTGGAGCAGGAAAGAATCTTCCTTTCCACATAACTGAAGCACACAACTGTGTAAGATGTCTATGAAGTCTGAAGCATTAACATTAACCTTCACTGAAACTAATAGCCCAAAGCCTGAAAACCCCCGCACACCATTATCCCTCCTCCAACAAAGTTTACTGTTGGAATTGTGGTGGGTAGTGTCTCCTGGATTCATCCACCAAACCCAGATTCATCCACCTGACTGACAGATGGTGAACCATAATTAATCACTCCTGGAACCCGTTTCCTCTGCTCCAGAGTCACCCATTTTCATACCCCTCCAGTCAGCGCTTGGCATTGCATACAGGCTTGTGTGCAGCTTCTCAGCCATGGAAAACCTATGAATGAAGATTCCAACGCCTTGATTCAACAGAGCATTGGTGCCACCGCCTAATAGCAGTGCTATTGTTTCTACTAGACATGTCCATTTCACCTGTTAGCAATGGGTGTGTCTGAAACACCTGAACTTAATATTTATGTCCACATACTAATATATATATATATATATATATATATACACGCAAAACCACATGAGTAAGTAATAAACTAATTAGTTTGCAAATCATGTGTTTGAAGTAAAACTTCCAATTTCCATATTGCATCAGTAATAAGCTGTTTGCGGACATCTGCACCAAAAGTAAATCTCTTACCTCATGTACATAATAATAATAATAATAATAATAAAAACAATTTTAAAACTATAAAACCTTTACCTGGTTGTCCTCCACCAGCACACTGTAAACCAGAGTGGAGGAGGCGCGAGCACGAGATCCCGAAGAACGGCGCTGGTGTCTTTTAGTGATCTCCATGGAGCTCTGAGCTTCCAGCGGAACGAGGCTCTCGCTCTGCCTGCCTGTCAATCAAAAAACACCCATAATAAACAGAAATACCAGCTAATGTTATACTATTAAGTTGTTGGCACAAACCCACCTATAATTTTCCGACACACATACAGAAACTTTGAGCATCGGTCGAAACAGATACTAATCCAGTATTTTTCCTATAAAAATTACTAAACACTCGAAAAGGAAATTCCACTGATTTTGAATTTCTCTATAATTATACGGTTAAGATTGAAACAGTCATTCGGAGTGATCCCATGTGAAGCGCTCTCTTCTAGAGAAACTTGGTGAGTCAGAATTTCTCACAGAGGCGGTACAGACGTCTTTAATGCCTTTAAATGGTAACTCACAGAAAGCTATTAGAGGAAACCGTTATCAATATGCACCAAAACAGTGGCTGGTTTTAAGCACACTTAAAAAAAATTAAACAAAACAAATATATATATATATATATATATATATATATATATATATATATATATATATATATATACATACATACACACACACACACACACATATATATATATAGTCATAAAGCAAAGCAGAAAGCAGTGCTGACAGTAAGCCTATTTTCACATATGCATCCTTTAAGTGCCTTTCTGTGATGTTTCAGGTTAGATTTGCTCCAGACTTCAGATTTACTCCCGCTTGCATCACCACACCACTGAACATCAGGTACCGATACGATGGGTATGAGATCAGTGGCATTTCTACACCCTGCACCAAGTATATGGGTACTCACTGCTGTGGAGGGCAGAAAATGAAGGCAAATTGGCTGCTAGGGCTCCAGAGGGATGCAAAATGACCAAACTGCTCTCCTCTTCCTGATCCCACTTTCCATCCCGCTGCCTTTGCCGGGGTTTCTTCCAGTCCTCCATAGACCCCGAAAGACGTTCTGGAACACAGCAGAACGTTATCCAGAGAGCGCTCAGGGCTCTATACAGCGCACATACAGATCACAGCTAATACTCACCTGCTTTCCGCAAGGCTTGCTGAAGATTAGAGCGAGTCTCTTTCAGCTCCTCCAGTATCTCCAGACTTTCTCGGTTAACATTCCGAAACCGCATAGCGAAGTACAACAGAACAAAGCTGCCAATCACAAGCATGGCTTTTCTCAGAAGGCCAACCAGCAGAGCAATCCGCTCCTACACAAACAACAGCGGTTAGTGGGTCCGAGATTTCCTCAGGACTGTCAAAGGAACACTGAATATCCAGCAGACCCACTACTGACACACTTGGAGAACAACCTTCTGTTTAATTTTGTTTGTTCCAGTAATTAAGAGTTGGACCTTCTATGCTTTTCTACTTTGTCCTCCCTTTCCTTTAGTGTTTGTATGTAACTTTTGCACATGCAAGTTATAACGCTCACAGTACACGTCAGAAGGAGAAACTTTCTTCCATAGAAGCCTCTTTTGTGGTGACGTTACTAGAGATGGAAGGATCGATGGGCTATGTATTGTATCAACCGATTTTTAATCAAAGTATGTGATCGGCTGATATTGCTCCAATTTAGCCAATACAGAGAGCCAATCGTCGGCGTTAAACAAATGAGCCTAATTTCTGTATTTACAGCTAGCGTTTCATTCTTTAACTATGAAAATACTTTTTTTCTTCAACTTATATTGTTATATTTTGTATATATTTTTTATTTCTTATCTTTATCTATTGGTGAATGGAGGAGCAGCAAAGTAAGAATTTCACTGTACAGTGTAACTGTCTGTTCTGCTGTACACATGACAATAAAACTCTTGAATCTTGAATCTCTTGAATCCAGGAAGGAGAACCCCCTCTGGCCAGCTCCCTGCAATTCCTATCTGAACCACTAGGTGGAAATACACACCCTTTTATTTTTGACAGACTGAGTAAAGCAACAGCAAGCGCTGATAGAAAGTGTGTCTGTCTGGCAGTGTTTTACCGTATGTGACTCAGACTCATCCAGGACATTTTTAAATTAGTACAATCAGTGTGTCTCGTTGAAGAACCAAGACAAAAGACATTTAACACACTACTAATCTGATACAACACTGCACACGACTGAATACAGTGAGTAACAGCAAACAGCAGAGCTAGCACGTGCAGCTAGCACAAAACTAATAACCCAGAACAGATAATAACCCAGTACAGACCAGATCTGACCAGTACGAACAGAACAGCAGCAGCAATTTAATATTCTACATTTAATGATTGCAGTTTTTTGTTTAAAGTAACCAGAGTCTTCGTTTAATGACTGCAGATTTTACTGCATGTATTTAATTAGCTTTTTTCGCTTTAAATTAAGGGTCTAAATGTAATGATTGTAGTATTGGAGATATTTGTTTGATTTACTTTGTTTATTTACTGTTAATTTAGTTAAAAATATTATGCTGTTTCATATGAGCTCGTTAAAAATGGTAATAAACCAGTTTAGACCATGTTTCATGATTTGCTTGCGCTAATAACTACATGTAGCCCTGTCGTGGCGTATACCCCGCCCTCGATCGGTATTGGCTATCGGCCGATCGCGCTAAAACGCTGATCGGTCCATCTCTAGACGTTACCTCGTTACACAATCCTAACTGCACACCTACTGGCAAGCTTGGCACACGACACAGAAAGCCAAAACAGTAAAGAATTAACACTCTCTGAAATGTCCTGCTACAGTTCAGCTTGCAAAGGTGGATCTACCAGCTTGTTCTGCCTGACTTTCAAGATCGGACTCTGGCTCAAACTGATATAGCACAACTGACGCTATTGTAGGAATAACCACAGCAGTGTGGGGGCGGAACTGTAGCAGGACTTCATGGGCAAAAGTGGGCAAGCTGACCAATCAAAGCATACTGAGCTCGTCGGGAGGCAGGGCTTAAAGACACAGGAGCTCTAACAGAGAGTTTCAGATAGACTGCAAATACAGATGTACATTATGAGAAAAATAGTACTTTTTAAAAAATATAGAAGCATATAAATAGTTTCTACTGGACCAAAAATAAAATTACAAACACTAATAATGAACATACTAGGACGTCATTAAGTACAAGTTAATTAGTGAGGAGATTAGACATCACCCACCATTTGCTGATATCCTGGATTATCGTTTTCCAGCACCATCCTGCAGATCATCCTCTCCAGGTATACGTTCAGAGCCACCAGTCCAAACAAGAAAAATCTACAAGAAAAACACTCCAGGCATCAGATTTCACTACATATTAATATATCAAGATTGATTTTAAACATTTTATAAGTGGACCAAAAGAAGTGGTTCAAAAGATTAATATTCTTGTTTTTGACTACTTCTATTACCATTAATACTATTTTTATCCCATTAATCACCAGTACTATGGATGCTGTTATAATCAGAGGTGTCAAGTGACAAAGTACACATACTTTGTTAACTTAAGTAGAAATGTTCGTTATTTATACTTTACTGAAGTAATTATTTTTCAGCTGACTTTTTACTTTCTACTCCTTACATTTACACTCCATTATCAGTACTTTATACTCCTTACATTTACACTCCATTATCAGTACTTTATACTCCTTACATTTACACTCCATTATCAGTACTTTCCACTCCTTACATTTACACTCCATTATCAGTACTTTCTACTCCTTACATTTACACTCCATTATCAGTACTTTCTACTCCTTACATTTACACTCCATTATCAGTACTTTCTACTCCTTACATTTTAAACATTTCATTTCAGATTGTTTTCATTCATGTACATTTACATTCCAGTAAAGATTATTGATAACATGTCTTTAAAGTTTGATTATTACAATACTTATAGACAACTAGTCATCATATCTTCTGCTCCATGAAACACATGTTAATGTTCAGTAGTAACAGATATGCTTCTTTAATATATTTACATTGTACTAAACTACATTCATGTTCAATGGGCGTATATGCGGCTGAAACAGGAAGCCTAGCGCATCCCAAATTTATCAACATTAACATTTTAATATAACATTACAGTCATCATGGCTTTCAGAAGAATGATCTTTCTGGGCTAGTGCACTATAGACCCCTGCGGTGTGGCCTAAGCTTTTGTCCTTAATAGCATTTTTTCCCTTTCATTACTTTTACTTTTATATTTAAGTAGTTCTGAAAGCAGTACTTTTATACTTTTATTGGAGTTGATACTCTAACTTCTACAGAAGTATCTATACTTCTACCTGAATTATTAATATGAATACTTTTAATACCTTTGGTTATAATTATTTTATTTTAAAAATGTTATTTGTGAATATTGTGGAAATTAAAAAAATAAAAATAAAAATAAGAAGCGGTCCATAAGAATTCCTAATGTAATCCTGCTAGGCTGATTTATGTTAAGGTACCATTTTGGAGATGCTTCTGTTAGCACACCCACAATATGGGGTGTTATACGGCATTACTTATTTCGATATCAGCAAAAACAGATAAACAACAACAACAACCACCACATTTTTCACACTCAGGTCAGCATTCATTCCTGCAGAGCACGTAACAGTAACCTAGACTAATAATCCTGCACACAGGGCACTAATCATTCTGATAACACACCAGCAAACTGTCAAGCCTTCGTCAAGCTGAATCTGGGGTGCTGTGAAAAGGGTGAATCTCAGTCCTCCACTGTCCACTCCCAGAATACAATAATCCCTTAATCTGAGGGTCATCTTCACCTTGCCAGGGTACCAGCCTGTTGGCAGTGAATGTATTAAAGTCTGCTATTGTCCTGCTGAAACGGTTTATCTGCCAAATCATAATGAAAGAAAAGGAGGAGTGACGGGATCCTCTGTGCTTTATAAAAGAAATATGAAAAGACTAAAAGGCTTCAAGCTGTTCAGCTGTCTATTCAGAGTTTTCACTAATGTTAGCCAGAATAGAGGCTTTCACACAAACTACACAATCAGGAATTTTGTTCTGGGCTTTGATTGTAAATTTGGCAAACATCTATGCAAGGTCACACATCCCAACTCTCAATGACACCTGACCAATAGAAGGATGAACACCACCAACATCAGACTATTTATATCACTTATATCATAAATAAGCCTCTAACCAGTTACACAACTAATAATATCCGTCAACGCCAATTCCACCAACCAGTAGCATACACACACACACACACACACACACACACACAACCTAGCTCCACTGACCACATAGGAGCACTGTAGTTCTACACTTACAGACTGTAGTTCATCTGATTCTCTGTATACTTTGTTACCCTGTTCTTCAATGGTCAGGACCCCCACAGGACCACCACAGAGCAGATATTATTTGGTTAGTGTATGTTGTGTTGGTTTTAGTGGATCAGATACAGCAAAGCTGCTGGAGTCTTTAAACACTGTGTTCATCTACTGTCCACTCCTGCCTTGCTGGTCCGCCTTGTAGTACATCAGTGCCCACAGGACACTGCCCACAGGACACTGCCCACAGGACACTGCCCACAGGACGCCACTGGTGGGATAGTTTTGGTCAGTGGATGATTCACAGTCCAGCAGTGACAATAAGCTGTTTAATCACCCCAGCAGCACTGCTGTGTCTGATCCACTCACACCAGCACAACACACACTAACACACAACCACCATGTCAATGCCACTGCAGTGCTAAGAATGATTCACCTCACACCACCAATTATTCTGTGATGTTCCTTCACTTTTAATTTAACAAAGTAACACACACACATGTGTGTGTAATTATATATATATATATATATATATATATATATATATATATATATATATATATATATATATATATATATATACATATATACATACACTTTTTTTTTTCTCCTCTCCATTCTGCATTAAAGTAACGCTCTGGCACAAGAAATTTTAATAAGAAGCATCATCTAACCTCTCATTTGTCTCATATGTGCATCACATATACTTCCAACACCTCCAACCGTCAGACACTATTGGGTTTGGAACATTTTACAGACACTCGAGTTATCAGTACCAGCTGGTCCACTGTCTGTTTCACACACAAGGCCTCAAGGCTGCGGAGTCATCTGAGGCAGCTGACCGTGTGAGACGGCTCCTCAGGCTGTGTAAGAGGAAAGGAGCTCTGTATGTCCACTGCTGCGAAAACAACATGCACTACTTCAAATGAAGCAGTCACACCAGCAGTGGGAGGTGATCGAGGGGCTGAGTCCTTTTCCTGACTCCTTCTTTCAGGTAAAGTTGGCACAGTTTGCAACCATAGATGTTTTTCGGGTGTTCAGATGAATCAAAGCATTAATCCAACTAACAATAATGATCAAACTGATTTAGGCCACTCTATATAGGTGTTGCTTGAAGAATGTGCTATTTAGGGGTGGGCGATATGGCTTTCAAATAATATCATGATATTTTGTGATGTTTTTGTGATAATGATATTAACTGACAATATATAAACATACTGTTTTAAAAAAAAAGCTAATTTTGAGAACACTATGTTTGCAGCCAGTCTTGAAATCCACGTTATAAAATGTTATAACTAAATATACACTAAATTAAGCTTCAATACAGGAACTTTCTCATGAAATAGAACACTCCTGCTAAAGAAATCCCTAATTATAATCTCCGTGGCAAAACTGAACACTAAATCAAACTTGTTCAAATCAACTGTAACTGTAAAAACAAAAAAAGAAAAAATTAATAACACAGAATACTTCTCCTAAATAAGGCCCTAACTATAAAATCAATAACTGCCAAAACTAAAAATAATGTATACATTAAGTGCAGAAGAACATGTAGACATTTAAGTGCAAGTAAAAATAAAAAAAAACTGTCACTGTTTATATAAGTAAACATTCTTTACAGCAGCAGCTGGTTCTTTGTCTAAAGGGAGAAAGTACCCAGCTAACACTGTTTTAGATTCTTTGACAAGAAAACGAGCATGTTCACTGATGCTGGTTTCAGAGCTGACCCAGGTTACAATATTGCCACCAGTGCTAAATACAGAACCCCACAGTTTCCAGTTGCTATCAATGTAGTATACGGTCAAGCTTACCCAAGTCGGTAGTCGACACATAGTGCTCTACCGAAGCTAATGTCTAGTTCACACTACACGGTTTTAGTCTGGTTTTCCAATTGCTGACTGGTTGGAGGTGAATCGGCGATCACTCAGCACTCGCTCAGTCGTGTAATGCCTGATTTACACTACACGACTTTTTGAGTCGTCGGGTGTGTGTGCTGTTCACACTACATGACTGGTTGTGCAGAGTCTTTCAGTTGTTGTGGCTTTTACACTACACGACTGAGCGAGCGCCGGGTGATCACCGATGTGCCTCCGAGCAGAGGTTTTTGTCGGTGATCTACAAAAACCAGTCGTGACTGAAAAATCAGGCTAAAATCGTGTAGCGTTAACTAGGCATGATGTAAACTGCTGAAAGACACTTGCCAACTAATCGCAGACGCCCAGCAAACATCTAGTACGATAGATATCTAGGCCAGTCGGCGACTGTGAGACAACTGCAGCATCTAGCTACAGCCATTAATTCATTAATATTATAACTTTCTCTGTAAAACAGACAGTCCCTGCTGGCCCCGTGCCTTTATCAATCTTCTAATCCATATCTGTTCCTTTATCTTCTCTCTGTCCTCACTGCAGATCAGCGCAGTAATTCGTTTGTTGACGCCCGTTTTTGGAAATACCTTATGTTCTATGTGGTGCCGCTAGTTCTCACCAGAGTTTAGTTCTCACCAGAGTTTAGTTCTCACATGCGTTTAGTTCTCACATATGTTTAGTTCTCACATACGTTTAGTTCTCACAAATGTTTAGTTCTCACCAGAGTTTAGTTCTCACATACGTTTAGTTCTCACCAGAGTTTAGTTCTCACCAGAGTTTAGTTCTCACCAGAGTTTAGTTCTCACATGCGTTTAGTTCTCACATGCGTTTAGTTCTCACATGAGTTCAGTTCTCACATGAGTTCAGTTCTCACATGAGTTTAGTTCTCCCCAGAGTTTAGTTCTCACATGCGTTTAGTTCTCACATGCGTTTAGTTCTCACCAGAGTTTAGTTCTCCCCAGAGTTTAGTTCTCCCCAGAGTTTAGTTCTCACCTGCGTTTAGTTCTCACCTGCGTTTAGTTCTCACCTGCGTTTAGTTCTCACCAGAGTTTAGTTCTCCCCAGAGTTTAGTTCTCACCAGAGTTTAGTTCTCACCAGAGTTTAGTTCTCACATGCGTTTAGTTCTCACCAGAGTTTAGTTCTCCCCAGAGTTTAGTTCTCACCAGAGTTTAGTTCTCCCCAGAGTTTAGTTCTCACATGCGTTTAGTTCTCACATGCGTTTAGTTCTCACATACGTTTAGTTCTCACCAGAGTTTAGTTCTCACCAGAGTTTAGTTCTCACCAGAGTTTAGTTCTCACCAGAGTTTAGTTCTCACCTGCGTTTAGTTCTCACATACGTTTAGTTCTCACCTGCGTTTAGTTCTCACCAGAGTTTAGTTCTCACATACGTTTAGTTCTCACCTACGTTTAGTTCTCACATACGTTTAGTTCTCACCAGAGTTTAGTTCTCACCAGAGTTTAGTTCTCACATACGTTTAGTTCTCACATACGTTTAGTTCTCACCAGAGTTTAGTTCTCACATACGTTTAGTTCTCACCAGAGTTTAGTTCTCACCAGAGTTTAGTTCTCACCAGAGTTTAGTTCTCACATACGTTTAGTTCTCACCAGAGTTTAGTTCTCACATACGTTTAGTTCTCACATACGTTTAGTTCTCACCAGAGTTTAGTTCTCACATACGTTTAGTTCTCACCAGAGTTTAGTTCTCCCCAGAGTTTAGTTCTCCCCAGAGTTTAGTTCTCCCCAGAGTTTAGTTCTCCCCAGAGTTTAGCTCTCACATGCGTTTAGTTCTCACATACGTTTAGTTCTCACAAGAGTTTAGTTCTCACCAGAGTTTAGTTCTCACCAGAGTTTAGTTCTCACCAGAGTTTAGTTCTCACCAGAGTTTAGTTCTCACATGCGTTTAGTTCTCACATACGTTTAGTTCTCACATGCGTTAGTTCTCACATGCGTTTAGTTCTCACAAGAGTTTAGTTCTCCCCAGAGTTTAGTTCTCGCCAGAGTTTAGTTCTCGCCAGAGTTTAGTTCTCACCAGTTTAGTTCTCACATACGTTTAGTTCTCCCCAGAGTTTAGTTCTCACCAGAGTTTAGTTCTCCCCAGAGTTTAGTTCTCCCCAGAGTTTAGTTCTCACATGCGTTTAGTTCTCACATGCGTTTAGTTCTCACATGCGTTTAGTTCTCACATGCGTTTAGTTCTCCCCAGAGTTTAGTTCTCCCCAGAGTTTAGTTCTCCCATGCGTTTAGTTCTCCCCAGAGTTTAGTTCTCCCCAGAGTTTAGTTCTCCCCAGAGTTTAGTTCTCCCCAGAGTTTAGTTCTCACATGCGTTTAGTTCTCACATGCGTTTAGTTCTCACATGCGTTTAGGTCTCCCCAGAGTTTAGTTCTCACCAGAGTTTAGTTCTCACCAGAGTTTAGTTCTCACCAGAGTTTAGTTCTCACATGCGTTTAGTTCTCACATGCGTTTAGTTCTCACATACGTTTAGTTCTCACCAGAGTTTAGTTCTCACCAGAGTTTAGTTCTCACCAGAGTTTAGTTCTCACCAGAGTTTAGTTCTCACCAGAGTTTAGTTCTCACCAGAGTTTAGTTCTCACATACGTTTAGTTCTCACATACGTTTAGTTCTCACCAGAGTTTAGTTCTCACCAGAGTTTAGTTCTCACATACGTTTAGTTCTCACATACGTTTAGTTCTCACCAGAGTTTAGTTCTCACCAGAGTTTAGTTCTCACATACGTTTAGTTCTCACATACGTTTAGTTCTCACCAGAGTTTAGTTCTCACATACGTTTAGTTCTCACATACGTTTAGTTCTCACATACGTTTAGTTCTCACCAGAGTTTAGTTCTCACCAGAGTTTAGTTCTCACCAGAGTTTAGTTCTCACCAGAGTTTAGTTCTCACATACGTTTAGTTCTCACCAGAGTTTAGTTCTCACATACGTTTAGTTCTCACCAGAGTTTAGTTCTCACCAGAGTTTAGTTCTCACATACGTTTAGTTCTCACATACGTTTAGTTCTCACCAGAGTTTAGTTCTCACCAGAGTTTAGTTCTCACCAGAGTTTAGTTCTCACCAGAGTTTAGTTCTCACCAGAGTTTAGTTCTCACATACGTTTAGTTCTCACCAGAGTTTAGTTCTCACATACGTTTAGTTCTCCCCAGAGTTTAGTTCTCCCCAGAGTTTAGTTCTCCCCAGAGTTTAGTTCTCCCCAGAGTTTAGTTCTCACCAGAGTTTAGTTCTCACCAGAGTTTAGTTCTGGGTCCAGCTTCTTAACAGGCTGCTTAAATCCATCCTTTCCCACCGTTTAGACAGGCATCGTGTCCTTAGCGAACAAAAATGCGAGCGTAATTTCATTCCACCGCTTGCTGTTTCTCTCGTATGGAGTGCCACCTGCGAACGCTCCAGCTACGGTTGCCTGAGTGACTACTTTTGATTTGACTTCATTAACAGACACACTTTTTGGCCTTTAATTATTCTCGGATACACGTAATATCGGACACTCCTCATACACACGTGGGTGATTTGGCTTTAGGTGGTGAAATAAATTTGTTGTTGCCGCCTTTTGTGTTCACAGTATTTTGTCTGACGCTCTGTATCCGAAAAATTCCACACTACTGATGTAGCTCCTTTATAGGAACCAATTCACCCTCAGCGTTCTACTCTCTGCTTTGGTGGCCATTGTTTTTACTGTGAACAGGAGTTACAGCATCGCGATAGGGCAAAAACTGAAATTAAAAATATACCAGTGATATCAAGAGCTATATTATAAATCATCTACCCCTGCTGCCAATTAGTTTTCAATACATTAGAAGACATAAAGCCAAAATATCTTAGTCAGAGTCTAACCAGTGTAAGGTAAGAATCACTGGGTATCATATATTATATTATATTATATTATATTCACACACACACACATTCATTTATTCCAACAACGTAACCTGGCCAAGTATCGATCTGCCCTTAACTAACTAACTAACTAACAAGTCTAGTGTCTAGAGGTGCACTGACCTTGCCCCTGAGGTGCGTCGAGTGGAGGTGAGCAGGAAGGAGGCGCAGAAGCCCAGAGTGTTGTAGAACAGCGAGCTGAGGGTGTGAGACTCTGACATAATGAAACTTTGGAGAAAAGCCACGCGGTTAAAGATTTCCGCAAACGCCACCTGCTGCTCCTGCACGGAATATCTCATCTCCGCAAACACGTCCTTCAGACCTGCGAGGCAAAAGCCCTCATTCACAGACTTTTCATAAGCAAACTTATGATAGATATATCTTTATACTTAGAAATGCCTCATATCAAATTTTACATTTTAATTCATTACACCACTGTCTGTACATCGTAATTAAATTTAATTACATTTTTTATTTTTGTTGCACATTGATAGATTTATTATAATAATAATAATAATAATAATAATAATAATAATATTATCTCTTAAATTTCTTGGTGATAGAGTTTTAGAAGTGAGGCAGAAATCCCAACATCTGCAAAAAAACATTCTTGAGCTTCATTTCCAAACGTAATCAGAAACACAGAAAGTAAGCCTTGCATAAGACCCAGCTGGGTGTAGTAGAGACAGACGCAATCACAGCTTAAAAACATGGAGAAAGACAGAAAGCATTCAAAATAAATGCAAAACAGCAGCTTGACTGTGAGGTAGTGGCAGACTGGAGGTTGAGGAACCAGCCTTGTGACCAGAAGGTCACCAGTTCCATCCACGGACCCAACAGGAAACGACTGACACAACCCTATGGCTAGGGCTAGCTATGGCTAGGGCTGCACACTGCTTCTAGCAAGCATGTGCAAGCATGTGCACACCCCCCCATTATCGGGGCAGCTGTGAGCTGGAGGTTAGGAACGCAGCCTTGTGACCAGAAGGTCGCCAGTTTGAGCCCCTGAACCGTCAAGACATGACTGAAGTGCCCTTGAGCAAGACACCTAACCCCCAACTGCTTTCCAGGGATTGTGGATAGGGCTGCCCACCGCTCTGGGCAAGTTTGCTCACTGCCCCCTAGAGTGTGTGTGCATTTCACTACACAACCAATTTCATTCCACACATTTTTTTTCCCAAATTAATAATTAAATGTTAGTGTTTTAACATCTAATTAAATGTTTAAATGCCTAATTAACTCTAGAAGATCAAACAAAAGATCATTCAGAGTTTTCTGATGTAGAACTCATACTAAATAAAATAAGCTTAGATGATAGATTTAAGAAGGTGTTGTTAATTTCCTTTCTTGGCAGTTCATCTGAATGATGTATGAATAGGTTTTGGTCTAAATTGTATTTATAAAATGTATTCATGGTGGAGGGGTACATGTAGGTTGTTATAAGGCAAACCAGACCACCCAAAAACCTTTGTTTTCTAGATTTACCTCTATTTTCCATCACATATACAAATCCATGTGCATGTTAGACATTACTAGCTATTTAATATTAAACAAAAAGCTTCTATTTGTGTAGCAGCTACTGAGAGCCCTGGTTGCCATCACCAGGACTGTACAGCAGCATTATGTTTCTCCACAATGAAGCACTTCAGTGTTTCAGAAAACAAACAAAAGTACCCCACAACAAAATCAGAAGTGCATTCCATTGTTATGTGTAGTCCATTGTTGGGTCCAGGTACGCTAGCATAGAACGCGATTCTCTCATACAGCAATATCCTGGACAGTCTTCAAGCCACTTTGTTTAATTACCTTTGGTGGAGTCCTGCAGTGTGTTTTTGAGCTCCTCTCCGTTGCGCAGGATGGTTTCCTGTGATTTGAGGGCCGCGCTCTGGGCCTCTACGAGGTCCTCAGCCATCCGTTGAGTGGACGCTAGCTGCTCGGCCACACCAGCTGAACTCTCAGTCAGCCTGACTCACAAAAAACCAAACAAACAGACATTCTGAAGAGGCGTGAAGCTGCTGTAAACAAGAGTAAACACAGATAAATACACTGAAGTGCACTACATGTCCAAAAGTATCCAGACAGCCCTTTTAATAAATTAATTCAGTTTCTTAACGATGCACCTACAACCTTCAACTGTACACCCAGCTTGTACAACCTCCATACAAAAGCACAGACCAATAGAAGCAGACGCTCTGGAGTAGCACACGTGAGTCCTAGAGCACCCAATGCTAAGCATCAGTTGGAGGGATACAAAGCCCGCCAGCATTAGGCTGTGGAGCAGCAAGATTGCATTCTCTAGAGTGATAGAGCTCCATGCAGTGCCTTTGGGATAAGCTGTAGTGCTCCAGACCTTCATCCAGCATTAGTACCGGACATGGCTGAACGCAATCAAATCCTCACAGCAATGTTTCAACTCGTACTGCTGTTGCAGCAAAGGGGAGAAAGACTTTATTAATACCCCTGATTTCAGAAGACACGTTGGACAAGCAGGTGCCTCCACACTTCTGGGCATGTAGTGCAGTAGCACTATAAATAGAAAATCAATAAATATATTTTATCTATTCGGTTTGGAGCACCTGTGGATGGTGTTTTCTGCCCGATTCTGCCACCGCTCGTTCTGCAGGTAATGGCAGATGCTGTGGGCGTGGGTGAAGAACTCTGTGTAGGCGTTAAACGCAACAGGGTCCATGTCCCGGGTGCAGGTTTTAACATCGCTGCCCTCGGGGCACTCTGGAAAATTACGGCCAGACCTACGAGGAAGAGTATTAAATATTCATCTTAGAGAAGAAAAAAAAAAACCACAGACCGCACGCAGGAGGCACAAAAAAGTGTACGGTTAGCAAACCAGACTGGGGTCAGAATACAGTAGCAGTCAACTGAACTAGAATCTAGTGTGACACACTATGTTGTTATCTATGTATCTATATCTATGTATTCTTCCCTGAGGGGTCAGTGGACCATGTGAACACCTTTAGATGTGTAGAATCTACTTTTAGACCTTCTTAGGTGAAGCACATACATTAAAAACAGCTCATTTTACAGCGCAGTAGGTTTTTAAGACAACTTTACAATGGGTATCAACCAAAACTTAAGGCTTCAATCTCTGTACTGAAAAATAAAATGTAAATACACTTGAATGGAACCAACAATGCTTATATTTAGTGCTCATAATATTAGTTTTGGGTTCTACTTCTATAAATTTATACGCTTCCCAAAACACATACTGTTATGCTTTGTTAGAGCTCCTGCGTCTTTAAACCCCACCCCAGATGAGCCCAGTGTGCTCTGACTGGTCATCTCGCCCACTCTGTTCTGATTTGTCAACCACTAATACAGCATCTAGCAATACGTTCCGCCCCCACACCGCTGTGGCTGTGTTTAAGGCAGTGTTGGAGTTGGATTCTGAAAGTCAGGTAGATTGCTTGATAGATTAATCGACTAATATGAAAAAAATCATGGTTAGATTAATCGATTTCTGATGTAGAACTCTTCATACTAAATAAAACTAGCTTAGATGATAGATTAAAGAAGGTTTTTGTTAAATTTCCTTGGCAGTCCAACTGAAGCACGTATGAAAAGGTTTTGGTCTAAAATGTATTTGCAAAATGTATTCACGGTGGATGGGTACATGTGTAGGTTGTTAGGCAAAATAGACCACCCAAAAACCTTTGTTTTCTAGATTTACCTCTATTTTCCATCACATATACAAATTCATGTGCATGTTAGACATTACTAGCTATTTAATATTAAACAACAAGCTTCTATTTGTGTAGCAGCTACTGAGAGCCCTGGTTCCCATCACCAGGACTGTACAGCAGCATTATGTTTCCCTCTTAATCGACTAATCTGAAAAAATAATCGTTACATTAATCGATTTAGAAATTAATTGTTGGGTGCAGCCTCACCCTCTGCACTGAGTAAGTGCATCTAACTCTGCTAGAAAAAAATAGCACAGATCAGCAGCTAAACCAACACATCACTGCTGTCAGAACAGAAAACCTTGTCGCTCCCGGTTCCACCGACGTGAACTCAAGTTTAAGTATGTTCCTCTATGTGGCAGCTATATGTTGTGCTTAAGATTGCTGGTATAACGGCCAACCAACATGATCATGTAACTAACATAAAACATAGAATTCATGCTGGTCTACGGAGGGTAGTGAGCTATTCCCCATCCGCTAACGCTCACGTGTCCCTATACTATTGACCCTACTCGCCAGGTGTGTCACTTGGAGGCTGAAACTAAACTCTGACCTGAAGAGTAATAGATCTCTAGGGCCTATAACAGGCACTCGCTCCAGTTGCAGATACAAAGTGCTGGAGAAAGATGATGCATGCAGGCCTGCCACAGATATCCAATAATACAAGAAAAGAACTCTTTCTCACTTACTCTCATTTTTCTTTCTCAGTAAATCAGAAGTGAGTAGTTACCAATCCGAGAAGTGCATGTTTAACATTTTCCTACTGGGCTCTGTTTCAAAATACCTGAATTATTCAGGCTATGAGATGTAAATAGATTCATTCAGAGTGGTTCAGTGGGAAACGATGGATTGTAGAGAAACTTGCACACTCTGGTTTCTATACAGTGGTAGTGACGGGAAACTGGAGACCACCGTGTCTACAACTCAAACACAGTCGTTTTAATTGCTATCAAATCTCTCAGCGAACCTACACGTCTAATGAGTTTGTCTAATAAGAAAACATTGATGGTAAATAGACAGTTGGGGAAATACACAGTTGAGTCACATTATTATGACCACCTATAATATCCAGAGTAACCGCCTTGTGCAGCAAGCACAGCAGCTAGATAGACAGGGAGACTCAATAAGGTCCTGGTAGGTGGTCACAGGTATCTGGAGTCATGCTGACTACAGTGCATCCCACAGCTGCTGAAGGAAGTGGAGGAGGATCCATAGAGCAAACACCACCATCCAGTTGGCCCATCAGATGCTTAACTGGGCTCAAGTCTGTGGAATTTGGGGTCCAGGGTAGTAGTTGGAAGTCTTTGTCAGAACTTCCAACCAGTGTGGGACATGTCTCAGTGTCTTGTTGGAAGATCCCATCCACCCCAGAGAAGACAATCAGCATGTATGGTGTACATGATCCACGAGGATGGATTCAGACCCAAATCGGTTGAGAGTGTCCTCCACATGCATGAGTGGGTCCAGAGAATGCCATGAAAACATTCCTCAGACCAGAACGCTGCCACCGTGGAGAGCAAGAAGTGGTCATAATAATGTGACACGACTGTGTATCGTGCCTTACAGCCACACTCATGTACTGGTCTGTTATGAACGGGTATTAATAAGTGGTTTAAAATATGGTTTCAATCGTTAAACATTTTATACATCAGACAGCCTATATCTAACCATTTCATAACGGGGCTTATATCATAAAGAACCTTGAATTTTCCTTGCTCACTTGATTTTCCAGCTCACTGAAGGTCAAAGAGTCGAATCATCAGTCAGTTGAAAACGTGCTGCTGGTTAACTGATGGGAGAAGCCAAAGCCCGAGGTGGTGCAGTTGGTAAGCTAGGCCAGTTCTAACCAGATTTCAAAAAAAGCCTAAAGTTTGGTGGAATTTCAAACTTCTGAAGAACTCACAATGTAGCAGAGCAGCAGTTCTGGCCAGATTTACTGAACATATAAAGCAGACAGCAAAGTCTATGTACCAGGTAGGAAGCACTGGCAGGGTCATATGCCAGCTTGATCATGTCCAATCACCAGCCTTGAAAATTTGTTCATGTCATTCATTTACTATAAGTAAAGAGAAATACAGTAGCCTAACAAGAGCGAGAGGTTATTATTTAAAAGCCGGCAATGTCGTAAATTAAAAAAAAAATCAGGTCCGTTTCTAATTAATTTATGAGTTTTAATGCTTAAAGAGAAATAAATATGTGGGCTGAGTCTGTTGAGGCAAAGGTTTTATTTCACATTATTGTAATGTTTAAAGTGAAATAAAATAAAACAAATGGCTATACGAGCATATTTTAAACAGAGAGAGATCTGCTGGCTATTTCATTAATCCACACATCCAGCTTTTCTATTGGTCCAATTCACAGCATAAAAAGAGCAGCTGTCCTGTTCAAATCATGTAGAAAAATGAAAATCAGCAGTGATACATTTTTTTCTTGGACAGCCATGATACAGGTATTATTGTTGTCCATAGAAAATGTTTCTACATTTAAATGCAGCAGCATGTGTGAAACTTTAATGGTTAACAGGCCAATTGAAATGCTCCAAAAGTGTGTGTGATTATATATATATATATATATATATATATATATATATATATATATATATATATATATTTATATTTATATATATATATATATATATATATACACACACACATATATACACACATATATATACACACACACATACATACATACATACATACACACACACGGCAGGGTATACAAAGGACAAATCACCAGTCCATCGCATGGCCAACACAAACACACACACACACACAATTTACAGCAAGTGATCAACCTAACATGCATGTGTTTGGACTGTGGGAGGAAACCGGAGTACCCGGAGAAAACCCACTCAAGCACGGAGAGAACATACACACTCCACACACTTGGGAAAAAATCTTGTTTTTTCTATGGACACCAATGACATGTGTCTATAAATCTCTTAATTAATCATTTTTTTTAGACTTTAAAAGGTAATAAAATACAGCAGACCAACATCACATGACTGCACTTCAAATACACTATGATTTACAACTTTTCAATCATCAAAATCTCTTCACAGACTTGCAAATACTTAGAAATGTGCTCCCATGACTCTACTCCAACTGACTGTGTTAGAAATCAGGACTGAAAGGCCAGTGGACTATCTGGTTGCTAGATAATATGAAAAGTATCTTCCTTCCTTAACACAACAATGGACTGACGGGTCTCTAAAGAAAGTTGTTTCTTTCTGGTCATTGTGAGTCGGTCAGCAAGCCATTAACTGCTGATCTTCAGATACTAAACTAACCTAGAATGTTGTTCTACCTTTTATACTCACTTATTAGTAGAATGTTTTTCAGCTGTGCATCACAATTGAACAAGAGTGTCCTAACAACCAATTAGTCCAATAACATCCTTAACTTGGATTGGTGGTCGTACCAGGAGATTTAGACAGAGGACTGAGAATTACTGATAATAGAACTATATGTAAAATAAGCCTCTATACAAAAATAGACTTTAATACAAACATTTTTATTCTTTAAAAATCATCTGATACACTTACATTAACTGTGAAATGGACAATATTGTTTGTGAATCAATATTGCATGAAATGAAATTCTAAAGTGATCCTAAACTTTTGAGCGGTAGTGTATGTAAACATAGTTAAAGTTACAATATTTGTCCCTCACGTATGGAAAATAAGCTGCATAAAGAGCCTGTTTTTAATTAATTATTTCTGTGATGTCACAGGAAACAACTCCATTACATACATCTGCCTACTCAGCTTACAGCAGACCATCGCCATCCACTCATACAGAGACAAGTTCTAAAACCACAGTGATGCGCCAAAGCAGGCAGAGATCATTCCTTCTTTCTAGAGAGCTGACAACTTCCAGCAGCAGGAGGCAGAGCAAACTCTGGCAATGATTCCGTTAACAAGAGGAGAAGTCACTGTGTGAATGGAGTAGAGGTAACGTTCCACCTCTGAGGGCTTTTCTGAATGAGAAACAATCCACCACAGCCAATCAGAACAGAGCTCATTTATCTTGGATCAGTCACTCAGAGGCACAGTAACAACAACAGCAGCCTGTTTCACTCATAGAGATAAAGAGAGTTTAGAGATGCTCAGAAACTGTAGAAGCTAGGTTTGGTACACAACTGTTACAATAGTGGAAATAAGTGTGACACGTGCCCTTTAAATTCTGACCATGCTGACTCACCACAATAGAGCATTTCACACCAAACCACTCACCACTACTCTGTGTGCATGTCAACTATTTTAATCGTTTAGACTTTTTTTTGGTGGAGTTCCCCTTTAAGGTGGTGAGCAGTGCCTCTGAACCTCTGAAAACTTGTATATGTCTTGCTCTCATTCATTTTAACCACTTTTCTGTTACTCCTTCTTTCCAACGCTCATTACTCGCTTAATCGTCACGAACATTCGGTCGATTATTCGATTAATCATACGCGTGCCGGGCCTGGTGAGCGACTCCCTGACCTTCTCAGGTGGCAGTGGGTGAAGGCCAGCGCTATGAGGCTCTGCATGTCCGCGGAGAACTCCCGGCAGCCCGTGTGGATCTTCTCCAGCGCGCTGCTCCAGCACTCTCCGTACCGGGGCTGCACCGCCAGCTCGCGCAGCTTCCGCAGTTCCTCGCGACCTTTTTCCTCCAAAGTCCTGCCAGCCGTGACGGCGCGGACACAACTGCGGCTCAACACCATAAACAGCACCAACGTCGCGCGCATGGCTGCACTGAGCTAACCAAGCGCGGCCTGCAGTAATAGAGACCCCGCCACGTGCAGGTCACGCCCACGGCCAATTATTGCACGCGCTTGGCTTTTACGCGGCATTCAGCGGCCCAGTCTCCAATCGACCGCTGGCTGCCTACGTAGTGAACTAAGAGTGTGGATTCAGGTAAATATAAGTTAATGTAAAGAATTTGTGTTACAAGTGATAATGGAGTGTTTCTATTGGTCCATTTCACAAGATATAAAGAGCAGCTGTTCTGTTCAAATCATGTAGAAAAATTAAAATATTTGGACAGTCACGATATAGGTATTATCACTGTCTATAGAAAATGTTTCTCTGTTTTTGTTGATTTTAAATTTTCTACATTTAAATGTAGCAGCATGTGTGAAACTTTAATGGTTTAGGGGCCAATAGAAATGCTCCAAATATATATATATATATATATATATATATATATAAATCCATTATCTCCCGCTTGTCAGGGCCACGAAGGGGCTGGAGTCAATCCCGGCCAATCCCTACCTGGGCAAAGGCGGGGTACAACATGGACAGGTCGCCAGTCCATTGCATGGCCAACACACACTCACGCACACACTCACACCTACTCACTCATTTAGAGTGAGCGTGCATGTGTTTACCTGGAGGAAACCCACTCAAGCAGGAGAAAGACAGAACACCCGGACCGGGAATCCAACCCGGATCGTCTTGCTGCGAGGCGACACCACCGTGCTAACCACTATATATATAATTTGAATACAGCAGCTGCTGTGTACATTCTGTAAAAAAAATTATGGTGAATGGACCAATAGAAATGCTCCAAAATCACAAAAATTTCTGGTTCCATACTTGTTTTTTTGGAAAGCAATGACACACACACACACACACAAACACACACACACACACATACACACACTCACATATATATATAAGAGATTATTAAGAGATTTATATATATATATAAATCTCTTAATGAATTAATTTTTCACACTTTAAAAGGCAATAACATTCAAGTACGTGAACAATTAACATTTTAAAACAAATAATAATGCTTTTCCTATTTCGCACTGTATCTGTGCAGAGGATTATGGGTAACCAAGGACTGGAAGGATGCATCAGTTGCGTCCTTGAAATCAGCCCTCTTGGCTGTATATGAAGGTCCTTCACTTTGGAACAGTCTTCTATGACGTAGTGGCCGAGAAACGCAGCCTACCTCGACTACAGCCCAGGCTTTTAGTGTGTGAGGTCCAAGTTCGTCTTTTGGAGTCTGCTTTACAGCGAATTCAAGTCTCTACGTATCGTAGCCGTCCAGAGATAAACAAGAGTCAGCGAAATGGCAACTTTACAGGAGAGGCCAAAAACTGTTTACTTTCAATGTAAGTCAATGGAACCAGGATTATTTCCATGCCATTTTTGAGCACTTCTATTCTATTGGTGAAATTTTGAAACAGTGTAAAGGGCAGCTGCTGGACTGAAATGATGTAGAAAAATAAAAATAGATTGAAATACATGTTTTTTTTTGGCTAATTGGCTAATTTTAATTGGCTGTATGGGCATTATCGGCTAATGTTAGCTTCTGTGGGATGTAATAATTCTGATCACTTCTGTTGTATCACGCTCTTCTAAATTTTGATTACTCTTCATTGGGAGCAAAACCATGACGCCTTCTTATGTTTTTTTTTTTTTCTGTTGATATCATGAATAATAACACTGACGATATTGAAAATAATAATAAAACAGTATTTGTTGATCCAAGAAATAGCCCTGCGTGCCAGGCCGTGTTAAAAGGAGACGGTTGTACTCTAATGATAATCAGAATTCATATATAAAGTGTGGTTGAACTTAAAACGTTACTAATATAAACAGTGGCACGTCGTAATGCATAATTCAGAGCATGTGTGGGAAGACATGTGCGACAGTACGTTCAGCAAAGGTACAAAGATTCAATTACTGATCTCTGAACAGGTCCTGGAATACGTCTTTAATAACCACAGTTCTGCTCAGCAACAGGCGGGAGTAGGATTCCTAGAGTACGCGATCTGAACCTGAACCGGGGTACACAGAGTTCTAAGACATGACTACCGTGAAACAGCAGAGGCCTCCGATATATCCTGCCATCGTCGGCTGCTGTTTATATGTAAGTGTGCCCAAGTCGACTACTACTGTAAGATTAAAGGGGCCAGAGGGGCCTTTTTTTGGCCTAAAACTAGCTTTTAATATGATAATATAGTCTCAGTCTCATCGGTTTCACATTAACCAAAGTTTTCTCACAATAATATCCAGCACGCATTACACAAACACCTCTTACAGCCAGCGGGCCCCCTTTACAGAGATAAAGGAAGCCACCGGTGTGCCACTCTGTACAGGCCTATAAAAACACATGTGACGTTCGACTTCCTAGCAGTAATTTTAGAAATCTGCCTTCCTTCTGCTTACACCAGTTAGCACAAAACAGAAAGGTCCACCGGATATTATATAAAACCTTTTTAGTTAAGAACAAAGCAGCTTTTCAAAAATTCCATACACCTCCAAGCTACATCACCAGAGTGGGGTCTTTCAATTTTTGGACATAATGTTACTTTAAAAGTACCTGCAGATTTTTTGATTTTGTGAAATGTTGAAATGTATACCATCCTGTTAAACTTTTGATAATTTCAGTTGGGCTTGCTACAATACAGGGCAGCTACAAAATTTCAGTATTATTTCTGAAGATTTGTATTTTATTGCAGTATGAAACTACAAATGAAATACATTTACCCATAGTATCATATTTTATTAATGATATATATATATATATACACTACCGCTCAAATGTTTAGGATCACTTAAGAATTTCGTTTCATGCAATTTTCATGCAATTCACAAACAATATTGTCCATTTCACAATTAATGTAAGTGTATCAGATGATTTTTAAAGAATTAAAATGTTTGTATTAAAGCCTATTTTTGTATAGAGGCTTATTTTGCATATAGTCCTATTATCAGCAATTCTCAGTCCTCTGTCTAAATCTCCTGGTACGGCCGCCAATCCAAGTTAAGGATGTTATTGGACTAATTGGTTGTTAGGACACTCTTGCTCAATTGTGATCACAGCTGAAAAACATTCTACTAATAAGTGAGTATAAAAGGGAACAACATTCTAGGTTAGTTTAGTATCTGAAGATCAGCAGTTGATGACTTGCTGAGCGGCTCAAAAAGACCAGAAAGAAACAACTTTCTTTAGAGACCCGTCAGTCCATTGTTGTGTTAAGGAAGAAAGATACTCCATTAAAACAAGAACATTTCACTGTGATCCCAAACTTTTGAGCGATAGTGTATATATATATATATATATGTATACACACACACTACCATCTGCTTTTTACACAGTGTATATATATATATATATATATATATATATATATATATATATATATATATATATATATATATATATATATATATATATACACACACACACACTACCATCTGCTTTTTACACAGTGTGTGTGTATATATATATATATATATATATATATATATATATATATATATATATATATATATATATATATATATACACACTGTGTAAAAAGCAGATGGTTGTACACTAATGATAATTAGAATTCATATATAAAGTGTGGTTGAACTTAAAACTTTACCAATATAATATGCATTCTGATTGCAATCATCTGCTTGTTATGTAGTGGTCAGCACTGTCTCCTCACAGCAAGATAATCCGGGTCGGATTCCTGGTCCAGCCCATTCAGTGTGGAGTGTGTATGTTCTCCCCTTGCTTGAGTGGGTTTCCTACAGGTACTCCGGTTTCCTCCCACAGTCCAAACACATGCATGTTAGGTTGATCACTCACTCTAAACTGACTATATATACATATATACATTATTATATTTCCTGTTAGTAACACCAGCAGAAAAGACACATTAAACATCCCTTTAGAAAAGGCGGGTGGCGTACATGACCCTGAGACCCTGCCGTAGCAAGGGGCAGCCGCCACATAGCCCTCTCCGTGCCCCCCCAAAGGGCAGCCATCCTGGCGACTTACAAAGTCTGAGCCAAGTTCCTGGGGTGCACGGCTCACAACTTCAAGTCTGGCACTACTGGGGACAGTGACAGCAGCAACGGCCCACTGTTTTCCTTGCCATCCACAGCATAGTCACATCTGGCGAGGGCTTATGCCCTGACCCTCTGCTTCAGCTCCACTGCTGGTGACTGAGTTGAGCTGGACGTCAGTCGCCTTCCAAACTCTGTGCGTGTGTGAGAGACTGTCTGGTCATAGTAGGGCTATCAAAGAGTTCGTATTGATAAGTCGGTATCAATAAGCACAATCAGCTGTTATTTATGCTGCACTCGATCCACTCCTGCTGCTGGTCCTCCCAGCTGGATGCCGTTTTCGTGCTGTGGGTCACTCACTACTTTCGCTGTCGAGCTTCACCACACTGTCTAGCAAGGCTTGTTTCAGTTTGAAGGCTTTTACTGGACTCTGCCATTTTCGCTGTCCACCATGAAGTTCTTTGAAGAGCATATCATTCCCGGCTGCAGGGGGCGCTGTCCCACTTCTGATACCAAATGTAGCGTCTTAGTGAAGAAGGAGACCCAGTAGAGCCATGATTTCTGCTACGAGAAGTGCTGTTTTACTAACACCAGCACAATATGGGGGGAAACACACACGTCAAGAGTGGGACGCAGGGCAGGGCAAGAGGCACAGCTCTGCATACCACACCGTGATACAGTCTCTCTCTAACTAGAGTGTCTCAGTAATCTGTTTTATGAGGAGAGATGAGGAGAGAACGCTGCTACTTAAACAGCTGCCTATATAGGCAGCCTAATTAGACACTCACTAGGTTTTGAGACACACCCTACATTTTATGTCCTGTACATCATACAGGCCTTACATGAAGGGAAGAGGAGCTGGAGCTCTGTTTTGCTCCTTATTTTGTTAGTGACATATCCAGATTTTCTGAATTTTTATATTGTCCAATGAAAAACAAGTGTCTCCAAAATGTCAACTTTCCAGGAGAAGACAAAAACTGTCTTTACTTTCAGTGTAAGTCAATGGAACCAGAGTTTTTATAGAGATTTTATAGCATTTCTTTTGGTCCATTCGTCATAAAACATTCACACAATGTAAACGGCAGCTGGATCTTTATGTTTTAGAGTGCTTTCTGACTAAAGTTAACGTTAGCTAAACCCAAACCCTCCTAATCTGTTACCATAGCAACACTTTATACTAAAGCCAGTTTTATTGCAGTAAATTTTGTTATTCATTTTTTTTATCACTGACCTCTCATTTAAAGCTGACGCGAGCTCTCCGGCGCTCCAATGAGGCGAAAGCTCGGGTCAGTAAAGCCGCTGACTTCAGGATATTTCTGAACAGATCAGTGTGTGAATTGCGAAGGCTGCCAAAATGTGCTTTAAAAATAAAGTGTTTTTAAACAGTTTCTGCTTTTCTGTGCTTTCACATACTGATACTCTACCTGATGTTGGGTGAGACACGTCCCCCCATCCCCCCTGGTTTCTACACCAAAGCGTTTAGGTAACACTTGAGGTACTTTGTGTGTTCTGGTGACTGCTTCATTAAACTGCAGCCTGTAGCTTATTAACAGTCTGTTAAAATGGTCAACCTCTTCTAATGTCCTGTTCTGTTTGTAGTGTAGTTAATAAAAACACTGCTGTGAAATGGGAAGCTATACGCATACACGGTTACCACAGCAGCCAGTGCGTAACTCCAGGATTGTAACTCAAAATCTGTTATCAGTTATTATCAAAAGAAAGATAAATAAAACTGTAGTATGAAGAAAGCCTAAACACATCATCGCAGGAAGTTATAATATAACAGATAATGGTTATGAATACAGTGCCCGCTGCCTAAAACATCATTTTATTACAATTTTACAATTTGGCCTGAAATCTATTTCACTGTATTCATGGCAGAGAGGTACATGCAGGGAATTCTATGGCAAAATAGATTAAAAAAAACTCAGAACACACATCTAGACTGGCTAATTGTTTGGATAGTACTTAAAACAGCTATATTTGTGTTTGTGTAGACAGTGTGACCCCTGGTTTCCATCACGCCCACTGTAAAGAAATCTAAGATGTTCTCTCTTCTGCCGTCTGGACGAAGGTACTGGAACATATCAGGCCCTCGCAGCCAGACTGTGCAACAGGTGCTTCCTACAAGCCACCAGATTCCTCAACTACCAGAGACTAAACTGACAAATGCCTTCGTACACACATACACACACTTACACACACATGCATACATATGAAATCATTCTTGGCTTCCGCAGCTCTGGACTGTGTCTGAGATACTGTAATTAATTAAATATAATAATTATTACATTTCAAACTGAGATGCCTCACTTACTGGATGTTATCGTTTATATATCGGATTACTTGCATTTTTGCCCGTTTCCTGAACAACACCTGCTGCTACAATACTGTTTCAATCAAATACTCAATCAATTACTACTGTTTTAGATGCCACCTCAGTGACTGCTATGCTCTGATACGCCAGGCAAATGACATCTGCTAATATGTCATAGTATGTTACCTCCAATGAAAAACAAGTATCTCTAAAATTGCAACTTTACAGGAGAGACCAAAAACATACTTTACTTTCAATGGAAGTCAATGGAACCAGAATTTTTTCCAAGCTATTTTGGAGCACTTCTATTGGTCCATTCATCATGGCTTTCTCTCACAATGTAAACAACCATTGGCGTGTTCAAGTGATGAAGAAAACTCAAAATCAACAAAAATTAAGATACATGTATTTCATGGCGACGATATCTTTTGTATATTTTTTTTTTGCACTGTGTATATTGTATTTATTGTATTTGTTTTGTGTTGCACCATATGGTCCTGGAGGAATGTTACATTCACATTTACAGCATTTAGCAGACACTCTTATCCAGAGCGACTTACAGAAGTGCTTTGTGTTTAGTCAGAGTATGTATCTCTATCTAGTACAAACAGGTTTAAGTCCAAACTACTCTTATACTCAAACACTGCCACAGACAAGGGCCAGTGCTGATACCTAGAAAAAAGACAACAAAATATAAGATTAGATACAATATAAGTGCAATACCTAGCAAGACAGGAGGAATACCTACAGAGAAGAGAATAAATACAAGACTATGTACAGTATAATACTGAGCTACTGTTCATAGAAGCTGCGCTTGAGTGCAATTATGATTTGTTGTTTTGTTTCACTCTGTGCTTGTATATAGCTGAAATGACAATAAAGCCTCAAAAACCTTAAACGTTTCTCTACAGTGAATCGTTTTACATTCAGATCCAGAGGTGTCAGGTAACAAAGTACAAATACTTTGTTACCTTACTTAAGTAGAAAATTTGGTTATCTATACTTTACTAGAGTAAATATAATTTTTCAGCTGACTTTTTGCTTTCTACTCCTTACATTTACACTCCATTATCAGTACTTTCTACTCCTTACATTTACAGTCCATTATCTGTACTTTCTACTCCTTACATTTACACTCCATTATCAGTACTTTCTACTCCTTACATTTACACTCCATTATCTGTACTTTCTACTCCTTACATTTACACTCCATTATCAGTACTTTCTACTCCTTACATTTACACTCCATTATCAGTACTTTCTACTCCTTACATTTACACTCCATTATCAGTACTTTCTACTCCTTACATTTACACTCCATAATCAGTACTTTCTACTCCTTACATTTACACTCCATTATCAGTACTTTCTACTCCTTACATTTACACTCCATTATCAGTACTTTCTACTCCTTACATTTACACTCCATTATCTGTACTTTCTACTCCTTACATTTTAAACATAGTCTCGTTACTCCTATTTCATTTCAGCTTGTTTTCATTCATGTACATTTACATTCCAGTAAAGATTATTGATAACATGTCTCTGAAGTTTGACTTCATTACAATACTTATAGACAACTAGTCATCATATCTTCTGCTCCATGAAACACATGTTAATGTTCAGTAGTAACAGATGTGCTTCTTTAATATATTTACATTGTACTAAACTACATTCATGTTCAATGGGAGTATATGTGGCCGAAACAGGAAGCCTAGCGCATCCCAAATTTATCAACATTAACATTTTAATATAACGTTATAGTCACTATGGCTTTTAGAAGAATGGAGTTTTTGGGGAGATGGGCTGGACCCCTATAGCACTATAGACCCCGGTGGTGCAGCCTAAGCTTTTGTCCTTAATGGCATTTTTTCCCTTACAGTACTTTTACCTTTAGACTTTAAGTAATTCTGAAAGCAGTACTTTTACACTTTTATGAGTAAAAGTCTTGAGTTGATATTTCAACTTCTACAGAAGTATCTTTAAACCATAGTATCTATACTTCTACCTGAGTAACAATGTGAATACTTTGGACACCTTTGTTCAAATCTGTTTATTTTTTTAATTGGGTTTCACTTTAAACAATGCATGAGACATTACCCTGACACCCACTAGTTCATCTATTCACCCAACTATTCGTTATATTATTGTCAATGTATTTGATAGACAAAAAAATAATAAACGGGGGGAAAAAATAATATAAAAATTAAAATTGTAAATTTTAATGTAAATGTAGTCGCTGTCTTGTTCTATCTTTATGATTGTCATGTTTAGGGAGACGAGGAGACAGGATGCAAGTGCATAGCCGGATGGCAGTTTAATAAGAAACCAAACCAAGAGAACAAGTAAAACAAGAAACTAGAAATACTGACTTACAGACAGAACTACAAAAGAAGACGATGTCAACATGAGGCCGACAACAAGGCAATAAGGCAACAAGGCTTACACTGACACAAAGCAAAACAACACCAAGCCACAGGCCAGGGAATACAAACAGGAACTATTAACAAACACCTGAGACTAACAAGAGGGCGACAACATGGAGCAGGTGAGGGGCGGAGACAGAGGGCGGAGACAAGGATCACATGACTGAAACGTAAACAGAACCACATGGCATTTGACAGGACAAGATAAACAAAGACAGACAGACATGAAACAGGACAGACCGTGACAATAATCATCGCACACCTATGTTCAATATAATCAATACTTCATGTGCAATGCTCCATGTGTTATATCCCATGTGGAATAGATAAATATTCTTATATTCTTTATTTATAATGTTTATATTATTTATATCTTTAGTATTTTATCTATACCATCCACTGAGTAGACAGTATATCTTAAACATTTAAATAATTACTCTTCTTGTTACTTCTTTTCTAAGTATTTTGCTGCTGTGGATTTCCCCTGTTGTTGGACTAATACAGGATTATCTTATCTTATCTCTCTTATCTTAACATTGGCATTGATGTATTCAAGAATAGGATCCCGTGGAAAAGAACGGAGGGCGTAGTTTCTCGAGTGTAAGACAAGGCCAGATTGCCTGGATACGCCTCTCATAGTGAAATCTAAATGTATTTTCAAAAAGACTTTGTTTACACTGAACGATTCTGAAACTGTGAACAACTGGTGGAATTCCCCTTGAAGTCCACATTTCACACCCCTGGTTAGCGGGTAGCAGTCACCACTACGTCATCACTGTCACTGTTTGTTTGTTAGATCGTGACATAAAAGCTTTTCCAGACGGATCTAGTGCCTCTAAATTGAGTCTGTTTAGGTCACTGCCTTGTGCCCAGTTACTCAGTATGTAGGGAGATGGGGGTCAATCTGAGACTGGCTGTGGTTATATGGAAAAATGTAATGTATGCTTTTGTAAATGGAAAACTTAGTCATGGCTTTAGTTTATATATATATATATATATATATATATATATATATATATATATATATATATATATATATATATATATATATATATATTTTTTTTTTTTTTTTAATTTATTTTTTTTTTTATTTTTTTTTTAATGGTTTGCACAGAAGGAAGCAATCAAGGACCGTGACAACAATCATTGCACACCTATGTGCAATGTAATCAATACTTCATGTGCAACACTTTGTGTGTTATAACCCATGTGGAATAGATAAATATTCTTAAATTCTCTATTGATAATGTTTATCTTGTTAAATTATGTGAACAGTAGAGGTTATATTGTTTAATTATTATTTATATCTTTAGTATTTTCTATATACCATCCACTGAGTAGACATTATCTTAAACATTTAAATAATTACTCTTCTTGTTACTTTCTTTGCACAGTGGTTTGCACAGTGAACAAGAGAAGGAAGCAATCTAGGAAAAACAACATAGTGGTGTGCAGGGAAAGTAAAGAAAGCCCAGAAGGGCTTGTACAAAGTACTTTCCCTGCAAATAAACCAAGAGAAGATCAAAAACAAGAAATTATTAGATTACATAACACAGAAAATGCAGTATGTTATACGTGGGTCATTCAGTGCAGTAGGAGATCATCTTTGAGATGTTGTTTTTAAATTATTAAGGCCGTTACAGTGTTTTAGATGATGCTGGAGGCTGTTACAAATCAAAGATCCTCAATGAGAAAGAGTTTAGAGGATCTTGTGGAGTGATGGTGCATTTGAAAATGATACAGAAATCTGTTTTTAAAGCATTCTGACCAAAGTTTGTGTATATAAGAATAAATAAACTAAAAAAGTTTGAACTAAAGAAGTTGGTTAATTTCATAGACATCATATACATTATATAGACAGTATCTGAGGGTTCTGAAATAAGGGGCGAGAGCTTGAATAGTAATCTGATGCAGTGACCATTCTAATGTTTCTGAAGTATATATGTAAACGAGTGATATTACTTTTGAATGTACTGGCCCTGATAATATCACATATAAGATACAGGTTGATAAGTGTTGCTCTAGGGAGGAGAAATTTGACTCTTCTGATTAGACCAGTATTTAGTTAGTATTTCTTCGGTCAGTCTGTTCACAGAGACCAAAATGGAATTAAAGGTATTGTATATTATGATTTACATATTTTAAGACTAGTTTAAAGAAAAATGGTCTGTAGTGTCTCTTTGTTGTGGGTGTGTTGTGAAGTGGGCGTGTCTTTTTTCTTTTAGAGGGAGGGGCTTATATTCAGATGGATGCAGATGGACACAATATGATCAGCATACAATTACTAACTAGTATCTAGTATCTAAAAATATGAACTCTGTCGTTGGCTGGTTAAGTTGATGTTTTGACTCATAAAAACTGTGTGTGAAGCACTTGCAATATGAAAAGTTCTCTATAAATAAAGATTATTATTATTATGGTTGCGCATTGTGAAGCAAACTATCTAGTTATTATAATTTTTTTGACTGATCTTTGCTGCATAACTCAAAATACCAACACCGTCCCAACTCCATATTATCCAGTGTGATTGTGTGTTTCAGGCTTGTGTACAGCTTTTTGATTGGCTGCACAGAATTCTTTCCCATAGAGAACGGGTAGGACATGATCTAACCTGAGCTCGTCTGGCTGTCCTTTGTTTTCTCAATCTCTCTTTCCTCCCATAGAGTCCCATTCTTTTTTAGGCCCTACCTAAACCTCTTAACCCGTTTACCCAATGGTCACCAAACTGCATGTACTCACTCAGGGCAGGACCCTAAACTTTAATACCCAGCCATACTGACCTGCACTGCTCTATGTGTCGCTTATACAACCTTCACTCCTACCATAGACTCCCATCCTTTTCTACTAAGACCTAGCCATAACTCCTCTTACACCATGCAAAGTTCTAGCTACAGCTTAGCAAACACCTTAGCAAGCTTAGGCTGAGCAATCACCCTTCGTTTTCTTCAGCACTTTTCTAGTTTGAATTAAGATTTCAAATGAGGGCCAGTAAGTGTCGTAGATGATGCTCATTCTGCCAGTTTACTTGGATAGATGTGATGTGATGCTTCTCAGATAGCAGGTTAGGTTCAATTGTATGGGCTGGCTTCTCAGAAATGGATTAGGCCTAGACTTAGAACTAAATCAGAGTGAGCCAATGGTAATTTACCATTAGTTAGCATTCTATACAATTATTTATGCTGACCTATTTCAGTACAGGTCTTGGAGACTAGCCCACGAGCCACGATAGGCTTTCAGTCTATTCTGCCTTATAATATCCTGCATGTCGGCCCCCATTTATTGTAATTACAAACAGAATGCAATGATATGCAAATAATTTACACCCCATATGCTAAATTTGAATATCTGCGTAAACATTATATGAAGATGGTTATAAGAGAGCGGAGGTAAATGTTGTGTTTTGAGGATTACGGGAAATGGAAATAGGAAATTACAACTGGTGTAGATCATTACAAATACAGAAAGTTTAATTATTGTATTTTGGGCTGTTGTTTAGTGACAATCCAGCTGAGCATTCAGTGTTCAAGACCTTCATTTGCATCACCTTCAGCCTACATGCTAGCTAAGAAAAGCAGCTCATATCAGCCCTGTTTTTAAAGATCTGGACTTGCTTCCTGCAGCTTTCAAAGTAGACTTTAAAGTTCTGTACTCGTCTATAAAGCTGTAAATAATCTAGAACCTGCTCACATCACAGAACGTCTCTCTCTGTCTCTTGAGATCTTAGATCTGCAGATACTGACCTCCTGCACATCCTTTCATAAAAGAAAGAAAACGTAGATACACTCTTTCAGTTCTTCTGCTTCTAAACTGCGGAGGTCAATTCCAATTTTCATTAGACTGTCGAGCTCAGTGCTCGCTTTTAAGGAAACAATTAAAAACGCCTCTCTTTTACTCGCCGTTTAATTAAAACTGTAGTACCTATAAATTTGAACTCTGTCATTGGCTAATTAAGTTGATGTTATTACTGATGAAAACTGTCTGTGAAGCACCTGCGGTATGAAAAGTTCTTTATAAATAGTGATTATTATTATTATGGTCGTGCATTGAATTACTTCCCATAGAGAATGAATAGGATGGAAAAGTGCACGCCGATCAACTGTACCTCTGCTCGACCGACAGACACGGATTCGCATACGCTGATTCAGGGCAGACCCCCGACCATGACTGCAGCGTTGCACTCATCTGTTTGTTGTCTTTTTCCATCCCTCTTTTTCTTCCCATTGAGTTTTTCTATTATGGTTCAACCTACAGCCACCAAATTGCAGGCACTCACTCAGGGCAGGTTCCCAAACACACTGATGCACACTCCTCTACTTGTCGTTTATTCATCCCTCGTTCCTTGCACTGCTTAAGCTGCACAGCCTTCTTATCTAACTATTATTATTAATATTATTATTACTATTCTGGACCACTGTGTGTTTTTCCTATGTATGCCCACAAAAGAAGCATGAGAAACACACAAACCCTTTGACATTACTGGAAATAATAAGCAGCTTGAGTGAAAACACTCAAGGTGGCTACTCATCTGGTTAAGTGATTTAGGCACCACGCGTAATGCTGCACGTGTACACAGCAGGCTTGCAAGGTTTGGGAGGGGAAGAAAAAGCAGTGGAACTACGTCTCGGCCCTGTTTAAGAGCCTTTTTTGTGGCCACAGCGACAAACAACGGAGCTAAGAGGGCCACCAGCAGCACACTGGGACTGCTCTCCGATGTGCATTGCAGTGTCCCCCCTCGCTCGGCCTAGACATTCCTCTCCGATGATTGCCTTCCGCCCGTTCTCGCGAGATGTTCCGCAGAGCGCCGTGGAGTCGCGGCTCACGTCTCGCGAGATGTGGCGCAGAAGCGATGGTGTAGAAGAGGGAGTGGGGAGAGGGCGAGGGGCGCCCACAAAGATGTTGCGTGATTTTTTTGGAAATTTATTTATTTAAATAATAAAATATAAAAAAAATGGCCGCCGCGGAGAGCGGAGAGGAGAGACTGTAAGTGCGAAATTGCTGTTGTTCAACGCCGTTAAAACCGCCGAGCGAGCGCTGATTCAAATGTCGGGCGACGCAAAAAAAAAAGGAAAAAAAATCCGCTGCTGCTGTTGCGCAGTATTCATTGTAGCTGCCGCTGTAAAATAAATAAATAAAATAATAATAATGTTAGCTAGCCGCGCTAGCCCGTTAGCCAGTTAGCCAGAAAGGCGTTGAGGGGGATACGTCACTTGTATTCCCCTCTCAGCTTTTTCCCATTTCGTGGATGTTCATGGCAAATAGTTTCTGTGCGCCTGCTAGCTGCTCGCTAGTCCGCTAAGTAGCGAGAGGAGGTGTGTTTGGCTCGTTTTCTGACCCCACTCACAACTCTTTGCAAGATAGTCTTGGCTAGCTACTATCCTCGAGTGTGTCGGTGTGTCACTTTAGTGCCTCGCTGTACTCGTTGACCCCCTTTTCCCTTCTTTTCGTGCCTCCGAACTCGAAGCCCTTTTTCCCCTCCTGTGTGTGTGTATGTGTGTGTGTGTAGTTCTTAGTGCTCGTCCAGTCACCATGTAGTTGGGATAAGTTAGCTAGCCAGCCAGCCAGCTTGCTAGTTTTTGACGCTGCACAGCTCAGCTGCAGGCTGAAATAAGGTTTGGATCCAGAAAGGTGCTCCAGCTTTATCAATACGCCTGGCCATAGCCGTTATTAATAATCAATAATATCAATAACCACCCACAACTTACAGCTTGGTGCTTGTGCGCTCACGTGTTGGCCTGATTCTGTTTTATTTTCTCTCGCAAGTTTGCACATGCATGCAAGTTAGTTGCTTATTTCATGCTGATTGCTGCCCAACTAACATAGGCGTAATGCAATTGTATCTCTTACTACTGCTGAGGTGGATGCAGCTGACAGTTATAGGCTTTTCCTGTCTTGTCTTTTGGGGGGAGATGAGCTGGGGTGTGAGTGCAAAAGGCACTCCCATGTGAACAGTGCTTGTGTCTTTTCTTTTTTTTCCTGTTTTTTTTTGTGAGTGATACGGTTGAGCTGGATTCCAGGTTAGTAGCTGACCAAGTGGGCCACAACATGTGTGCAGAGAAGGACGCAGAGCATCCTGTCCACCCTTTGTGCTCGTCACACTACCTTCTTGCATGGTTTGCATGACTATTTCCTTCCACAGAGCTTCATACTTGCTAAAGGAGTGCAGGCGTATGGGTTCCCTGACAGCACCGCTGCATCCCCGACCCTGTGTGTATGTATGTGTGTGTGTGTGGTGACACTTACAAGTGACTGTGTGTTTCTAATATGGGCCATGATGTATTTATTAGGTGAACATGTCATTTGTGGTGCGTGGACATTGCAGCGTGCTCGGTTTCACAAGCTCATGATATCATAAGGTGCGCTTTAAAGGGCTCGTACGCTCGAAACACACCATAAAAAGTTGCATGCAAGACGTAAACAAAGTTGTTTAATGTGCCGTTCGGGGGGGGCATAACTAATTGCGATTTTTATGTATGATGTTATGGCTATGATGATTTTCTGTATATGGGCCTGTTTAGTTTTTGTCTTTGCTATGAGGACCAGAATATACGCCTGTACTGGTTTGAAGCTTGACCCCTGAATGTAGACTCTCAGACGGAGAGTAAGCTGTGGTTGTGATGTCACAACACATGATGGTTTTGTATATAGGCCTGTTATGTTTTTGCTAAGGGGACCAGAATATACGCCTGTACTGGTTCGAAGCTTGACCCCTAAATGTAAACTGCCAGACGGTCAGTAAGCTGTGGTTGTGATGTCACAACATGTGATGGTTTTGTATGTAGGCTTGTTTGTTTTTGGTAAGGGGACCAGAATATACGACTGTAATGGTTTGAGGCTTGACCACTGCATGTAGACCGCCAGACGGTCAGTAAGCTGTGGTTGTGATGTCACAACACATGATGGTTTTGTATGTAGGCTCGTTTGTTTTTGCTAAGAGGACCAGAATACACGCCTGTACTGGTTTGAGGCTTGACCCCTGAATGTAGACTCTCAGACGGTCAGTAAGCTGTGGTTGTGATGTCACAACACCTGGTGGTTTGGTTGCTTCTGATAGGTCCAACTTAACTCTAGGAATATCACAAGCTCTGCATTATAAGGTCAAACGTAACGTTTTTGATATTGTTGGCTACAACTATGATTAATTGTTCAGCTCTAGATGTCACAAAGACTGGTGCATATATATATATATATATATATATATATATATATATATATATATATATATATATATATATATATATATATATATATTCATCTGTTCACATAGACGTTATATATAGAGAATTTTGTCCCAGACTGCTTTTTGATTACAGCGCCGCCACAGCACAGACAATCAGGAGAGTGATTTAGCTGAGCGTGGGTGATTTTAGCACAACAGTTTCTCAGCACATGATATATACTGCACTTGTTAAGAACAGACAAAAAGAAACTGGGAATGACACACAAATATATCATCACTGTCCAAAAAAAACCCCATATATATCCCTTTTTATTGATTGTCGGGTTTCATAATGAACAGAATATAGAATAGACATGTGTTTAAAGTTTACTTAGAATAAAATCCTCTTTGCATTAACTTGACATTAGCGTCTTACGCCTCTTTTATAAAGTTATTATTCTGGAGATACTCGTTTTTCTTTAGGCAGTGATGATATAAATATGTGTGTTTTTTTTATCACACACTATATATACATCAAAATGCACTTTTATTTAATATTCTAAACACAGCGCTGCACTGATATCAGTTAAACAAGGCTAAGTATTCTATATTTACAGTTGTCGTTTGTTCTGTTGTTCTTTAAACATAACTTAAGATATGCTGAGAAAGACGCCTTGTGCCTTAATTTATCAGCATAACGATGAATATCACCATGCTACCCACAGAGCCTACATTTACAGTAATGAGTCTCATAGGCGAAGCGATGGGAAAATAAAAAATCCAGCCATTAATAAAGAAACAGTGGACACAAATATGAGAAATATGTGGGAAATGTACCTTTAATTAAGGCGCATGTTGTCTGATTGTACACAGAGAGTTATGCTTTCTTTAACAGGTGCTTCGCTCGGCCTGTAAAATGATATGGCGTGTTGTGCATCATGCAGTTCTATTCGTATCATTGAATTCCTGACTGTGAGGCTTTGATCTGTTCTTTACAAGCCACTTTCAGCAGCTCTTTTAATTTACATAGTCGTCGTCGTTGTGTAGTCTCATGGCTGGTTGCATTGCTTGCCACAGCCGTAGGAAGTGTGTGTGTGTGTGTGTGTGTGTGTGTGTGTGTGTGTGTGTGTGTGTGTGTGTGTTTTTGGTTATACGGTTGAGCACCCAAGACGTGACGATATTTATTCAGTCCACAGGAGTAAAATCAGGCATTGGTGGCACTTTCGCAAGTGAGAGTCTGCAAAACTAGACTTGTCTTCCTTTAATGCTTTAACAAAACCCGCCGTTCTTGCTGACAGGTATTCCTTACAGTGCAGGACGCGTGCCCGCTATACGTTTACAGCACGGCAGGCTTTCTACAAGAAGTCTCTGTGAAGTGAATGCCATCGAGATATTTCAGCTGCTGACACCAGCGAGACAGCGACTTCATTACAGGCCCACCCAGTTCTACACGGTCACCTGAGTGAATAACTATAGTATTGATCACTTATTGGTGGTGCCTGGGCGTGAATGAAAGGTTACGTTGTTTTAAAAGCTTTGAAGCACGTCTGTCAAGGAGTGACCTCCAGTGTTGCGTCGGGCTGCCCCGTCACGGAAAAGAAAGGTTGTTTTTTTTTCCCCGGTTTAAAGACTTGAACGGGCTGTCGCACTTTCACTTCTCGTCAGCGCGTAGCGTTGCACTCCTACTGAGCTTATGAAAATTACTCAGCTGGAAATTTTCTAAAAATTTGTCTTGTGACACCCAAAAAAAATTATTTGAGAATTTTGTGAATGATAAAATATTGTATTTGTACATTTTCTGAGGGGAGTTCCACCAATTTTGCAAAATTCTTGCATAATTCAAGAGCTGAGATGCAAACAGAGTCATTAAGAGTAGTTTAATGTGCATTATATAGAAACATACAGACGTCCAGTAGTTGTTTACAGCTCTCGTTATAGGAACCAGAGGTTTTATTTACTGTCCAAAACAACCTGTGAACTTTCTCCTGTCTTCTGAGCTTTTATATGCGATGCTGATGATAACTGAACAGTGGCTGAACGTTTTGGGGGCTGTTTTGCCTCTGAACACCCTACACGGATTTAAAGATAAAGCCATAAATCCTAAAAACTACCCTGAAATGCATTCACATGATAATTTTCTTGCAGAGAATGAAACTTGCCAGACGTCTGGTTCCTATCACCACCACTGTGAACAGTTCGGACTGTAGGTTTCTCTCAAATGCTGCGTTTAATATCAAACCACTCTGTTTAGAAAGAAAAATCATTCTTTCTTAAGTTAAAGACTTCATGATGACGAAGTTTAAATAGTAGCCCAGCCCTTATTTAAGGCCTCCCTGAATCCTCACATGTGCATCAAGCATCGCTCGTTGAGAGACGGACTCCAGGGAGCAACTGTGGAAAGATTTCCGCTGCTGTGACCATTATGCTCATCAAAGTCCTCATTGTGGACTTCTGTAATATTTAATCATTAATATTCTATTTGCCTTGTTGCTGTCTGAGAACCTCGCTCGACCGTTTAGAGCCATTTTTCCACATGCTAAATATTTAAAGATGGAAAAAATTGGAATTTCAGGCACATGTGGTGTGTTTTTCCATATAGTATCAGGATGTGTGGGAGAAATTCACAGTTATAAGTTCTAACAGTTCTATCAGAAGTTAAAGAGTTGCTTTGGAATTCACTGGGAACTCATTTATGATTTAATTTGAAAACATTTGTAGAATTGTGCTATTTTACAAGTGCAGCGTCTTAAGTTATTCAGCTACTGTTCCTTCAAGCTTTTTTTTTTTTTTTTTGACAAATTAGTCTGTTTGTGTTGCGCTTTCAGTAAATAGCCTCTGGTTACACTGTGATGAAGTATTACTGTGACTCGAGATGCTGTGTACTGGATGCTTGATTGCTGGAGTGTAAATAACTTGAACAATAATTAAGATTATAAATAAGAATTTTGACCATTTAAATCCAGTAATTAGTTGTTGGCGTAGAAATGAATGGCAGTAATTATTTTTCTCGTTTATATATTCATTATTTCTACCGATCTGGTTCAGAGTTAGAAAACACATTTCAGACTTAGACTTCAGACTAAAGTCCTTATTGCTCTGAGTGACCATGAACCTTAATTAAAACAAATGATTTGCTCTGATTTTGTTTTAAGTTCTGTTTTATTTAAACAGAACTTAAAACACTAACCAGTACATGAGCAGCAAACACAGCTTTAAACAAATACAATGTATTTATACTTAATATAAATATATATACTTAATTCTAAATTAGATTGTACTAGATAGAGATACATACTCTGACCGAACACTAAGCACTTATGTAAGTTGCTCTGGATAAGAGCGTCTGCTAAATGCCGTAAATAATAAAAATAAAAAAAAAAGTTTCAGAATTAACAGTACTTACTGATTTTCAAACATTTTACTTAAAATGATTAAAACTATTAAAACAATAATCTAAGATCTAATTTAAGAACCAAACTCATGATAAATCTACATAAATTCATAACACATTGAACGTGTTCTTTACACAAATGTACATATAATCTTCAGACTGAAGTCCTTATTGACCATATACCTTAATTAAAACTAATTGGTTTGATCTACTAAAACAAATGCTTCTCTAAATGTTTCAGTTGTGACAATTTTTGCTTTCTAAAAACACTAACCAGTACATGAGCAGTAAACACAGCTTTAAACAGTTATAATGCATTTATACTTATTATTAATATAAATACTAAATTTTAGAAAACTCTACAAGCTCTACAAGCCTTTAGCGCTGAAACTCTGTGTTCTAGTAGTGACGTAAAAAGTGGGATTGCATTTTTTGAACAAAACATTTATATTTAAGAACTAAACTCATGATACATCTAAGTAATGATACGTCTTTATCTTTCAGAATAGTTAAATAATAATATACAAAACATAATATACAAAAAATTGAAATGTTTCACTTTGGCTTTTTTGAGCAGAACTTAAATCACTAACCAGTACATGAACAGCAAACACAGCTTTAAGCAGTTACAATACATTTTTACTTAATATAAATATCGTCGCAGTCCAATGAAAAACAGCAACAATGTCTCCTTTTTTGACGATTTATATTTTTTTTTACATCAATTTAATGCGACAGCTGCCGTTTACATTATGTGTACATTTATTGATGAATGGACCGATAGAAATTCAGAATAGCTTGGCAAAAATTCTGGTTCCACTGACTTGCATATATATTAATTTTTTATTGGCCAGCGACGATATATATACTTAATTGTAAAAAAATATGACAGTACTTTCTGATTTTCAGACACATTTACTTAAAACTATTAAAACCGTATAATCTAACTGCTCACTCTGTCACCACGAGGGACAGAGATATCGTCTCACTCCGGCTCTAAAACTCTGTGTTCCGGTAGTGACGTAAAAAGTGGGATTGCATGATTTGAACAAAACATTTTTTATTTAAGAACTAAACTCATAATAAGTCTACGTCTTTCAGTTTAATTCATAACACTTTAACAAAAAGTATACCAAAAAATAAAACACATTGAACGTGTTATTTTCACAAGTGTACATGTAAACTTCAGACTAAAGTCCTTATGGACCATATACCTTAATTAAAACTAATTGGTTTGATCTACCAAAACAAATGCTTCTCTAAATGTTTCAGGTGTTACAGTTTTAGCTTTTTTTGAACAGGATCTTAAAACACTAACCAGTACATGAGCATTTAAACAGTTACAATGCATTTATACTTTATATATATATATATATATATATATATATATATATATATATATATATATATATATATATATATATATATATATAGTTGAAAACATGAGTTTCGGTATTAACTGATTTTCAAACGTTTACTAAAACTATTAAAACCGTGTAATCTAACTGTTCACTCTCTCACCACGAGGGACAGAGATATCGTCTCACTTCGGCTCTAAAAGCCCTCAGCGCTGAAACTCTGTTCTAGTAGTGACGTAAAAATGGGATTACATGATTTGAACAAAACATTTTTATTAAGAACTTAACTCATGATACATCTACGTCTTTATCTTTCAACTTTAATTCATAACACTTTAAAAGTGTTATTTACACAAGTGTATGTATATTTACACAAGTGTACACAAGTGTATCTATGTATATAATTTACGTATGTGTATAATTTGTGTACGTTTTGTATATTCCCTTCTATATTTCAGTTATTACTAAATGTATATATTCTAGCTTATTTTTACTTTATTATTGTCTATTTATTGTTATGTTTGCACAGTTTTTACTACATATAATGCTGTCCTGCTGTAAATTGTCCTGCTGTGCAAATAACAAATAAACTTGAAACTTGAAACTTGTACATTTACAGTCGAGGACCACCCAATAGAAAGTACCCTATAAATTATGATGATTGCTTTCTATTTGGCTGTTGTCGGAGCAAAAATTCCATTTTTTTATTGTTTTCCAGCAGGTATTTTTAATGATGAATAGACCAAAAGTAAAAAAACTCTGCTTACGCTAATGCTATATTTTTTCCTACTGTAAAAATCTAAGGCAGTGATATATTTAGTGTTTTACTGTCTCAGTGAATGTCTTTTGTTTAGATCATAATTCTTGAATTCTTTGTTTATTATATTCCAGTAGGACTGCAGTTTAAATGTAATACGGTGGAGTTTATATATCTGTGTGTTTGTGTTGGGGGACGTTTGCCAGACAAATACGGTTTTATGGTCTACAGTTGGGACAACCCTAAATCAGCAGTGCTGGTGTGGGATATTTAGAATACATCACAGTGGGCAGAATTGTGAAACTCTTTATCAAAAGGCTAAACGCTGAGATCATCCCTCGTTTTCAGAGCGATCTTCACGCAGAGCAGCTTTGTTTCTATACGTACATCTAAAACACTATCACTTTAGGCCTATGCAGGGCCTGCAGTCAGCCCGGGGGAAAACCCTTTCCTTATAAACCGCCCCTTCGCTTATAATGGCCTAGTAGACCGGCTGGGGAACCTTCACGCTTGAGGGTGCAGTGGAAGAACGCTGCTGGTGATTTCCTTGCACGTCTACGGCCACCCAGCAGCAATATCAGTGTTTCTCGGTTAATACAGAAGTCACACATCTCGTATCGTTGTGTGGGGGCGGTCTGTGGTTGAGTAGGTTCTTGTCTGTTGTAGACTTTGATGGCGAGTCTGACTTCCTTGCCTACATGGGCGTTGTTAAATGTGGCTTTGTGTGAATTGAAAGTAAACGCGTGTTCATGTGAACATAGGAGGTTGTAAATGTCGTGGGAAAATAAATAAATAAATAAATAAATAAATAAATAAATAAATAAATCACTGCATGGGTGAACCGAGAAAGTTCCTCGCCGCCCCCTGAGAGAGGGGCCGACTTTGGCTCACGCTGTCTTTGCTTTTGTAACGCTGATTCTTTCTTTTGTTGTGCTGCCCTGCAGAGGTGAGGGGAAGGGGGAGGACCAGGAGGGTTCTAAAGAAAAGGCGCAGAAGCAGAAGAAGAGCAAAAAGGAGCGACAGGATGTGGAAAGAGCCGAGGCCACCGTCTCCGCGCCTCCCGCCATCGCCGCCCCGGCGCAGGCCGACGACGGACAGCGGGCGGAGGCGGGACAGTCCGAGCCCTCGGCCCCCATCGCCGGAGCGGCTCTCGCCACCTCAGAAGCTTCTTCCTCAGCCAAACAGCGGCGCTCTATCATTCGGGATCGGGGTCCGCTGTACGACGACCCCTCGCTGCCCCAGGGCTGGACGCGCAAACTCAAACAGCGGAAGTCGGGGAGGTCCGCCGGCAAATTCGACGTCTACCTGATTAAGTGAGTAGTGGTGGGGTCGCGCACGGCCGAGCTCAGCACAGGCCGACAGCTATGACCTACAGTCGTGTGCAGAAGTTTGTGCACCCTGATCATTCTCTGCAGAGAACACACTTCTGCATGCTTTAATGCAGATTTCTGACTTTCTGAGTGAAAATTAATACAAATTATCTACAGAGAACACACTTCTGCATGCTTTAATACAGATTTCTGACTTTCTGAGTAGAAAATAATTCACATTCTCTACAGAGAACACACTTCTGCATGCTTTAATGCAGATTTCTGACTTTCTGAGTGGAAATTAATACACATTCTCTACAGAGAACACACTTCTGCATGCTTTAATGCAGATTTCTGACTTTCTGAGTGGAAATTAATACACATTCTCTACAGAGAACACACTTCTGCATGCTTTAATGCAGATTTCTGACTTTCTGAGTGGAAATTAATACACATTCTCTACAGAGAACACACTTCTGCATGCTTTAATACACATTCTCTACAGAGAACACACTTCTGCATGCTTTAATGCAGATTTCTGTCTTTCTGAGTGGAAATTAATACACATTCTCTACAGAGAACACACTTCTGCATGCTTTAATACAAATTTCTGACTTTCTGAGTAGAAAATAATTCACATTCTCTACAGAGAACACACTTCTGCATGCTTTAATACAGATTTCTGACTTTCTGAGTGTAAATTAATACACATTCTCTACAGAGAACACACTTCTGCATGCTTTAATGCAGATTTCTGTCTTTCTGAGTGGAAATTAATACACATTCTCTGCAGAGAACACACTTCTGCATGCTTTAATGCAGATTTCTGACGTTCTGAGTGTAAATTAATACACATTCTCTGCAGAGAACACACTTCTGCATGCTTTAATACAGATTTCTGACTTTCTGAGTGGAAATTAATACACATTCTCTACAGAGAACACACTTCTGCATGCTTTAATGCAGATTTCTGTCTTTCTGAGTGGAAATTAATACACATTCTCTGCAGAGAACACACTTCTGCATGCTTTAATGCAGATTTCTGACTTTCTGAGTGGAAATTAATACACATTCTCTACAGAGAACACACTTCTGCATGCTTTAATACACATTCTCTACAGAGAACACACTTCTGCATGCTTTAATGCAGATTTCTGTCTTTCTGAGTGGAAATTAATACACATTCTCTGCAGAGAACACACTTCTGCATGCTTTAATACAAATTTCTGACTTTCTGAGTAGAAAATAATTCACATTCTCTACAGAGAACACACTTCTGCATGCTTTAATACAGATTTCTGACTTTCTGAGTGGAAATTAATACACATTCTCTACAGAGAACACACTTCTGCATGCTTTAATACAGATTTCTGACTTTCTGAGTGGAAATTAATACACATTCTCTACAGAGAACACACTTCTGCATGCTTTAATGCAGATTTCTGACTTTCTGAGTGGAAATTAATACACATTCTCTACAGAGAACACACTTCTGCATGCTTTAATACAGATTTCTGTCTTTCTGAGTGGAAATTAATACACATTCTCTGCAGAGAACACACTTCTGCATGCTTTAATACAGATTTCTGTCTTTCTGAGTGGAAATTAATACACATTCTCTGCAGAGAACACACTTCTGCATGCTTTAATACACATTCTCTACAGAGAACACACTTCTGCATGCTTTAATGCAGATTTCTGTCTTTCTGAGTGGAAATTAATACACATTCTCTGCAGAGAACACACTTCTGCATGCTTTAATACAAATTTCTGACTTTCTGAGTAGAAAATAATTCACATTCTCTACAGAGAACACACTTCTGCATGCTTTAATACAGATTTCTGACTTTCTGAGTGGAAATTAATACTAATTCTTTACAGAGAACACACTTCTGCATGCTTTAATACTGATTTCTGACATTCTGAGATGAAATTAATACACATTCTCTGCAGAGAACACACTTCTGCATGCTTTAATACACATTCTCTACAGAGAACACACTTCTGCATGCTTTAATACAGATTTCTGACTTTCTGAGTGGAAATTAATACACATTCTCTACAGAGAACACACTTCTGCATGCTTTAATGCATATTTCTGACTTTCTGAGTGGAAATTAATACACATTCTCTACAGAGAACACACTTCTGCATGCTTTAATACAGATTTCGGACTTTCTGAGATGAAATTAATACACATTCTCTGCAGTGAACACACTTCTACATGCTTTAATACAGATTTCGGACTTTCTGAGTGGAAATTAATACACATTCTCTACAGAGAACACACTTCTGCATGCTTTAATGCAGATTTCTGACTTTCTGAGTGGAAATTAATACACATTCTCTACAGAGAACACACTTCTGCATGCTTTAATGCAGATTTCTGACTTTCTGAGTGGAAATTAATACACATTCTCTACAGAGAACACACTTCTGCATGCTTTAATGCAGATTTCTGACTATCTGAGTGGAAATTAATACACATTCTCTACAGAGAACACACTTCTGCATGCTTTAATACAGATTTCGGACTTTCTGAGTGGAAATTAATACACATTCTCTGCAGTGAACACACTTCTGCATGCTTTAATACAGATTTCGGACTTTCTGAGTGGAAATTAATACACATTCTCTACAGAGAACACACTTCTGCATGCTTTAATGCAGATTTCTGACTATCTGAGTGGAAATTAATACACATTCTCTACAGAGAACACACTTCTGCATGCTTTAATACAGATTTCGGACTTTCTGAGATGAAATTAATACACATTCTCTGCAGTGAACACACTTCTGCATGCTTTAATACAGATTTCGGACTTTCTGAGTGGAAATTAATACACATTCTCTACAGAGAACACACTTCTGCATGCTTTAATACAGATTTCGGACGTTCTGAGTGGAAATTAATACACATTCTCTACAGAGAACACACTTCTGCATGCTTTAATGCAGATTTCTGACTTTCTGAGTGGAAATTAATACACATTCTCTGCAGAGAACACACTTCTGCATGCTTTAATGCAGATTTCTGACTTTCTGAGTGGAAATTAATACACATTCTCTGCAGAGAACACACTTCTGCATGCTTTAATGCAGATTTCTGACTATCTGAGTGGAAATTAATACACATTCTCTACAGAGAACACACTTCTGCATGCTTTAATGCAGATTTCTGACTATCTGAGTGGAAATTAATACAAATTCTCTACAGAGAACACACTTCTGCATGCTTTAATACAGATTTCGGACTTTCTGAGTGGAAATTAATACACATTCTTTACAGATTTCTGACATTCTGAGTGTAAATTAATACACATTCTCTACAGAGAACACACTTCTGCATGCTTTAATGCAGATTTTTGACTTTCTTGGTGATAATACAAATTCTCTACAGAGAACACACTTCTGCATGCTTTAATGCAGATTTCTGACTATCTGAGTGGAAATTAATACAAATTCTCTACAGAGAACACACTTCTGCATGCTTTAATACAGATTTCGGACTTTCTGAGTGGAAATTAATACACATTCTTTACAGATTTCTGACATTCTGAGTGTAAATTAATACACATTCTTTACAGAGAACACACTTCTGCATGCTTTAATGCAGATTTCTGACGTTCTGAGTGTAAATTAATACACATTCTCTACAGAGAACACACTTCTGCATGCTTTAATGCAGATTTCTGTCTTTCTGAGTGGAAATTAATACACATTCTCTGCAGAGAACACACTTCTGCATGCTTTAATGCAGATTTCTGACGTTCTGAGTGTAAATTAATACACATTCTCTGCAGAGAACACACTTCTGCATGCTTTAATGCAGATTTCTGACTTTCTGAGATGAAATTAATACACATTCTCTACAGAGAACACACTTCTGCATGCTTTAATGCAGATTTCTGACTTTCTGAGTGAAAATTAATACTAATTCTTTGCAGAGAACACATTTCTGCATGCTTTAATGCAGATTCTTAACTTTCTGAGTGGAAATTAATACAACTTCTCTACAGAGAACACACTTCTGCATGCTTTAATGCACTTGTTTAACAATTGGGGAAAAAGCCCAATATATAAAATGTGGCCTGTGTGTGTTTGTATATTGTTACATGTCATTTTTCCACTATATTTAGTTCAGCAGATATAAATCTACTAATTAATAATTAAAGAATCCACTAAAATGAGCAATTAATGGCATGTTTAATTTGGTTCCCTGTAAAAGAGCAATAGACCTTTGCATATCATCGCTGTCCAATGAAAAACAAGTATCTCCAAAATTGCAACTTTACAGGAGAGAACAAAAACATACTTTATTTTCAATGTAAGTCAGTGGAACCAGAATTTCTTCCAAGCCTTTTTGTAGCACTTCTATTGGTCCATTCAACAAGAGATTTTCACACAATATAACTGACCATTGGCCTTTTCACATAATTTAGAAAACTCAAAATCGCCAAAAATGGAGATGCATGTTTTTCATTGGACAGCGAGGATATGATTGTACATGAGTCATGCTGACTGTTTCCTGGTTCACATTCATTCTTGGCCACGTTACGGCTCATTTATTTTCTGAAAGCAGTACCACTGAAAATCATAGGGGCGGTGTCGCCAGTAGTTCAAGGCAGACATGCCCACAATCGTATGTCTACGGACACAATAACGTTAAAACACGTTTACAAAGTGGTGTAACTTTTTGGGAGTAGGTCGCGCGACTTGGTTGGTTAAACATCAGGATGATGTCACTGTGTACGGACAAACGTTTGTTATTTTTCAGAAACGTTTGACTCTGGACTGCCCTCTAGTGGATGCACTGTTAAACATCCACGTCAACTTAAAGTGTGCACGGAATATGTGGGCAGCGGTGGTTACATGGTTTGAAACTGACTTTTATTTTTGTATATAGGGAGAGTATAAACGAGCCTTTATATATATATATATATATATATATTCTATATATACTCTCTATATATATTCCTTTTGACTTTGACTGTCCTTAGCAACCCTAGTACCTTATTTTTATACTGCTGGAAAAGGGGTAAGTCAGTCAGCCTCACAGAGCAGGGTTGTCAAATGGGCCAGACTATGTGATGATGTCAAACAACCTGAGTAACTAGCATCAGCAGTGCATGGATCTCTGAATCCACAACAGTAAGGAATAATTAGAGCAGTGCTGGTCGATATGTGGGAGATTTATGTTTTATTGTGGAGCTGTGTGGGGATAGATTTACAAGATGCTCTGTGAAGCTGAATAATTCAGTGCTGTGAAGCGCATTGTTTTACTGCCTAATATGACTTGATGGATAAGCTGTTTGTGGGTCAGCGTGGACCGGTGCGTCCCAGTTCTCACACCATTTGTTCGTCCCTACTTACGATGTCAGCACTATCAAAGAAGGTTCTTGAGTCTGGTGTGATATACATTACAAACGGTGCACAGACCTTCTGATTGTAAGCATTGTTTGGGATCTTCTTCTGTATGTGTATGCTGTGTCCTCTTAAATACATAGTAAAACTCTGTCTTGTTCCTGTTTCTAGCCCAGAAGGGAAAGCCTTCCGTTCCAAAGTGGAGCTCATGGCGTACTTCCAAAAGGTGGGAGACACCACCACAGACCCAAATGACTTTGACTTTACGGTCACAGGGCGGGGTAGCCCCTCCCGCAGGGAGAAGAGACCGCCGAAGAAGCCCAAAGTGGTCAAACCATCTGGACGGGGGAGGGGCCGCCCGAAGGGCAGTGGCAAAGTTCGGCAGGCTACGGAAGGCGTGGCAGTGAAGCGCGTAGTAGAGAAGACCCCGGGGAAACTTCTCGTCAAGATGCCCTTCGTGGCGCCCAAAACCGAAGCGGGGTCGCCTTCGGGGCAGGTTCCCGTCGCCAAACTGCGTCCGGGGCGCAAGAGGAAAGCAGAGAAGGAGCCGCAGAGTGCCCCCAAGAAACGAGGTCGGAAGCCTGCCGCCGCCACTCAGGCCACGGCCGGGGCGGGTTCCAGTGCGGCGTACGCGGCCGCCGCCATGGTCACAGCGGAGGCCAAAAAGAAAGCTCAGAAGGAGTCCGCAGCCAAGCCCGTGCAGGAGAAAGCGCTTCCCATCAAGAAGCGCAAGACGCGGGAGACCCTGGAGGAGGCGGAGGGGTCCGCCAGCATCGCAACCGAAGGGACCTCACCGAGCAGTGGCACAAGTGTAGCTAAGCGACCTGTGACGCAGACAGCGCCTCCCACTGGGACCGAGTCGGAAACCGGACAAAAGCTTCACAAGCATTCGGGCCGGAAGCACAAGGAGCCACAGGACCCCGGAAACGGGAGCAGCGGGAGCGGCGGCAGCGGACCGAAGAGCCACAAGAAGAGAGACCAGCGAGGGCAGCACTTCAAACACCTTCACCACCATCACCACCATCACCAACACCACCTGCCAGTGATGGAGCCTTCCACCTTCACCCCACAGGCCCACCAGCTCTCCCTCGGCCACTCCATGCAAGGGGGGCCCCCAGCGCCTCCGGTTCCTCCGCCCATACAGGCAGAGAACGAGCCCCAGGACTTGAGCACGTCCAGGCCCAGACAGGAGCCTATAGCCTGCAGGGAGGAGGCCAGAACCGACAGCCGTACGCCCAGAGACACTCCGTCAGCCGGTGGCAAGATGGTGGCCGCGGAGCTGCGAGCCCAGCAGCAGCAGCAGCAGCAGCAGCATGGCACTGTGACGGGGGAGGGCAAAGAGCTGAGAGACATTGTTCCTCCCTCCGCCGTTCCCAGGCCAAGCCGGGAAGAAACGGTGGAGTCCAGGACACCTGTGAGTGAACGCGTGAGCTGACTGACTGACTGACAGACAGACAAACTGACCAATCAGCAGCGACGGCTGTGTTTGTGCGCAGGAATAGAGGCACTCACAGGAGGAGGAGTCATTTTTGTTCTTTTCTTTCTTATGTTTTTTGTTTTTCTAACCAAGGAAAAAAAAAACGAAACAAAAAAGTACACAAAAAAATGTAAACGTACTTAAACAAAAGGCAGCTGTTGTGTCTAGTTCTCTTTGTGAGTTGGATGCGGGGCGATAACCGTCGCTGGCATACTGCTTCCGGAAGAATTCTAAGACAGTTTCATTAATTTGCAAAATTTAACACAATTTGTTTGTTTTATTTTCTTCTACTTCTTCTTCTTCTTCTTCTTCTTCTTCTTCAGTTCTTTATATTAGTATAAAGAGCTTAGGAACCATGTGTTATACCTTTGTCAGAGCTTTTAGGAAAATAGCAAGACACTGAAATAGCAACGGATGCACAAGTTAGAGTTCACGGGGACGCAGTTTTACAACTAATCTTGCCAAAAAATCTTGCTTTGGAAATTAGTAATCGCCTCACTCAAAAAAAAAAGTCCCCGTTCTATTACGTCATCTTATTCTTCCTTCTCTTCATTTTCTTTCCTTTTGTTTTGTTTTTTTTCCTTCTTTTCTTTAGAGGTGACTAATAGATGAAGGCAGTCTGGCCGACTTCATGATGAAGAGTGTTGAGGGGAGTTGAGGTGGGGAGAAAAGGGCCACGCTGCGACTCCCTCACCTGTTTACACAGATACGGACAACAGACGCGGCGGCGCTGTCAACAGCGTTTTAAAGCGGAAAGGCTAGTCAGACAGTGACAGACGAGAGCTTCCCATTGGCAGAGCTCGCAGGATTGGGAACATGAATGCGTTTTTTGGCCCACGAAGATCTCAGAGGCGTCAATCATGCTTTAGGATGGCTGGTTGAGTTCTGAACCTAAATCGTTTTTTTTTTTTCTCTCTCTGTCCCGCTGGTATTCTGAGTGCAGAGACGTGGGAAGAAATTTCTTGAATGCTGAGTAATGTAATTAACCTTGCCACTCGTGTCAGTAATGCCGGATAGAAGGCCTGCTATAGAGGAAGAGTTCTGTTCTCTCTCTGTTATAATTTGCTAAGGGGAGGATAAAGCACAAATGTATTTGTGAGGGAAAGCACAGCCCAAAGTAATGCACGAGATGAGCTGAGCCTTGAAAGCTCAACATATTTCCTCCACATATATATATATATATATATATATATATATATATATATATATATATATATATATATATATATATATATATATATATATGAGAACTGAAACCGATGGCCTTGTGTTTTCTGAACACATCCACAGCCAACAGAGAGTACGGTTTGGAAATGTAGCTGTTTATTTTTATTTTTTTCCTTTTTCCTAATCGTGGTGATAGACTAGTCAAATAGAGAAGTTGATCTGAGCAGAAGACACAATAGACCTGCTATATTTACTCGACTTTTTCCTCATACGACAGCTGCGACGGTCCACATGGGACGCCTGCGTTGGAGTGCTCCAGGTTTTGAAGGCGTAAAAGGGCGTGGCTGCACCGCTTAGACATTTGCGTTTTCCTTCCGACACATAACAAGGGTTCATCATCAAGCCATGCGCAGTTCTACTGCCTAACAGCTGTGGGACACTTTTCTCGGGGGTGGGGTTGGGGTTGGGGGGGGGGGATACTTTAATGATTCATAATCCCATTATTTGCCTTTGTTGTTTACATTTAATGTAGTAATGCCATAGTACTGGGTTTTATGGTCTAACACAATGGCTAATTATTTTATGTAATGTAATTGTTTGGTTTGTTTGTTTTTATTTTAATCATCCTGTTTTTGTGTGCTGCCACATCAGTGGCTGGTGGCGACCCAAAACCATTATTATCATTAGTGTACAAATTTAGGATTAGATTGAAAAATCTTAAATTAAAGGTGTAGATTTTGACGCTTGGGATGAATGTAGATCTTAAAGGAATATTAAACCAAAACCCTGGATGTTGTTTGTCCGTTGGTTGAAGTTGTATGGATACTTACGCATTACAGGGGAACTTATGCAGAATGAAATGGTTGGGATACGTAAACAAAGTCACTTCGATCATGAAATATTTTATTTTAGGGAAACGTACCAAGTCAGAATTGTTCAGTTGTGGTGATTGGAACCAGACGGCTAAAGCGTTTTTAAAAAAAAAGCCTCAAAACCATCCCCTACGCTTCTAAGACCGTGTTTTGTAATTGCTTTGAGAAACATTTTTTTTTGGAAATAAAATTTCTATTTTACCACTTTATATATTGTTACTGTACTAAGAAAAAACAAGTATTTCCAAAATGGCAACTTCACAGAAGAGGACCACAACCTTCTTTACTTTTAATGTAATGTCAGTGGAACCAGTTATTTTTCTATTGGTCCACTCATTATAACATTTTTACACAGTGCAGACGGCAGCTTTCTGCAAATAATGCAGAAAAACATTGACAGAAATGGAGATGCTTGTTTTTTCTTTGGACAATGATGATATATACAAACTCAGAAGACACGTTTAGCTTCACCGGCAGGCTGGGATAGTCAATAAAACAACTGTATTTACGTAGCCGTTGGTTCCTTTTATCAGGTACGTGTAGGCGTGAGTCAAAAAACCTTTTATTCTCTCTTCGGTTAATCTCTATTTTTTCTTTTTTACTGTTATCAGCTAGGGCTGTGTATTGGCAAGAACTTGGCCATACAACACACATCGTGAAACAGCGGTCACGATTTAATATGTCACAATATATTGCGATACTGCAAGCACAGTGATATATTGTGCTTTTTCAAATCGTACTAATAAAACACACCACTATATGAACAGGTTTGCCAATGCTTACAATAGCATTGCGTCCTTGTGCTGCTTGTTAATGTTGGAGTGGAGCTGAACATAGATTACAATACTGCCATCTAGTGGTCAGAGGTTTAAACACAACACACAATGATTCACTGTCTACCAGGAATCTGTGTATCGATACTGTGTTTTTGAGAATCGATGCAGTATCACCAAACATAATATCCCCATATTCGTTATTTTGATATTTTCTTACATCCCTATTATCAGCATCATGTATAAAGAAATAAATGTACTGGTCATTTTTCGTAATCAATAAAATGCCTGTATTTGGGTTCTAAACATTGAGACCATTGGTTAACATCATCGCCACCCCTGTAAAGAAATCCAGGTCAAACTTAGTCATTAAGTTTGTCTTCAATGAACCACTTCACATCAGACCACTCTAAACAACTTTCAGCCACTGAATTCTGCAGAAGTGTTCAGACGAAGAAAACTTGGCGCTCCCCTTTAACGAAAGTACTTATTTCTTAGATTATAAGCACCTTTATATTTGAGACTTAAAACGAAGTTCTTAAAAAGTTGTAAATTCACGACCTGGCTATTGAGATTGGAGACCCGCTCCCATACTTTGCAGTCCCGTTGGTTCGCCTCGCATGCGTTTCTGTTTCATGTCCGGAGGTTGTAGCTTATTTTAGATGACAGCAGGATTTGCATACTCACAGTAGATGTGAGGCGTCTTTTTACTCGTGTGGGTTACTTTGTTTTTGCCTGGTTCAGTCCCAGGACGGTATGTATAAAGCTGCAAGGTTGGTGATTTGCGATGGCTGAGCCGAGTCCTGGATTATGCGCCCTCTCCAGCCATAGGTTATGTAATTGCGAATCCAGTAATCAAACAAAAGAGGCAGTTTCGTGGTTTCGCTGTCTCTTATCTAGCAGTTCTTTCATCAAGTACACAAGCCAACGGTATACCTGTGCTGATGCCAGTTCAGAACATTGCAGTTCTGTCTTCTGAATAGGTCCATTCGGACGATAAAGACTCAAAAGTGTTTGATAGCTTTAGTAGTATTCTTCATTTCCGGGAAGCATGCTATTCATGTACTTGCGACTGTGTACAAAAGCCTTTGCGCTCTCGTTGCCGCCGAGGTTTAGGTGTCATATATGTTTGCACTCACTGAAAAGGGGAACTGTTTATAACTTGCAGCACCGGAGCGGAATGAACGTGTTCGTCAGCACAGTTTGAGCTCGCTGGACTAGTTAGGCCCCACAAATGCATGCAACAGAGAACTACTCTAATTCTTCTGAAGTCTGCTGTAGGGTAGCGAGCGCTTCATCGTCTTCAAAGATGTTTTAAAAGAAAGTCCTTTCTCTACCACGGTTTGTTTAGATCTGACAATCTCCTGGTCCACAAAATCATGGTTTTGCTCACACTCAAGCAAAAGTTTCTACTGTAATGTAATGTAAATGTAATGTAATGTAAATGTATCCTCCCCCCCACTCTTGTCAGAGGCTTTAAAAGTGGTCCTCATCTGTCCTCATTCCTCGGCCTCCTCTCCACCTCGACCCTAGCCAGTGGGGAAGGGGCACAGAGAAACTAGAGCACTCGCATTCTAGAGAAAAGGGCTATGCAATATTTTTCAAACAGACAAACAGCGAAAGATAATTTGATCAGGAGAATGAAGTCACGGCGGCAGAAAGCCTTGCTGGAAGAGAGGAGCCATCCGTTTTACTTTGCAGTCCAGACTTTTGTTAACTGCTTGTGGTTTGAAGCATCTTCAGACACCACTAGCTCACTTCTGTCCAGCAACCCATGTGCATCAAGGACTGAACCAGGATCAGATCCATTCTTTATCATTCTAATTGGATTTGCTTGAAGATGATTCTGGATCATTGCTTGCAAGTCCTGGTGTACACGGCCAGCTCAGACAGAGCACTGAGCCCTCACTTAGCCAAAGGAAGACGACAGCACTGTACAGAAGTCAGAGACCACCCTTTGTTTATTCCCAGGCGGTGTGTGTGTGTGTGTGTGTATATATATATATATATATATATATATATATATATATATATATATATATATATATATATATACACACACACACACACACACACACACACACACACACACACACACACACACACAAATGTGTATATGTATATGTGTGTGTATATATATATATATATATATATATATATATATACACACACACACACACATAATATATATATATGTGTGTGTATATGTATATGTACATATATATATATATATATATATTATGTATGTGTGTTTGTGTTTATCTTATGAGGACAGTTTCGGTGGTCTTGCATGATTGTTACGAGTCCTGTTTTCTTCAGTTTTGTCCCCCCTGCACTTATTATCCTTTGACACATCCTTATACACGTTCATCATCACTTGTCTGTCCCCGCAGAAATCTTAATATGTAGAAGTGAAATGATTACATGGTGGTCTCTGACTCACTGTACTGTACATGTGCTGAACGTCGTCTCCCTGGTCTGATTAACCTGAGAGGGGAGGCCGTAGGAGGGGGCAGGTGGACTACAGCTTTGTGTAAGCAAGCAAGCACAGAAGGAGATGAGGGGAAAACTGCTGGCGCAAACACGTGTACGTAAAGCACCGTGACGTCGGTAAAGGGGAAACATCAGACGGGCAGAAAAATAAAACCCTCCTGACTTGAGGTTTAGTGGTCATGGCCCTGTTTTAAAATAGTGCGTAAACGCTGAGTAACAAGGCAGCCGACACCGCTGCATCCATGCGAAAACCGCCGACTTGCTCGGCCGCTGAATGGGTAGTGCCTTTATTTTGGAGGGAAAGTGACCAAGGTGGCCTTTGATTCAAAAAAGAAACACCTTTATCCCAATCAAGCAACACGGGAGTTAAACTGAGATGGGCTGATTGGTCGTTTTTCACTTTGCTGTGACTATAAAATATCATCGTTTTCTACGTCCTTCCTTCTTTTTCCTCGTTTTCCTTTCATCAGCTGGTCCTTTTGTGTCTTTTCATAGAGATGATGTATCCATGTAACCTACTTAACCAACAGTAGTTTATGCCTTTTGTAGCACTCGATGCCCACATGTCAAAAATGGAGTCCTACAAGAAAAAGAAGAGGATTTACATTTACTTATCTGTTTTTTGTGCCTCTGGCAGACAAATATGCTATGGAATGTCCTTGTGTCCCTGTAGCCAAACAAAAAAAACACAAAAAAAACAATAACATGCTATGTACGTGAACATGTATCGATATGCATGATTGCCATTAGAAGGTAGTACATTGCTTGCCCTTTACTATTCTTCGTAATGATGTTTTCGGGACAACACTCCTCTCCAAGAGCTGAGCCGAACCATCTGGCCGAAAAATTCACAAGAGGGTCGAACCGCAGGAGCCGAATGCTGTACATGCTCACAAAAAGTAAAGGTCACCTGTTTGTGCACTTCAGTAAAAACTATTTTAAGAAAAAATGTAAAAAAATACCAAAAAAACCTTAAGAAAGAAAAAGATTTGTTCTGTTTAACATGAATAATTTGATTTTATATATATATATATATTATTTTATTTTTTTTTCTGTTTCATTATTTTTTCCCCCCACTTTGTTTCTTTCACCCATCAACAACGATGATGATGGTTCCGCATGGGCTCCTAAAGCTGTTACTTCTGTCCCCGATGCAGTGGCAAAAAAAATATTCCAAGTAAATTATTATTAATAATATTAATATTATTATTATTATTATTATTATTTGTGGATTTTAGTGTTTTATTTTTAATTTTTTATTATTTTTTTTAGCCGGAGTAGACTATTTTACCTTAAAAGCAATAGTATATTTAGTAGACCTGATTTCCGTTCTGTCATTGTCTTTGGATTGTGTGCACTGTTATCTATAAATATCTGATGGAAAAAAAAACTGATAAACTGAATCTAATGCCTGACGTACCAATTTATTAGTAAACAACGTGAATTCCGATTAAGGACGAAAGGCGAATGAAGGTCAAATCAATTTCAAGAGAAATAGGTTCCAAACTTCATGGGTAGAAAGTTCATGGTCTGTTTAACATAGTCTTGTGCCTTGAAGTTTCAGTAATAGAAATTTATCTTTATACCGTAGTCGTATTTTTATTCTGAGTCCTGTGTTTGCCTCTTGTTGGTATTCAGTGCTTTGGGTGTGTTAAGGATTTATAGAGATCAACGATACGTTTGCCTTGTTTTATTTTCATACGGGAAATAAAAAAAACCGCATTTGGAATAAATTAGGAACATGTACTTGGGCAATATTGACTATGTAAAAGGTGATAGGATCTTGGTATTTTTCATCCCTGATATGTTGAATGTGTCTCGCATTGGGTGAAATGTGTTTGTCGGGAAATGTCCTCCTTCATTTATGACATCGCAACTTATACGTCGTACGAGCCTGCCTCAAACAGTATCTTCCAACCACCAATTTTTGCATTTTCTGAGAGTAATAGTTCGACCAACGAACGACTGGCGACAACGAATTAAAAGATCTGCACTTTATAAAGTATGTTTCCCGGCAGGACACCCATTAACGTTTTTGTATGTATTTTTTACCGTTGTCCGAAGTTGCTGTTTTATTTTCATATGTTTTGATTTAGTTTTAAATAAAAGGGATGGGTAGTACTATGTATCTATATATATAAAAAAATATATATATATTATTTTAACCAAACAATCCTACAGCCTAGGTGTCAGTGGTTACTCACCATTTGCCAAGCTAAGTCCTTGCCTTCCTGAAAGTGAAAAGTATAGTTTGTGTCTACTTTTATAGTAATGTGTTACTGTATTATTTGTTTGCCGTATGTAACAGATACACAACAGTAAACAACATTTACCTTCCTCCTGTCTAAAATGGTTATTTCACTCGTGTCGCAGATAGGATCGTGCACATTTGGTACGACTGCTCCTCTTTAGGGGGGGGTTTACTCCATTTGCTCTGTGTTTTTATTTTTTTTTTTCTCTGTTTTTTCTGCAGTGCGAATTCATTTTCAGAGACATAACTGATGTTCGGCTTAACATGAAAATAAAATATGTAATATTGGAGGATTTCATCTTTTAGCTCGTGTGCAAGAGTGCAAGAATAAAGTAGGCATGCATGTTCATGGTTTAGTCTAGGCTTTTGTTTCTCAACCCTGGTCCTGCACACTGTAGTGCTTTTCCTGTTTGAACACAGACACTTTACCTCAATACTGGGTATACTGGGAACTGAAAAATTGGATCAGGGAATGGGAGCAGAACGACAGGGCAGCCGGCATCCAGGACCACCTCCTAAACCCAAATGTAGTAATATATTGAAGCTATATATATATATATATATGTAGCAAATGTTGGATATGTATGTATCTAATATTATGTCACTGTCCAAAGGGGGGTGTATATATATATATATATATTTTTATTTTCTTCTACATAATTTGAACAGCTGTTTTCATTGTGTAAAAATTTAATTATGAATGGACCAACAGAAATGCTCCAAAATACCTCAAACCAAAGTCTTTGAAAGTAAGGAACGTCTTTTGGCCTCTTTTTGGACAGTGACGATATGGATCATCCATATATACATGATTAAATAGCTCCCAGTACAGTTATAACTGTTACTATGTTTTTGTTTGCTTTTAAAATTGAAGTTATTTTAATGTGTCAGGGAACAATATTTTCATGTATTTCTTATTTTAATGTGTAGCTTTCACAGTATTTAGAGTTTAGTTATGTAGCTATTATACTAATTGACACTCTGTTAGGACAGTGTGTGGAAGAAACAAAGAAAAACTTTACATGATCTGATATGAAGTTATCATGTATGAGTAATATATATCTTCCATATATGAATGAATAATGATTTTTTTATCATATAATGTTAAAGAGGTGTTAGACATACATCGCCGCTGTCTGAAACAAAGCCTCTTATCGTTTCTTAGTTTTTAACATCATTCTTTAAAACGCCTGTTGCCCTGTTACATTCTTTGTAAGTTTCATGATGAATGGACCAAATAAAATATAAAATAAAATAAAATAGTAAAGTTAAAAGCTTTGAAGTATAAAAGGTTTTGTTTCGACAGCCTCACTAGGTTTGTATATGACTGAAACTAATAAATTTTTTCTATGGCCTTTAGGAACTCCCCCCCGCCAGATACATTAATGTCCTTAAAATAAAATTTCCTTAAATAAAACTTCATTTTCTGACGAAACAAATACCCTCACATGCCGCGACCACATCCTTTTTTTTAATCATGTTAACCCACTCCCACCGCCCACGCCGGATAAACAGTAAACTCAACCCAAATTCTGAAGCCACAATGCTCCAGTTTAAAACTGGAGAATGTTAAACCTTAAGCACATTTCCAACTACTCAAAACTTTAGCTGCTTTTGTCTAAAAGCTGCAACGACACAGAGAAGATGAACAAATATGTTTTTGATTAGCAAATAAATTTCACTTTGAATGGCCTTAAATGAAAATGCCATGTGCACTCTTGCCTCATGCAAAACCACGAGTACTTTATTTTACTTCTTATAATTTCATATTTTAAATATATAGTAACACTTTATGGAATACATATTTTAGACTTTGGAGTTGTTATATGTGCATTATGGCCCAAATTCGATCGATAATCTAATCAATCAATGAGTGAAGTGCAAACTTAATGTACAATTAAGACATTAAATAAAAATATAGTTAAAAAAACAATACACTTAATTTTATATATTTTATCTAAACTCACATCTTATTAGTGTATAATTTGTAGACTTTGATTCTCAGAGTTTCAAGGTATAGTCAGTTTTATTGCAGTGTATTATTGTTAAAGAATTAGTAGGAGTTTAATAATCACTAATACTTCAAGATGTGTTCCATATTTAGAGGTGCAGGTTTAGTCATTAAACCCGTGCATGAAACACATACTGACACATTACTGAAGTATGTCATTTTTTTGGCAACCAAAATACCAATTCAGTTCTTGATACAAACCAAAACTCTGTCACATGTAATTAGTAATAACCAAACCTTATTATGTCTAATGCAATAAACTACTGATGAACCCATTGAAACCAAATGCTGTTTCACATTTATAAGAATTTAGATGATAATTCATGCTCTGTAATTTATATAACAACAATTATACACTTAAACAGTCTCTTATAAGTACATCTTAATTCATAGAGCATTTACCATCTCATTTGAGATTTACTGCCAAAAGAATGAGAAAATAAAGTGTTATTGGTTGTGTTTTAATTACCTTAGTAATGGTAGGCTATAAACAAGTTAAAAACATCACAAAACTTATTGTAAAAGACAGTAAATAGGTCACCTCATAGACTTTCCACCTAGGGCACCCTCAACACCTCTGCCACAGTTTGAACCCTTAGTGTAGGTTGTTTTTCTACATAGACTTCCTTCTGAAAAAACATACCTGACTTTTTCAGTGAACTTCCTTTGGTATTTAAAGTATGTACCATACAGTTGGTATTGTTTGACATTTAAATTTAATAATGCCGTCAAATTAGATGATTTCTCTTAAGACAGTCTGACAGTGTCACCTAAAATTAGTTATTCAAGTTAATCAATGGTTATGCTACAATAACAGTAATATTGTAGATACATTATTTTCATGTCTTTGTCTATTTGTCTTTTTTGTAAAATAAATAAATAAATAATACCCAGAGAGGCCCTGGAGGACTGTAACCTTGCAGAGGAGAACTCCTTGAAGACCCTGGGAATGAGCTATATTATAAACAATTTTTAATTATATATTTGTATATTTGATTTTCTATATTTAGTTCAATTTAACATTATATTTTATATCTTATTATTTGACTACACCATTGAGTTATATGAAAAAGTGAAGCACTGCACTGAGATTTAATACTGCAAATTACATCATTTATAATTTTTCTTTTTACTTTATCTCGTAACAGTGCTTTTGCTCTGTAATTACTAGAGTAATTATGGCATTATATATATGATTCAGTGTCTCACAGTTATGAGTTACTTTCTCCAAATTATTACTTAGTAACTCATAATAATGCAATTCAATTTAATAATTATGACTTAGCACCCAGACATAATAAACGTTATAATTGTGACTTGGTATCTTAAAATTATGACGTAATTTCTCAGTAGTAAATTCTGACTTAATATCTCATAATTATGACTTAATATCTCATTCCAGTGCTTTTGCTCTGTAATTACCAAGTAATTATGGTATTATATATGACTTAGTGTCTCACAGTTATGAGTTACTTTCTCAAAATAATTACTTAGTGTCTCATAATAATGAAATTAAATTTCACAATTATGACTCAGAATCTTAAAATAATAGACGTTATAATTATGACTGGGTATCTCAAAATTATGAGGTACTTTCTCAGATTCTGACTTAGCATCTCATAATTATGACTTAATATCTCATTCCAGTGCTTTTGCTCTGTATTTACTAGACTAATTATACCATTATATATGACTTAGTGTCTCACAGTTATGAGGTTACTTAATATCTTATAATAATGAAATGCAATCTTATAATTATGACTTGGTATCTCAAAATTATGACATAACTTCTCAATTATGACTTAGTTTTCTGACTTAATACCTCATTATTGTTTGATTTTGCATTGTACAATAATGACCATCATAATTATGACTTACTTTGATGTAATATCTCGAAGCAATGACTTAGTATCTCATAACCATGACTTTCTCGAAAATGTTATCTTTAGTACGAAATACTAAAGTCAAAGCTATGATGTAGAATCTAATTGGTATAAGATTAGTAATTGATATAAATGAGATCCTCTGGCATAATTATTGAAAACTTTCTCATTGTTATGACTCTCTGTTCTCTCACATAAATATCAGTGCACTGGAGCTGAGTTAAAGCAGAGATGTTTCACTGGATGGGTTTACCTTTGAATGCATGGAGCTCTAAGCAGTGCCTCTCGTCAACAAGGCAACACATAACGGTATAGAATACAAATCACGTTCTACAAGATAGCACACGTTCGCCGCCTGTCAGGAAAGAGGAAGTGTGAGAAATTGGGCTGCTGAAGCTCCTACACACAAAAAAAGAAGAAAAAGAAGAAAAGAATAAATGACAACCGTGACACGGCATGGCTCTGGAGACACGAAGACCCTTCAACCTTAAATTCTCAACCGATCAGTCACGCAAAATACGAGAATTCATGTCAGACGGACTGGCTGGAATTATTCACTTCGTCTTCAGCCTGTTGGGAGTCGCTCACTCACAACTCCTCATGTGGACAGAACTAACGCTACGTTAGCCACGTTTTGCTGCTGAGACAAGTTTTATACTCCTCTCCTCGCCGACTTTAACCCCCAAGCTCTAGAAATGTCAAACTTGGGGCACAACAGCGAGTATATCTACGATTTTCCAGCGGCTGGGATGAACGAATTCTCTCGAGTTATGGACTCGCTTTCTGTTTCAGACTGGCTGAGATTTGGTAAGACGTGATGTTTGATGTTTTATCTACACGGTTTTATACGCACGATGTACGTGTAATTTAATCTGAAACGATTTCCCCCTGACCGATAACTTGCTTACCACACTTTTAACTCAAACCGTGAGGAAACAGTTAGTCTAGCTCAGCCGAACTTCCTCAAGTTGAATGGAAGTTTGGTAGTGAGCTAGCTCTGGCTAACGTCGTTAGCTAACGTTAACGTAGCTACGCGTTTAAACCGTAATTACGTTCACGGACGCGTCACTTTGTGTGTAAATTGTCACGAATTGAACGACGTTGTTATCCTAACTTTCTGTTTTCATAAAACAAAGAAGTGTCAACTGCTCAAGGTAGTTAGAACAGCTTCCTTTTCGGATTCTTGTTCAAATCTTTCCGTTCCACCTTAAATGGTCGCGCGAGCGGGTTCTCCTGGTTCTTGTAGCTCGAGGCGCCAGAATGTAACGGCACCGTTTAAGGTGGAACTTAAAGATACGAACAAGAAGCCTTCAGCTGAGTTCATTCGTTAGCTGTTGACATTTAGCTTAGCATGACGACACCTACGACATATCTCAGCAGAGGTTTAACCACAAACTTACCTCACTGTTGTCTGATAAATATCTACCATGACTATTGTCATGTGATCTGTAATTCGTTTTGATTTAAAAAAATCACTTTTTGGACGCTTCGGATGATTTAATGTGAAATTATTCATGACTACCAAATTAACATGATGTAGGTGTTGTGTCCTGACTTGGGCTCCACTATAGGGATATATACTGACCTTTACTACACACAGACACCACACACACTACACACCTCACACACTACACACACTGATTACAAAACACACCTTCACTACACACTGACACCACACACACTACACACACTGATTACAAAACACACCTTCACTACACACAGACACCACACACACTACACACACTGATTATAAAACACTTTCACTACACACAGACAGCACACACACTGATTATAAAACACACTTTCACTACACACAGACACCACACACACACTACACACGCTTATTATAAAACACACCTTCACTACACACACACACTACACACACTGATTATAAAACACACCTTCACTACACACATACACGCTACACACCACACACACTACACACACTGATTACAAAACACACCTTCACTACACACAGACACCACATACACGCTACACACCACACACACTACACACACTGATTACAAAACACACCTTCACTACACACAGACACCACACACACACTACACACACTGATTATAAAACACACCTTCACTACACACATACACGCTACACACCACACACACACTACACACACTGATTACAAAACACACCTTCACTACACACAGACACCACACACACACTACACACCACACACACTACACACACTGATTATAAAACACACTTTCACTACACACAGACACCACACACACACTACACACGCTTATTATAAAACACACCTTCACTACACACACACACTACACACACTGATTATAAAACACACCTTCACTACACACATACACGCTACACACCACACACACTACACACACTGATTACAAAACACACCTTCACTACACACAGACACCACATACACGCTACACACCACACACACTACACACACTGATTACAAAACACACCTTCACTACACACAGACACCACACACACACTACACACACTGATTATAAAACACACCTTCACTACACACATACACGCTACACACCACACACACACTACACACACTGATTACAAAACACACCTTCACTACACACAGACACCACACACACACTACACACCACACACACTACACACACTGATTACAAAACACACCTTCACTACACACAGACACCACACACACACTACACACACTGATTATAAAACACACCTTCACTACACACATACACGCTACACACCACACACACACTACACACACTGATTATAAAACACACCTTCACTACACGCAGACACCACACACACACTGATTATAAAACACACCTTCACTACACATGCTTATCATAAAACACACCTTCACTACACACAGACACCACACACACTACACAACTCACACACTACACACACTGATTACAGAACACACCTTCACCACACAGACACCACACACACACACACACACACTACACACACTGATTATAAAACACACCTTCACTACACACAGACACCACACACACACTACACACACTGATTATAAAACACACCTTCACTACACATGCTTATCATAAAACACACCTTCACTACACACAGACACCACACACACACTACACACACTGATTACAAAACACACCTTCACTACACACAGACACCACATACACGCTACACACCACACACACTACACACACTGATTACAAAACACACCTTCACTACACAGAGACACCACACACACGGTACACGCCTCACACACTACACACACTGATAACAAAACACACATTCACTACACACAGACACCACACACGATACATGCCTCACATACTACACACACTGATTACTAAACACACCTTCACTACACACAGACACCACACACGATACACGCCTCACATACTACACACACTGATTACTAAACACACCTTCACTACACACAGACCCCACACACATGCTACACACCACGCACACTGCTATCACCCGGCTATTTCAAGCCAACTTTAAAGTTTGTTCACAAACTTTCCCTCTCTATTGTGAATATATATATATATATATATAAAACCCATAACTCTGTTTAAGACGTTTCTCAATCATTATATTTGTATATTATTATGTATACTTTTAGGGTCAATTATATATACCTTTAGGGTCAATAAAGCCTTATCTTATAAACAAAGTGGTTTGGTGAGGGATGGTTCAAGCATAAAAACCTAAAGAACTAGTTACATGTGTCTTGCTCAAGGCCACTTAAGTTGGTTCAGAGCATCAAGCCAGTGAACCTTCTGGTCACAAGGCTAGTGTCCTAACCTCCAGCACCCAACTGTCCCTAAAAGCCATGTGTGGTTGCATTGACCGGGAACTGGACCTGGGTCTCCTGTGTGGCAGGCAATGATTCTACCACTGAACCACTAATGCAGAATGTTGGGGGTTTTTTTTGCGTTGTAAAAAGGCTCTCTTTAGATTGGTGTAGTATGTGTTGTAGATGATTTTGTATAGTGCCAGAAGGGGCACTCTCCTATTTGGTATGATGTTGAGCTTGTTGGTGATATACACATTTACATTTACTGCATTTAATAGGCACTCTTGTCCAGAGTGACTTCCAAAAGTGCTTAGTCCACGTATCCTAGCTAGTGCAAATAGGTCAGAGTCCAAACTCCTGTTGAGCTCAGGCATTGCCAGAAACTAAAGTCAATGCTAATACTGACTTATACAGAGTTAAAAAGAGCTCAAGTGCAATGCAGTGCATTTCAGTAAGTGTTCAGATTAGTGTTCGTTAAGTGCTTCACAGAGAGACTGCAAGAGAGCCTGCTGCTGCGAGAACCAGTGGAAGGTCATTCCGTGACCTGGGTGCCAGGACAGAGAATAGTCTTGATTGCTTGTCTTCCATGCATTTTATAGGATGCCTGTTCAAGCCAAGCTGTACTTGAAGCTTAAAGCACTCGATGTATAGATTTAGTTTTGACTATCGCCATTAGGTAGGGAGAAGCTGGCCCATTCTTAAAATCTTTAAATTTGATGGGAGCAGCTACAGGAACTCAGAGAAGGGAACGCAGCAGTGGAGCGACATGAATGAACTTAAGATGATTAACGACAAGCCTTATGGCCTACAAACGAAGACCAGCCAGGAGGTCATATATAGAGCTATTTTAGGAAAAGATTCTATAAAGAGCCATATTCAGCTTATTCTTCATCAATCAGAAGAACCATTTAAGCATGTAAACAGTTCTTTGACTGACTTTCATGATTCTGTTTATTACTATTGTCTTTACATAGAAACCATTTGAAGAACAATCTTTTTGTAAGAATCTTGGCTTAATAGAAGATTTCTATGCTGTGGTGATGATGGGAGCCGGGACCATGAACATTTAGCCATTTGATCTACTCTCTAAAATGACCAGTGCTCTATACTTGTATTCTGAGATTGTATATGTAATGTGAGAATAGTTATACATTAATACATATTAATACAATAGTTATACATTAATACATATTTGTCTTAAAATGTTTTAAGACAAAATTGAATCTCAAAACTGTCAGAAAAACAAAATCTCAGGCATCAGAGCGTGAGAGTTCATTTGTAATTCTGACAAAATTTCCATGAGGTAGATTTTTAAAGGCATCTGGCTCCTGTCATCCTGTCACCACTGTTGTGAAAGATTCTGATTCATTTAGTTTCCCTACAAGATACATTTCACATCTAACCACTCTAAGTGCTTTTACAGATTAAGACTTTCATTTTGAACAATAGGTGGAATTTGCCTTTAATCAGTTCTTTATCTTTTTTTTGGTCATTATCTTATGTTTAACTGTCAATTTTAGGAGCCTTGTGTCTACTTTAGTGCCACTCTGATTGGGTAAAATAATCAATAGGGCAAGAATCTGTCGATACAATACGTATCATGATACAGCAGTCACAATCCAATATATCGCAATATATTGTTATGCTGCAAGCCAAGTGATATATTGCAATTTTTCAAATCCTATTATTTTTATAGGTTTGCCAATGCTTACAATAGCATTACGGCCTTGTGCTGCTTGTTAATGTTGGAGTGGAGCTGAATTGGATTACAACACTGCCATGGAATGTCTGCCAGGAATCTGTGTATTGATACTGTGTCTTTGTGAATCGATACAGTATCACCAAACATAATATCCCGATATTCGATATTTCGATATTTTCTTATACCCCTAGTAGGGGTGGGCGATATGGCCCTACAATAATATCTCAATATTTCATGGTATTTTTGTGATAACGATACTCTTGGCGATATGACAAAACATTGAATTAAAAAATATATTCCAAGAATACACTACTGAAATAACATTTAAATTACATTTTATTATTGCATACGATATGATATGGCACACCCCTAACTGAGATATAAAAAAATACAATTTTTTTTTATCAGATTGTAACAGAAGTCAATGATCCAGAATGTCACAATACTAAATAATGCACTCCAAATATCTCCATATATCCAGGACTGAAGTAAAGTGAATGATACTGGAGATAAAATCTGTCTCTAGTAGATATATAATGGGAAATGAGAAAAGTGTGAATGTTTCTTTTGCTAAAAACAGTAAAAGTAGTACCTGATGTGATAATTAGTGATGGGTGATATGGCGCGATATTTCAGGGTATAATATCGTTAACAATATTCGAAAATGTTGGCAATATTATTGTGTCTGATACGATATGGCACACCCCTAACCCCTAGTAATCAATACATTAATTAATACATGTTTATTGAGGAAATATAGTTTAATTCTAGCTGAATAAATCACAAATTAACAATTTTTTTTGTCTGTTAGATACTTAAACACTTAACTTAAGTGCTCCTGTCAGTCTGTTATTAATTCCTGTCTTAAGAAACCAAAAGTTTTAACATGACATGGAATCCAGGCCTCATGGGCTGCCTGGAGGGGGCGGCTGGAGGGGTAACAAAAGGTCGTGAGAAAGTCCACAGTCATCAAATGCACTAAACCAGAAACTTAATTCATTCCAGAGTTTCTAAAACTCAAACATCTCCAAGAAAGATAGACTGAAATTGTTCTTATTCCCAATCCAGCTTCTCACGTAATACCTGATCAGACGGAGCTACGGCTGGTGGAGCAAAGCAGCCGACGAACGGAAACACTAATGCACAAGTGGGGCTGCAGAAACGGCACGATTGGGGAACTCGTGGACCTCCTCCAAGACTTGGGGCTGTTAAGGCCTCGAGATATCATCCTTAAATGTGAGTTAATTACAGTTAAATAACATTCTGAATGCCGTGTGATTGTGTTAAAGTACTGAGCCATTCTTATCTACTGTTTATGCTGATTCACAGATCAACTCGGTTTGATCAGATCTGTGTAAATTCTTAACTTAAGAGTAAAATCATTGTTGGCACATGGAGAAAGTTTACAAGCTCAGTTATTGTTGTACTAGGAATGCAGATTCTGGTCTAAAAGTCCAGCTGTGGGCTCAGGAAACTCTTTATTGGCCATTAAGCTTAGGGCTTGCTCATGTTTTGAAATGTGGTTCATGATTAAATCTGTTATCTTGATCTGTTATCTTGATCTTATTGTCTTCCTTTCAGTCTCGGCTGCTGTTCTACTCGTAATTTGCTAATCTTTAAACTTCCCACATTTTCTTCTGAAGGCTTCTGCGGTGGTGCATTGCTACCTAGTATTATAACATAATGTGCCATAATTATGAGACTAGACAAGTTAATGCCAAAAGAATTTTAGAATTAGCCACATGTGTTTGCACATACCCACATATACACACACTAGTGAACATACACACTAGCACACGTGCCTGGAGCAGAGGGCAAGCCTATTCACGGCGCCCGGGGAGCAGTTGGGGTTAGGTGCCTTGCTCAAGGGCACTTCAGTCGTGGCCTGCCGGTCCCTGGGATCGAACCAGCGACCCTCCGGTCACAAGGTCCCTAAACTTTTTTTCTTTTTTTAGAAATAAAAATAACAGAATACCTATTGACCAGCAAATGGAGTGGAAGCTGCATTTGACCTGCCTCGGTGGTGCAGCTGATTAAATGAATTACATTTTACTTGACGCGGCAATTAATGCAGCCTTTCACGCCACTTGTGAAGCTCAGTAAGGTTGTAGACATTGTGTTATTTGTGCAGAGCGTGTTAAACAGTGTGGCACAACTAGAGCTTTGGTATATATTTGGGGTCTGCAATATATCGTCTATGACATCTGAATTGCCGTGTTAATGATGTGTGAGCTGACAGGGAACACACTGCGCCAGGGGAAGAAACTCAGACACCACCAACCTCACAGTCTACCGCCTTAGATTTAATTCCTAGGCCAAGATCGTCTACACTCGCTTGGAGCTGGTGTGGATCTGAAAAGACTGATGTATGAGGAGTATGAAGAGTGTATGAGGAGTATGAAGAGAGTATGAGGAGTATGAACAGAGTGTGAGGAGTATGAACAGAGTATGAGGAGTATGAACAGAGTATGAGGAGTATGAACAGAGTGTGAGGAGTGTGAACAGAGTATGAGGAGTGTGAACAGAGTATGAGGGGTACGAACAGAGTATGAGGAGTACGAACAGAGTATAAGGGGTACGAACAGTGTGAGGAGTACGAACAAAGTATGAGGGGTACGAACAGTGTGAGGAGTACGAACAGAGTGTGAGGAGTATGAAGAGAGTATGAGGAGTGTGAACAGAGTATGAGGAGTACGAACAGAGTATGAGGAGTACGAACAGAGTGTGAGGAGTATGAAGAGAGTATGAGGAGTGTGAACAGAGTATGAGGAGTACGAACAGAGTATAAGGGGTACGAACATAGTATGAGGGGTACGAACAGTGTGAGGAGTACGAACAGAGTGTGAGGAGTATGAAGAGAGTATGTGGAGTATATGAAGAGAGTATGTGGAGTATGAAGAGAGTATGAAGAGAGTATGTGGAGTATGAAGAGAGTATGTGGAGTATGAACAGAGTATGAAGAGAGTATGCGGAGTATGAAGAGAGTATGAAGAGAGTATGTGGAGTATGAAGAGAGTATGTGGAGTATGAACAGAGTATGAAGAGAGTATGTGGAGTATGAACAGAGTATGAAGAGAGTATGTGGAGTATGAACAGAGTATGAAGAGAGTATGTGGAGTATGAAGAGAGTATGTGGAGTATGAACAGAGTATGAAGAGAGTATGTGGAGTATGAACAGAGTATGTGGAGTATGAAGAGAGTATGTGGAGTATGAACAGAGTATGAAGAGAGTATGAGGAGTATAAACAGAGTGTGAGGAGTATGAAGAGAGTATGTGGAGTATGAAGAGAGTATGTGGAGTATGAAGAGAGTACGTGGAGTATGAAGAGAGTATGAAGAGAGTATGTGAAGTATGAACAGAGTATGAAGAGAGCATGAGGAGTATGAAGAGAGTATGTGGAGTATGAAGAGAGTATGAAGAGAGTATGACGAGAGTATGAGGAGTATGAAGAGAGCATGAGGAGTATGAAGAGAGTATGTGGAGTATGAAGAGAGTATGTGGAGTATGAAGAGAGTATGTGGAGTATGAAGAGAGTATGTGAAGTATGAACAGAGTATGAAGAGAGTATGTGAAGTATGAACAGAGTATGAAGAGAGCATGAGGAGTATGAAGAGAGTATGTGGAGTATGAAGAGAGTATGAAGAGAGTATGACGAGAGTATGAGGAGTATGAAGAGAGCATGAGGAGTATGAAGAGAGTATGTGGAGTATGAAGAGAGTATGAAGAGAGTATGAGGAGTATGAAGAGAGTATGTGGAGTATGAAGAGAGTATGTGGAGTATGAACAGAGTATGAAGAGAGTATGTGGAGTATGAACAGAGTATGAAGAGAGTATGTGGAGTATGAAGAGAGTATGAAGAGAGTATGTGGAGTATGAAGAGAGTATGAAGAGAGTATGAAGAGAGTATGTGGAGTATGAAGAGAGTACGTGGAGTATGAAGAGAGTATGAAGAGAGTATGTGAAGTATGAACAGAGTATGAAGAGAGCATGAGGAGTATGAAGAGAGTATGTGGAGTATGAAGAGAGTATGAAGAGAGTATGACGAGAGTATGAGGAGTATGAAGAGAGCATGAGGAGTATGAAGAGAGTATGTGGAGTATGAAGAGAGTATGAAGAGAGTATGAAGAGAGTATGTGGAGTATGAAGAGAGTACGTGGAGTATGAACAGAGTATGAAGAGAGTATGTGAAGTATGAACAGAGTATGAAGAGAGCATGAGGAGTATGAAGAGAGTATGTGGAGTATGAAGAGAGTATGAAGAGAGTATGACGAGAGTATGAGGAGTATGAAGAGAGCATGAGGAGTATGAAGAGAGTATGTGGAGTATGAAGAGAGTATGTGGAGTATGAAGAGAGTATGTGGAGTATGAAGAGAGTATGTGGAGTATGAAGAGAGTATGTGAAGTATGAACAGAGTATGAAGAGAGTATGTGAAGTATGAACAGAGTATGAAGAGAGCATGAGGAGTATGAAGAGAGTATGTGGAGTATGAAGAGAGTATGAAGAGAGTATGACGAGAGTATGAGGAGTATGAGGAGTATGAAGAGAGTATGTGGAGTATGAAGAGAGTATGAAGAGAGTATGAGGAGTATGAAGAGAGTATGTGGAGTATGAACAGAGTATGAAGAGAGTATGTGGAGTATGAAGAGAGTATGAAGAGAGTATGTGGAGTATGAACAGAGTATGAACAGAGTATGAAGAGAGTATGTGGAGTATGAAGAGAGTATGAAGAGAGTATGTGGAGTATGAAGAGAGTATGAAGAGAGTATGAAGAGAGTATGAAGAGAGTATGTGGAGTATGAAGAGAGTATGTGGAGTATGAACAGAGTATGTGGAGTATGAAGAGAGTATGAACAGAGTATGAAGAGAGTATGTGGAGTATGAAGAGAGTATGTGGAGTATGAACAGAGTATGTGGAGTATGAACAGAGTATGAAGAGAGTATGTGGAGTATGAAGAGAGTATGAAGAGAGTATGAAGAGAGTATGAGGGGTATGAAGAGAGCATGTGGAGTATGAAGAGAGTATGTGGAGTATGAACAGAGTATGAAGAGAGTATGTGGAGTATGAACAGCATGAGGAGTATGAAGAGAGTATGAAGAGAGTATGAACAGAGTATGTGGAGTATGAAGAGAGTATGTGGAGTATGAACAGAGTATGAAGAGAGTATGTGGAGTATGAACAGAGTATGAAGAGAGTATGAGGAGTATAAACAGAGTGTGAGGAGTATGAAGAGAGTATGTGGAGTATGAAGAGAGTATGTGGAATATGAAGAGAGTATGTGGAGTATGAAGAGAGTATGAAGAGAGTATGTGGAATATGAAGAGAGTATGTGAAGTATGAACAGAGTATGAAGAGAGTATGTGGAGTATGAAGAGAGTATGAAGAGAGTATGAAGAGAGTATGAGGAGTATGAAGAGAGCATGAGGAGTATGAAGAGAGTATGTGGAGTATGAAGAGAGTATGAAGAGAGTATGAGGAGTATGAACAGAGTATGTGGAGTATGAACAGAGTATGAAGAGAGTATGTGGAGTATGAACAGAGTATGAAGAGAGTATGTGGAGTATGAAGAGAGTATGAAGAGAGTATGTGGAGTATGAACAGAGCATGTGGAGTATGAAGAGCTTCGGGAGTGCGCTGCCTGAGTGCGCTGTGCTGAGAGCGCATAGTAAGAATTTAATTGTCTAGTGTAACTGTCTGTTCTGCTGTACATATGACAATAAAACTTTTGAATCTGTCCAAGCCAGACCTAAACCAGATAAGATGTCTGTAAAACACACACTCAGCAAACTTCAGCGAGTCATATATAATAATGCAAAATATCGTTTATTATTGTTACAGAAAATATCCAGATATCATTTTTTGTCAATATCGCACAACCCTAGTAAACATATGAACCATGTGAAGTTAAATTAGGGATTCCTGCTGCTTCTTAATTCAGCTCCCTGTGGATCTTAAACCTGTAATAAAAGCCTGATCGTTTCTTGTGTGAACCCAGCTTCTAGACGTTTAGGATGTTGTGGTTTGTAGTTTGCTGTGCTCAGTGCTCAGTAAGGAATACCGCAGTGTGCTCTGACTGATTGTTATGTCTGTATAAACACAGATTTGAGAATTCTTTGATGGTTTTTATACTAATGAAGCTCTGCCGCTCGGTGGTACTAGGATTTCACTGTGATTTAAGCCAAGCGTTATTTCCTAATAGTCTTGACATAAACAAGCGTTTCTTTTTTTATTCTGCTTGGGAACAATGCACCATTGTAGTTTCCGGTGGACTCTTATGTTTATCGTTACACCTTGGTAAAATATTTTTTTTGGAAATCGTGACTGGTCCTGTCACATTTTTTCTATAATTGCTGCCAATATTTAAGCTTATTGCCAACATTTTAGCGTACAGAGTCACAACAAACAAAATTTTAATGCATGAAAAATATTTGTTTTATTGGGAAAATACAGTACAATACTTCCAATCACAATTTACAATTTACCTATTCCCTTTTTTTTATATATACACATATGATATATGGGTCATATACAAACAGACATACGAAAAGAAGGGGAAAAACCTCTGATAAGAATGTAGGATAAAATAATTACATTAAATACAGAGTACCGTGTACTAAACATTAAACAACCACCCCCACTCAGCTCATCACAACCAACACACGTATGACTGGTTATTTATGCAATATAAGAGGCATCACAATATAAACCAGCACACATTCAGTTGGGTAGTACCTTTATATTAGCGAAATAGGAAATAAAGGGTTGCCATTTGTGGACAAATTTGATCATTAATCCCCTCAACGTATATTTACCAACGTAACAACAAGGTACGTCTTGCTAATAAGAATGTGAAAGCTATAATGTCCTTCTGTGTAGAGTTAAATGCTAATAAGTGGTCAGGAATCCCAAGAATAGCAATCAGAGGTCAAGGTTGGAGATGTACCCCAAGAACAGTGGACATAGTAGTGAAATAACCCTCCCAGAAACCTTTCAGATCAGAACAAAGAAAAAACATGTGGCTAAGGTGACAAGGAGAGCCATGGCATTTATCACATTTGTCTTCCACTTCAAGGATACAGTTCAGATAGCCCAGACTTTGAGAAATGCGTCCTGTATGAGAGCTTAAGTTAGATAAGTCCGAGACGAGCACAAGTGGTGGTAGAACGTGTCCTTCCTATGGCTGGTTTTCAGGACTCCACATGTATTTGTAGTCCTTATTTCCCTAAATTAATGGATTTTAATGGATGAAAACTTTCATGATGGAAACAGAAAACTGTGACTTCACACACTCACTCTCAAACCACCTCTTTGCATTTTGTTACTGTCCAATGAAAAACATGTATCTCTGTTTTTGTCGATTTTGAGTTTTCTACATCATTTAAACATGCCAGTGTGCGTTTACATAGTGTGAAAAATCATGATGAATGGACCAATAGAAGTGCCCCAAAACAGCTCGAAAAAAATTCTGGTTCCATTGACTTACATTGAAAGTAAAGTATGTTTTTGTTTTCTCCTGTAAAGTTGCAATTTTGGAGATTTTTGGAGATTCCCAAAATTTTTTCATTGAGCTTTTCATTGGACAGCGACGATTTGAACAAGTATTTCATCAGTCTTGGTCACACATCCACCCAATGCTCAGAAAAGTATGTTGTGACATCATTTAGCACAGTAGGTGTCATATAGTCCACCACTTTAATGTGGTTTCTTAGGCTGCCACTCTTTTTATCTATGGTCTTTGTCTCTGTCCTCAGTACGTCACATCTGTTCTGGCTGAGAGCGGAAAATTCTAGGTGTCTGAGACGAGATGGAAGCACCTGCTTATAAAGTTGATTTTTGATGACCTAGCAATCCAAACACACTTGATATTTTTCTGTCTCCTCAGCCCTCACAACATTTCCCTTACGTAGCTCTGTGTGTGCTTTCTTGCAGGGAGGCGTCTTCCACAGCCTGGCTCTGTCTCACAACCTGCCAGCTCCCTGCCACCTCCCAGCCTCACCCGCTACACACCTCCCTCATCCCTGTTTACCCCATCCAAACATATCACACAGACGCTTCCCAGCCATGGTAATGCCTTCCTAAATCATTCTAACGATGCTTTTCAGAGAGTATGCATGATAACAAAGAAAACTGCAACGTGCAAATGAAACTGAACGCAAAGCCTGTTTATTGTGCGGTGTGAGCGTTTTTGATAAATGAGGCCGCTCATGTGATACAAAAAATGTGAATAATTTAGGTCATAATAATAATGCAGACCAGTTGTGCTGAGGTTTTATTTGCTGATGCTAACGTTACACCAGTCAGCCATAAAGTTAATACCATCACCTTGTATCTACTCACACTTACCATATAGGAGCCACACTTACAGACTGTAATTCATCTAATTCACTGCATACATTGTTTATCTCCTTTCACCCTGTTCTTTAATGGTCAGGACCGCCACAGGAGTTTTAGTACAGTACCAGTCAAACGTTTTAGTACACTACCAGTCAAACGTTTTAGTACACTACCAGTCAAACGTTTTAGTACACTACCAGTCAAACGTTTTAGTACACTACCAGTCAAACGTTTTAGATACACTACCAGTCAAACGTTTTAGTACACTACCAGTCAAACGTTTTAGTACACTACCAGATAAACGTTTTAGTACACTACCAGATAAACGTTTTAGATACACTACCAGATAAACGTTTTAGTACACTACCAGTCAAACATTTTAGATACACTACCAGTCAAACGTTTTAGATACACTACCAGTCAAACGTTTTAGTACACTACCAGTCAAACGTTTTAGATACACTACCAGTCAAACGTTTTAGATACACTACCAGTCAAACGTTTTAGTACACTACCAGTCAAACGTTTTAGTACACTACCAGCCAAACGTTTTAGTACACTACCAGTCAAACGTTTTAGAACACTACCAGTCAAACGTTTTAGATACACTACCAGTCAAACGTTTTAGATACACTACCAGATAAACGTTTTAGATACACTACCAGATAAACGTTTTAGTACACTACCAGTCAAACGTTTTAGTACACTACCAGTCAAACGTTTTAGTACACTACCAGTCAAACATTTTAGATACACTACCAGTCAAACGTTTTAGATACACTACCAGTCAAACGTTTTAGTACACTACCAGTCAAACGTTTTAGATACACTACCAGTCAAACGTTTTAGATACACTACCAGTCAAACGTTTTAGTACACTACCAGTCAAACGTTTTAGTACACTACCAGCCAAACGTTTTAGTACACTACCAGTCAAACGTTTTAGAACACTACCAGTCAAACGTTTTAGATACACTACCAGTCAAACGTTTTAGATACACTACCAGATAAACGTTTTAGATACACTACCAGATAAACGTTTTAGTACACTACCAGTCAAACGTTTTAGTACACTACCAGTCAAACGTTTTAGTACACTACCAGCCAAACGTTTTAGTACACTACCAGACAAACGTTTTAGTACACTACCAGTCAAACGTTTTAGTACACTACCAGTCAAACGTTTTAGAACACTACCAGTCAAACGTTTTAGTACACTACCAGTCAAACGTTTTAGTACACTACCAGTCAAACGTTTTAGAACACTACCAGTCAAACGTTTTAGTACACTACCAGTCAAACGTTTTAGATACACTACCAGTCAAACGTTTTAGTACACTACCAGCCAAACGTTTTAGATACACTACCAGTCAAACGTTTTAGATACACTACCAGTCAAACGTTTTAGATACACTACCAGTCAAACGTTTTAGAACACTACCAGTCAAACGTTTTAGATACACTACCAGTCAAACGTTTTAGAACACTACCAGTCAAACGTTTTAGATACACTACCAGTCAAACGTTTTAGATACACTACCAGTCAAACGTTTTAGATTCACTACCAGTCAAACGTTTTAGTACACTACCAGCCAAACGTTTTAGTACACTACCAGTCAAACGTTTTAGATACACTACCAGTCAAACGTTTTAGATACACTACCAGTCAAACGTTTTAGATACACTACCAGCCAAACGTTTTAGATACACTACCAGTCAAACGTTTTAGATTACTACCAGTCAAACGTTTTAGATCACTACCAGTCAAACGTTTTAGTACACTACCAGTCAAACGTTTTAGTACACTACCAGTCAAACGTTTTATATACACTACCAGTCAAACGTTTTAGATACACTACCAGCCAAACGTTTTAGATACACTACCAGTCAAACGTTTTAGAACTGTTTTAAAGTGTATGCCACCATTTTTCAGCGTATGATTGGAGTCAGAAAATCTAAGCCATGTAATGGGACCTCAGGTGTCGTCATAGCTCATTGTTGTGTTTGCGTCTGTAGAGAACAGGCTGCTGCCCAAACCTGGACCTCCACCGCCGGAGCTGGAGTCAGCACGCTTGTGTCTGCAGTCAACACAGTGTGCAAAAGAAGAGGTAATGTTTGATTTTAAGAATTTAAGAAATACACGATTTGCATCCAAACTGGACGTAATCTGTGTTGTTATTATAAAATCGTTTCCTCTGTACTCAGAAGTGCAGTGTGTTCATTTTTGCCGTTATTTATTTTTGTGTTCATGTATGTGATATTGTTTGTTGGCAGCATTGTTGTGAGTGCCACGCAGCTCGTCCATCTCTGTTCACTAGCGTCCTATCCTGGCCGTTTGAAGAAGTGCGGCGAGGCACAGACAATTTCTCTGCGTCTCGGCAGATCGGAGAGGGAGGCTTCGGGCACGTGTACTGCGCCTCGATGAAGAACACTGACTTTGCAGTCAAGAGGCTGAAAGAGGCGAGTGACCAAATCAGAGTACATGCTTGTGAAACTGTAAGAAGTGTGGAGGTCCATCAGCAGATTTCCTGCTCCTTCTCAGGCCATTATCCGAGAGCGATTTAAATTTGGGAATTGTTTTTTTTGCCTCGTGCCTTTTGATTTATAGGATTTATAGGAATTTCTTGATGTCTTAAGCAGGATTCCCATATGGGCTGGAGTGTGGTGAAGGAAAGTTTTGAAACCGAGGTGGAAAGACTCTCAAAGTAAGAAGCCTTCACTTTCCACGCTCGCTTTGGCAGCTTGAGCATCTCCTTCCTTCGTCTTGCTCACTCACTTTTGTTTTCTCTCCTCCTTGCTTTACATGTTGAGGTGGCAGTGTTCACTGTTTTAGAAGTGACTTGATTCCTTCTTTCTTTCTCTCTTTCTTTCTGTTTTCTCATATCAACAAATGAACGCATAAAGGGACTTCCCGCACCTGAAACTTTCATTGTCGTCTCTACCGGTCACATGGCGGCCCAACCTAGAAAAAAAAACGAAAGTCTTCTGCTTCTTCTCCTCCCTTTGTTGTGGTTAGTTGCTTTTCGTTTGATTCTTAGCAGGGTCAGAAGGCTTTCATCTAAGCACTATCTTTCCTGCTTTGCACTTTCATCAAACCTGTAAAGTCATATTGTTAGCAGAATTCACCAATACAGAATCCCCCCCGACAGATACAGACACCCAAACATAATGGACTTGGTCGGCTATAGCGTGGAAGGTGGAATATATTGCCTCATCTACATCTTCATGCCCAGCGGCTCTTTGGAGGACCGCCTGCACTGTGAAGTAAGACACTCGGGGCAGCTTCCAAGTTACGCCTGAGATCAGGCTTATATATGCATTACGCTTAATCTTTACACTAATTCCTAATTTAATACCCTCAACTTGTTCCAAAAAAGTTGAGACAGGAGAATGTTTATCATTGTACTACAACAACTTTCCTTTTAATACAGCACTTGATAATCATTCATCTAATTTTGAAAGTGTCGTTTATATATATATATATACACTACAGCTCAAAAGTTCAGGATCACTTTACAATTTCATTTCATGCAATTTTCATGCAATTCACAAACAATATTGTTCATTTCACAACTAATGTAAGTGTATCAGATGATTTTTAAAGAATAAAAATGTTTGTATTAAAGCCTATTTTTGTATAGAGGCTTATTTAGCATATAGTCCTATTATCAGCAATTCTCAGTCCTCTGTCTAAATCTCCTGGTACGGCCGCCAATCCAAGTTAAGGATGTTATTGGACTAATTGGTTGTTAGGACACTCTTTATCAATTGTAATGCACAGCTGAAAAACATTCTACTAATAAGTGAGTATAAAAGGGAGAACAACATTCTAGGTTAGTTTAGTATCTGAAGCATCAGCAGTTGATGGCTTGCTGACCAACTCAAAATGACCAGAAAGAAACAACTTTCTTTAGAGACCCGTCAGTCCATTGTTGTGTTAAGGAAGAAAGATACTCCATTGAAAACAAGAACATTTCACTGTGATCCCAAACTTTTGAGCAGTAGTGCATATATATATATATATCCTTCAGCTATGAATTCATATACTCATTGAAGTATATCGTGCTTAATATTACACACATTTTCAGGCATGTCTGGTGGGCCAGTCCAGATCCAGTGCTCTCTGGTTTAACAGCCACGCTGTTCTAAACTTTTCACCAGTAACAGTCCCATTTCACTGGTTCTTTATTTCTTCAGCCCAGAGAACATGGCATGTATTATTTCCATCCATCCATCCGTCCGTCCATTATCTTCCTCTTTATCCCTCTCGGGCTCATGGTGGGCTGGAGCCAGTCTCAGTTTCATCACACAAAGGCGGGGTACACCATGGACAGGTCACCAGTCCATCACATGGCCAACACACACTCACACCTACTGGCAGTTTAGAGTGAGTGATCAACTTAACATGCATGTGTTTGGACTGTGGGAGGAAACCCACTCCAGCACAGGGAAAACATGCGCACAGAACGGCCCGGACTGGGAATCCAACCCGGATCGTCTTGCTGTGAGGCAACAGTACTGACCACTACACCATCGTGCCACCATGTATTATTTCTATTAATAGAAATAATTTCCATTTCAAGTTTCCATTGAGACTCAGTCCATGTCAGATGACTTTGACTGTTCATAGAACAATCTGAACCTGCGTGTGTAGATGGTATTTACTGACAACAGTTTGCCAAACTTATCCGGAGCCCATGCTGAGATATCCGTGTGGGAAACGTGCCGCTGTCTGAGCAGTTGAAGGTCACAAGCATCCAGTTGTGGTTTTTGTCTTTTCCCATTGCACACAGAGGTTTCTCTGGATTTGCTGAATCTTTTGATGGTATTATACAACATAGAGCGTAAAACACCCACAACATTTGTAATCGCCTGCTGACGCATGTTTAGTAAAGTGGTGAGCTTTGACTCATCCTTGCACATAAAGGTCTTCGTAATTTCTTAATACTCCTTTATGTCACCTGGTTCCGATTGTTTCTATAAAAATTTCACAATGTTTCTTTTTTTAATGTTTTGCAATCAGTTTCAGAATGAGCTTATGTTTGTAAGTGATACTTAAGAAAGGAGAAGATAACACATGAAATATTCTCACCTCTGTGCTGTCTTTATTTTAGTAGAGTTAAAGTAGACTTATACATGACAAATTTCTGTTTTCTCTTGCCTTTCACCCACGGTACCAGTTGTGTTTGAAACTTGCTTTACTAATAATCAAATCTTTCTCTGATTCACATTACTTCGGGTTGTGTCTTTCAGAATAGTACTGCCCTCTCCTGGTCACAGCGTGTGAATGTGTTGTTGGGCTCAGCAAAAGCTCTTCAGTATCTCCACTCTTGTTCCCCTGCACTAATTCACGGAGACGTTAAAAGGTGGGCCCAAATGATTCAGTACCTTTATTTTTAACTTATCAATGAATTATATTTGCTCATAAATGAGAAAATGTTTAAAACATAGAAAAATCACTGTATGTCAATGTGATGTGATCATAAAGATTTAATAAGCCAGTATTTTCTGGAGCCTGTTTATTTGTATGTTATATACTTTATATATATCCCATATATATCAAATCAATTTGAAGTGAAGTGCATGTTAAAACAGAAGCGTTGTACGTACACTGTATAATAGATAAATTAGTTAAATGACTGTAAAAAGTGTGTTTCTGTCTGGTTGATGCTTAATAATATAAAAGTGAGCAGCCAGTCAACTGGTAGTCATTGACTTGATAAGTTAGTCACTGACTGCCATAATGATGGCTGCCTAAAACTGGGAGTAGAATTCGAACTAGTGTTTAATAACCTGTCAATTACCAGCTAGCACAGGGAAGCCAATTACAGAGCATATAGCAGAGCTTATTTACATATCGTCGCTGTCCAATGAAAAACAAGTGTCTCCAAAATTGCAACTTTACAGGAGAGACCAAAAACATACTTTACTTTCAATGTAAGTCAATGGAACCAGAATTTTTACCAAGCTATTTCTATTGGTCCATTCGTCATGAAATTTTCACACAATGTAAACGACCATTGGTTTGTTCACATGATGTGGACAACTCAAAGTCAACAAAAATGGAGATACACTTCCGCTCAAAAGTTTGGGATCACAGTGAAATGTTCTTGTTTTCAATGGAGTATCTTCTTCCTTAACACAACAATGGACTGACGGGTCTCTAAAGAAAGTTGTTTCTTTCTGGTCATTGTGAGTCGGTCAGCAAGCCATCATCTACTGATCTTCAGATACTAAACTAACCTAGAATGTTGTTCCCTTTTATACTCACTTATTAGTAGAATGTTTTTCAGCTGTGCATCACAATTGAGCAAGAGTGTCCTAACAACCAATTAGTCCAATAACATCCTTAACTTGGATTGGTGGCCATACCAGGAGATTTAGACTATATGCTAAATAAGCCTCTATACAAAAATAGGCTTTAATACAAAACATATTCTTTAAAAATCATCTGATAAGCTTAAATTAATTGTGAAATGGACAATATTGTTTGTGAATTGCATGAAAATTGCATGAATTGCATGAAAATTGCATGAAATGAAATTATAAAGTGATCCTAAACTTTTGGCCGGTAGTGTACATGTTTTTCATTGGACAGCGACGATATGTAAGTCTTAAAGGCACAGTAAAACAACAAAATATTAATATATTAAAATATTCATGTAAAATAAAATAGGAAAGCACTTTATTGATCCAGAAGGAAATTGCTGATTGCAGATGAAAAAAGTAAAATAGGGTCTTTTCAGGCTTAATAAATGTTAATATTACAAATTCTCTGAAAAAATGCTACTTACTGCTTAATATAAGGTCCGAATAAGCAGCCTATTAATTACCTAACTACTGGCTTGTTAAGGTCATTATTTATTAATATTCTTTAACTGTTCCAGTATTGACATCCAGTCCATTTTCTAGAGCAGCTGTCAGTTGTCACAGTCCTTCGCAGCTTCTTAGTTGTTCTATTACTCGTCCTTCCAAACAGCTCCAACATCCTTTTAGGGGAACACCTTGAACCCAAGCTGGGGGACTTTGGCCTTGCACGACTGTGTCACAACCCCAGCAGAACTCCAGGGAAGACGAGCAGTGTGGCTCAGACAGCGACAGTGCGGGGAACTCTAGCATACCTACCCGATGAGTACCTGAAAGACGGCCAGCTGGGTGTGGAGATCGACATCTACAGCTTCGGAGTGGTGCGAGCTGCCTCTTTTTATTATGTTCTGATGGTTTGTTCAAAAAAGCATTAATAGGCCTAAATTGACTGATAGTCACACAAGATCACGAGTCAGTTCTGGGCGAAGTAGCACACTTTTGACTTGAGTAAAGACTAGAGATGGACTGATTAGCGTTTTTGAAGCCGATTCCGATCGCCGATACTGCAATCATTCAATTTAGACCCTTAATTTAAAACTAAAAAAGCTAATTAAATAAATGCAGCCAGAACTGCAGTCTTTAAACGCAGACTCTGGTTATTTTAAACAAAAACTGTAATCATTAAATGTAGATCTTGAATTGTTCCTGCTGTTCTGTTAGTACTGTCCTGGTCTGCACCGTGTTTTGTGCTAGCTGTGCATGCTAGCTCTGCTGTTTGCTGATACTCGCGTGCAGTGTCGTATCAGATTAGTAGAGTTAAATGTCTTTGTCTTGGTTCCTCAACAAGAGACGCTGATTTTACTAATTTAAAAACGCTCTGGATGAGTCTGAGTCACATACGGTAAAACACTGCCAGACGGATGACATGCTTTCTATCAGCACATGCTTTTTTCGCGAGGCCGCTGCTTCAGTCAGTCTGTGGAAAATGAAACAGTATGTATTTCCACCTAGTGGTTCAGACAGGAATTGCAGGGAGCTGGTCGGGGGAGGTTTCAAGGAGGTCTCCTATTCCTGGATGAAACGCTAGCTGGAAATACTGAAATTAGGCTCATTTGTTTAACACCATCGATCGCCTCTCAGGATCGACTAAATTGGAGAAATATTGTCCGATCACATATTTTACCGGTACATAGCCGATCGATTCCTCCATCTCTAGTAAAGACGTATTGTTTAGTGTCATATTCATCTAAGAATGACGGATACATGCAATCCATTTAATTGGTTTTGGACTGATCAGAGAACAAGAAATTGAAAATCATTATGAAGCTTAATTGTTCAGTTTATAAAGTTTTTATTTTATTACTGATAAAGACGTGCATGTCCCGTTTGGGAATTTGGAAATGCTGATCCAGAATGGTTAGAACTGAATTACAGGTGCATCTGTAATGTTAGGTCAGATACACAGATTATAGGCTCAATATTTAACTCTCACCACGCAGTGCAATTTCAGTCACTGACTCTTCTGGTTCTGCAGGTGTTGTTGGAGGTCCTCACTGGCAGAAAAGCTTTAGAAACTGGCAGCAAGTCAAAGACGATCTACTTGGTGAGATGCTTTACATTCACATTAAACTGCATGTACCGTTAGCATTGACCAGCGACGGCTAAAGAAGATCTCTGCTTTAAACAGAAAGACTTGGTGTCAGAAGTCGAGGACGACGGGAAGAGCTTCAGTAAAGGGAGGAATTCTCGGGAGCTGGCCTTTTCCCAGGCAGCTGAGAACATCTGGAAGAAGCATCTGGATCCTCGGCTGGTGACGAAAGGCATTCCTGAACCTGCCGGGTCCAGGGAAATCTCTCAGCTGGCGTGCCGCTGCTTAGACCGCCGGAGAAAGAAAAGGCCTCCGATGACCGAGGTAGGACAGTCAGCCCATTTCACTGTACCAGCTCTATTATTTATGCATTTCTTTATTTTTTTAGTTAATTTAGCTTGAGCTCAGGTTCAGTTATCAAAGGAATTCTAACAGATTGGCAGCTAATTTCTGATTCATGTGTAAGTGGATTTAAAACACGTTCTTGTCCAGTTCAATAGCAGCGAATATAGTTTTAGTAAGCGTTTCTAACTTAAATATAACTTCGGTATAACACACTGCCAGCTCACACCCCCATACAAATCACAATGAGGGTAATCTAAAGAGTTAACATTGGTAATTTATTAATAGACATATCGTGATCACCATAATCCAGTACATAAAAAGTGTGAGCTCGTAAATTTCCACCCTGAAAGCTTAAAAATGCATGGCAAGTATTTAAAATAAACATAAACAATAAATTAACTACTCATCGCAGTCCAAAACTTATGAACTGCTACGTTATGTGGAGTTTTAATCATGATATGGATGCGTTGAAATCAGTCTGAACAGCCAGAGCTTTGTTATAATGGCTGCAGTTTAAGCCATTACGTATCACAGTGACAGCAGAACAGCTTATGTTGCATGTGGTTAGAGCACAAAAGATTAAACGACAAGCAATTGACTATATGAATGAGGTTGTTATGAAAAATACATGCTAGAAGCTGAAAGGCAGATGAATGATGGCGAGTATCTCCGTACAGCACATAAATGGTAGTGTAAAATGTTTGTTTACTGTGTTTGTTGTGATTATTATTTTTTATTATGTATATTATTATTATTTTTATTTTTTTTACATGCTTGGTCCATTAATTCATCAGTGCATTTCAGTGACACCAGGTTTGATACGTAGGGTCTGTCTCAAAACCTAGTGAGTGTGTAAGTAGGCTGTCTAGGTAGCAGCTGTTTAAGTAGCAGCGTTCTCTCCTCATCTCTCCTCATAAAACAGATTACTGAGACGCTCTAGTTAGAGAGAGACTGCGTCACGGCTTGTTCCCACCCACTGCAGTACGCCACCGGTGGTTTAGCTGGTTGCTAAGCTACCAGCCGGCATCCAAAACAGTAGGCTTAAAAATCCGCTAGCATAAATGCTAATGTCTGGAGTATAAAAGTATAAATGGTGAAGGACGCGTTACAGAGTTGATAATAAAATACTGTTTTGTGTGATTATATGACCAGAAACACATTAAAACTCCAGAGAGAATCAAAATAACTCACATTTTAAAACCACTTCACTGCTCGTAGATTTACCTGTGTTGCATCATGGAATTGTCTTAGAGGCTGAGGAAGCATTCGATGCTTCCTTAAAATCAGATGAGTGAGAGAGTTCATTGGGACATCGGTAGTACATTGGGAAAGACCCTCATTTAAAATGTAGCCGGACATTACAATGTTAACAAAAAAAAAAAGTAAAATATTTGAAATAAATGTAAATAATGAGTATGTAAAATATGAAATAAACAATATAAACAGAAAAACATAATTAAGTAAGATAAATTGTTAAAGAAAAACATAAAAACTCAATAAGAAACTAAAACCAACAATAAGTTAAAAAAAATAAAAATAGATATAAATATAGCAGTAAAACTCAAAATAGTAAAAGGAATAATAATAAAAAATTATAATAGTAATAATAATGAAAATAATAAAAATGTAATAAAAATTAAGAGAAAAGAATGGCTGGTTTAGCTGGTTGCTAAGCTACCGGAGGGCATCCGAAACAGTAGGCTTAAAAATCCGCTAGCATAAATGCTAATGTCTGGAGTATAAAAGTGTAAATGGTGAAGGACTCGTTACAGAGTTGATAATAAAATACTGTTTTGTGTGATTATATGACCAGAAACACATTAAAACTCCAGAGAGAATCAAAATAACTCACATTTTAAAACTTCACTCGTAGATTAGCCTGTGTTGCATCATGGGATTGTCTTAGCGGTTGAGGAAGTGTTGGATGCTTCCTTAAAATCAGGTGTAAATAAGGTTCCTCAGTAGACAGCATGTTTAAGGTATGTAAGAATTGGGACAGTCTACATGTCGGGAGTGTATACTATGACGTCACTAGGTTTTAAAACAGACCCGTGAAGTTTAGATTGGTCTCAAATTGTGTAATCTGTCCCAACAGGTCTTCAAAACTCTCCAAGCTGTGCATACTGAACCGAAGGCCTTGGGAAGGTCTGGCGTAGCCACAGTGTCTGCTGCTCCGCATCTGTCCACCCCGATGCCTCTCTGCTCCGACAGCCGCTCTTTGGACTCTCTCACTCATCGGTTCTCTAAGCTCGGTCCCCAAGAGGATACTTACTGCTGCCCACACAAACACAGCTCCCTCCCTCTCCCTTCCGCAGTGACTCACTCCGAAGCCCCAGAGTCACAGGGGAGTAAAGGATTATGGGACGCTCGGTACTCCTCGGTTCGTGCGCCCTGCGAATCAGATGAGAGTCAAGGCTTCTCGCAGTGTTTCGCATCCCCGTTGGCAGCGCAGAGGAATCAGTCTCAGTCGTGGTCTGGCAGACACAGTGATGTTAAGACCACGAAAACAAGCAGCTTCTCTGTTGTTATGCCGTTTCCATCCAGCTGCAGTTCAGGTAAAAGCTTTTAAGCATTGCAGGGTTTTTTTTTTCTTTTTTCCAAACATGTGCCTGAAAGTTGTGGCTGGAAACAAAACTTAGCATTTAATATTTCTGAATACCAGTTTTCTAAAAACACTGCAATGTTAAGATTGTGTCAAGTGACCTGTTCGTTAAACAAGTTGCAGTGTTTGTTTTAATGGAAAAATCAACCTAGGTACTAATGCTGCATTGACTGTGTTCCCTCAACTGTGTTCTATTGATTGTGTTCCATTGACTGATTGATTGATTTTACCCAGGCTAACTAACTAGATAGAGGGTATGCATGTGATGTCACAGCTGACAGAAGTTGCAGATAGACTGAGTGGCAGCGTTAGTGTACAGTGAGAATGCTGCGAAAACACAAGCATCTAAAATAGTGAAGAACGGTTGTTCAAATAGATTCAGCAAGAATTTAGATTGATCTTTTTACAGACTACTCATCAGCTTCTTGTTCAAATTTTCAAATTCAAATTTTTTTTTACTCCGGAGTAAATGAGGAGACCCTCATTTACAATGTAGCCAAGCAATACAATTTTATAAAAAAAATTAAGATGAGTACTTAAAATATAAAATAAACAATATAAACAAAATAAGTAAATGAAATAAAATAAATTCTAAAATAAAAACTCATAGAAACTGAATAACAAACTAAAACCAACAATAAGTAAAGTATAGTAGTAAACCTCAAAATAGTAAAATAAATAATAAAAAAAAAAATAGTAATAATAATGATAATAAAAAAAGTAATAACGAGTCAAAAACTAAGATAAAAGAATGGTTAATTAAACTAGAAGAAAAGTAAAGAACAACTGAAATCAAAATTAAATAAAACTCTGGCAGGTCGTGCTGAGGTGTTTAGAAATTAAGAGTTTAAAATGTCTTGGTTTACATAGTGCACATTCAGGCACCTGCGGTTTCAAGTTGAGCATTTCAGGTTTTTTGGAAACAAAGCTTATCGCTCAAAATCAATATTTCTGAATACCAGTTTCCCAAAAACACTGTAATACTGTTTTGTCCATTAGAGGCAGTGCGGATTGAAGACAGCAAGTTATACAAGATACAGTGTTTGTTTTAAATTGTTATGAAGATATGAAGATACCAGTGTGTTCTATTGATTGTGTTCCATTAACGGATTGATTGGTTTTAGAGAAAGAGAGTTTGTTCAAATAGTTCAAATAGCAAGAATTCAGAGTGATCTTTTTACAGACTGCTGAAAAATAAAGGAAAACCAAAAGGATCAGTTCAGAAAAGGAGCTCAGCTTTAATATTCACTAGATTTTTGTAAAAAAATTTCCCAGTTCCACCTTAAATGGTGCATGTACATTTAGGCGCCTCAGGTCAGAATGTAACTGCTGCAACATTTTAAGATGAAGCGGGAACATTTGAACATGAAGCTGGCGAACAGGAGGCTGAATTCAGCTTCATGTCGATCACTGTAGTTCCCAGAAACACCTAGAAGCCAGGCATCGAAATGTGAATTTTCAGGTGCCCTCTAGTGTCAGGTGTGCTGGATTTGGGGTGAAGGTTATATACTGTATTGAAACTCCTCAATCAATATTTATCACCTTTCATATCCATTTATATTCTGTGTAACTGTAAAGTTATTGTTGGCATTTATTAAAACCATTGTGTAAACAGAATAACAAAATTAAAATAAATTGTTAAAGAAAAACAAATAAAAACTGAATAAGAAACTAAAACCAACAGTAAGTAAAACAATAAAAATAGATATATAGTAGGAAAACTCAAAATAGTAAAATTAATGATAATAGTAAAATAATAATAGTAGTAATAATAATGTTAATAATAAAAAAAAAATAAAAATCAAGAGAAAAGAATGGCTAAAGAAATTTAAAAGAGAAGTAAAAAACAACTAAAAAATGATAAAACTATTAGCTAAAATTAAAACCATTGTGTTCTACCAGCAGACGGGATAGTGGTTAGGCAGTGTTAGCCAGAACAAAACAAACCCAATATTCCTTATAGGGAGGAACCTCTAGCCAGATGACTTTGTCTGTTTGGAAGTTCTTCTAAGAACAGAGAGACATTAAACATCACAATGACTACAAGAATTTATATTTTGAGTCCAGCTGTCTTTAATTTAAGCAGATAAAAACTTGTTTTGTTCTCGGTTAGAATCTTTTGAGCTCAGTCTGACTGAGTGGGCTTATTCTGGTGGGAAAGTGACGTCAATGCACATCCGCCGAGCTGATTCATTAAGCCGTTTTCGTATTTTGTGTTTGTTTAGCTTTTTTCTTCTTACCTAATACTCAGACTGACTACATCAGTGGTCACCAGGGCCGTCTCTTGGGGAGAGCCACACTGTACAGTACCCCGCAGTGAAAGTTAACTTAAGTGATGCATGGTATATGATTCAGAGCTGACGAGGCTTGATGTTGGAGGATCAGGATTCGTGGCAAAGACCCCCAAATCCCATAAAAGCTCCCTTATTAGTTTGCTGTGATTGAAATATGTGTAGACTAAAACGATAGAGCATTGTACACTGTCTCTAGTAGCATCTCTTCTGATCCCCGGGTTGGCCAGCACATAGAAGAACGCTGCTCTGAATATTCACCTAGAGGCTCCTAAAGTGCTGCTAAGTGACTGAGCAGATTCAGTCAATATCTGTGGCTACTTTCTTCAAATAACCCCTTTGCCATGACTTTAGTTCCAACCATTTTCCCCAAGCATTTTTTCCTCATGATTGCATTGGCTGGTGCTCAGTGCCGTCTTAAAGCTTGTCCTCCTAAAAAAAAAAAAAGAAGAAAGCTTATAGTGTGCACCAGCATCAAGTTTTATTCTCTCTTTTTTTATTATCTCCATAATAGTGCCTTATTTGGAGGAAAGAAAAACAAGAAGAAAATCTATAATTGCAGGTTTATACAACCAAGACCTGTTTATTTGGGGAGCATTTCTATTGGTCCATCCATCTAGTGTAAACAATGCCTTTTTTTTTTTTAATTACATGTTTAAAAAATGGATACACAAGCTTTAGTTTTGACAGTGACCGTGAATGTTGTGCAAACGATTTAGGCACCTGAGAAATTTAGATTTAAATTAAAGATTTATTTGATTTATTTCGATTGTATGTACACTACCAGTCAAAAATTTTAGAACAGTTCTAAAACGTTTGGCTGGTAGTAATTTTAAAACGTTTGGCTGGTAGTGTACTAAAACGTTTGACTGGTAGTGTACTAAAACGTTTGGCTGGTAGTAATTTTAAAACGTTTGGCTGGTAGTGTATCTAAAACGTTTGACTGGTAGTGTATCTAAAACGTTTGGCTGGTAGTAATTTTTAAATGTTTGACTGGTAGTGTACTAAAACATTTGGCTGGTAGTGTACTAAAACGTTTGACTGGTAGTGTATCTAAAACGTTTGGCTGGTAGTAATTTTTAAATGTTTGACTGGTAGTGTACTAAAACGTTTGACTGGTAGTGTATCTAAAACGTTTGGCTGGTAGTAATTTTTAAATGTTTGACTGATAGTGTACTAAAACGTTTGACTGGTAGTGTACTAAAACGTTTGTCTGGTAGTGTACTAAAACGTTTGACTGGTAGTGTATCTAAAACGTTTGGCTGGTAGTGTACTAAAACGTTTGGCTGGTAGTGTACTAAAACGTTTGACTGGTAGTGTATCTAAAACGTTTGGCTGGTAGTGTACTAAAACGTTTGACTGGTAGTGTATCTAAAACGTTTGACTGGTAGTGTACTAAAACGTTTGACTGGTAGTGTACTAAAACGTTTGACTGGTAGTGTATCTAAAACGTTTGGCTGGTAGTAATTTTTAAATGTTTGACTGGTAGTGTACTAAAACGTTTGACTGGTAGTGTATCTAAAACGTTTGGCTGGTAGTAATTTTTAAATGTTTGACTGATAGTGTACTAAAACGTTTGACTGGTAGTGTATCTAAAACGTTTGTCTGGTAGTGTACTAAAACGTTTGACTGGTAGTGTATCTAAAACGTTTGGCTGGTAGTGTACTAAAACGTTTGACTGGTAGTGTATCTAAAACGTTTGGCTGGTAGTGTACTAAAACGTTTGACTGGTAGTGTATCTAAAACGTTTGACTAGTAGTGTATCTAAAACGTTTGACTGGTAGTGTACTAAAACGTTTGACTGGTAGTGTATCTAAAACGTTTGACTGGTAGTGTACTAAAACGTTTGGCTGGTAGTGTACTAAAACGTTTGACTGGTAGTGTATCTAAAACGTTTAACTGGTAGTGTATCTAAAACGTTTGACTGATAGTGTATCTAAAACGTTTGACTGGTAGTGTATCTAAAACGTTTGACTGGTAGTGATCTAAAACGTTTGACTGGTAGTGTATCTAAAACGTTTGACTGGTAGTGTATCTAAAACGTTTGACTGGTAGTGATCTAAAACGTTTGACTGGTAGTGTATCTAAAACGTTTGACTGGTAGTGTACTAAAACGTTTGACTGGTAGTGTATCTAAAACGCTTGACTGGTAGTGTATCTAAAACGTTTGACTGGTAGTGTATCTAAAACGTTTGGCTTGTAGTGTATCTAAAACGTTTGGCTGGTAGTGTATCTAAAACGTTTGACTGGTAGTGTATCTAAAACGTTTGACTGGTAGTGTATCTAAAACGTTTGACTGGTAGTGATCTAAAACGTTTGACTGGTAGTGTATCTAAAACGTTTGACTGATAGTGTATCTAAAACGTTTGACTGGTAGTGATCTAAAACGTTTGACTGGTAGTGATCTAAAACGTTTGACTGGTAGTGTATCTAAAACGTTTGGCTGGTAGTGTATCTAAAACGTTTGGCTGGTAGTGTATCTAAAACGTTTGACTGGTAGTGTATCTAAAACGTTTGACTGGTAGTGTATCTAAAACATTTGGCTGGTAGTGATCTAAAACGTTTGACTGGTAGTGTATCTAAAACGTTTGACTGGTAGTGTATCTAAAACGTTTGGCTGGTAGTGATCTAAAACGTTTGACTGGTAGTGTATCTAAAACGTTTGACTGGTAGTGTATCTAAAACGTTTGACGGGTAGTGTATCTAAAACGTTTGTCTGGTAGTGTATCTAAAACGTTTGTCTGGTAGTGTATCTAAAACGTTTGGCTGGTAGTGTATATAAAACGTTTGGCTGGTAGTGTTACTAAAACGTTTGACTGGTAGTGTACTAAAACGTTTGACTGGTAGTGTACTAAAACGTTTGGCTGGTAGTGTATCTAAAACGTTTGACTGGTAGTGTACTAAAACGTTTGACTGGTAGTGTATCTAAAACGTTTGACTGGTAGTGTACTAAAACGTTTGACTGGTAGTGTATCTAAAACGTTTGACTGGTAGTAATCTAAAACGTTTGACTGGTAGTGTACTAAAACGTTTGACTGGTAGTGTATCTAAAACGTTTGACTGGTAGTGTATCTAAAACGTTTGACTGGTAGTGTACTAAAACGTTTGGCTGGTAGTGTATCTAAAACGTTTGACTGGTAGTGTATCTAAAACGTTTGGCTGGTAGTGTATCTAAAACGTTTGACTGGTAGTGTATCTAAAACGTTTGGCTGGTAGTGTATCTAAAACGTTTGGCTGGTAGTGTATCTAAAACGTTTGACTAGTAGTGTATCTAAAACGTTTGACTGGTAGTGTATCTAAAACGTTTGACTGGTAGTGTATCTAAAACGTTTGACTGGTAGTGTATCTAAAACGTTTGACTAGTAGTGTATCTAAAACGTTTGACTGGTAGTGATCTAAAACGTTAAATCAAGTGTGCTGGTAATGGAATTAAACAAATCCATGTGATGTCTAAAGCATTCAGGAGACATCTGGATCTACTTATATACTCTATATACTTATAACGCTCATTGTCATGAAGTACATGGAAATCTGTAATGTGGAGACCTTCTTATGCAGTCTGCTGTCTGCTGTTAGAAGGACCAGGTAGGTGTTGTTTTGCTATATATTGAAAATACAGAGTTGTATTTCTGCTGGTTGCTTGTGTCTGAATTGTGAGTGAGAACCACATCAGAAGGGTTTGACTCGTCACAGGCCCTGCCCACCCTGCCAGACGGCCCCGTTTGTCATTCCCCTCCTTCTGGAGATCTACTGTCGTGCAGAGTTTAGTGCCAACCTGCATCAAACATGCTGCCCTCCCTTATTTAACATCTGATCCAGTCAGTCGAGAAGTACTGAAGCTTACCACTCAAAATCAATATTTCTGAATAGCAGTCTTCCAAAAACACTGTAATATTGGTTTGTCTGCTAGAGTCAGTGCGGAGGGACCTTAACAAGTTATACAGAGTACGGTATCTGTTTTTAATTGTTATGGAAAAATTAGAGATGGAAGCATCGATCGACCATGTATTGGTATCGGACGATTTTAATCAAAATATGTGATCGGCGATCGGCCGTAACATCTGTAAAATTAGTAAAATCAGAGTCTCTCGCGGGGGAACCAAGATAAAGACATTTAACACCACTAATCTGATATGACACTGCATATGGCTGAATACAGTGAGTATCAGGAAACAGCAGACAAATCGGCTAAACAGATAACCCAGAATACCGTGCAGACCAGATCTGACCGGTACAAACAGTACAGCAGCAGCCAGAGAGCTAAAGGAACCACAGGCCAAGTGATTGAGTTTGTAGCGCTAGATAAACAGCTCTTCTCGGCTGTAGAAGACTGTATTAAGCGGTTTACTCCCACATAGACCAACTTCTAATTTAGTTAAAAATATTATGCAAATACACAAATCGGATTCGGCCTCAAAACGCTGATCGGTCCATCTCTAGGAAAACTCTACCCAGATACCAATAGTCCATTGATTGTGTTCTATTGATTGATAGATTTTCCCCAGACTAACTTAGTGGATATCAGTAGAGGGTATACATGAGATCACAGCTGGCAGAAGTCACTGTGATTACACAGTTGCACAGTTGCAGAAAGACTGAGTGGCAGCGTTAGTGTTCCGTGTGATTGCTACAAAAAACGGAAATTGGAAAGAGCACTTGTGGAAATAGATTCAGCAAGAATTCAGAGTGGTCTAAGCTGAATTCAGCTTCCCATTCACCAGCTTCAAGAATTTTCCAATTTAGCACAGAAGTTTAAGAAGTTCTGAAGAAGTTAAGGAGGGGGTTGCAGATTGTGGTTGAAACTAGACTGCAGGACAGTAGATCTCCATGACCGGCGCTGGTGGCCACTAGGCTAAAAGAGCACACTGATGTGACCCACAGGATGGTGGGGTCCAACAGTATTGAAACAATAAAAACGTTATCAGATTGGCCAAGATCAGACAACTGCTGATCTGTTAGAGGCCATATATCGTCTGATTGTGTGCCTGCTCAAGTTTGGTCATGCATTGAAGGGTTGTTGGTTATTTCAGCAAGAATAGTTCCCAAGAAATTGTTTTGAGAATTGAATTTGGCTAAATCAATAGGTTTTGAACTTGATCGCCCTGAGACTTTGTCCCTTTGTCTTCACAGATGACGGAGTGATCATTAATCCGGTCAGACAGCGCTTAGTTGAGAAAATGGCACTTTATGAAGAAGGTAGAATCCTGACCTCAGACCTCCTCTCATCTGCCGCTTCGTCGTGTAAGTCCTCAGGAAGCACACAGATGGCAGTCTGGCTTGCGCCTCAGAGAATTGGATCTGATTAAGAGACGTGTGCGCAAAAAAGAGACAAGTGGAAATGAACCCCCTTTTGGAATCATTGCCTCTGTTAAAAAAATAAAAAGCTGGAAGATTTAATCTTTTTTTCATGTACATCAAAAGCTGTGTGATTGTGATCTCACCAGCGAGAGCCAAATTTAGCTCAGACTTTTCAAATCAGTGAAGACGGCTCAGATCACAAAGGGGGTGAGACATCAGAGCTCCACAGAGAAGACTCTTGAGTACAGTTCACCGCATGTAGGCAGTGTTCTTCTGGATGTTACCTTGTTGATTATTTCTTAAGTCACTGCTTTTAATGCACGCTCCATTCCTGACAGCTTTACATATATTTCACAAACATCATAAGTTTCTATAAGTGGAAATAAGGCCAAATGTGTATGTGACAGTGTAATTAAGGGGACCTGTTATGTTATATTTCCTGATTTTCCAGTTTCCTTTAGTGTGTTGATGGTAGTTGTAGTTGTTGGTGCATGTTAAACATTCTGCTTAATTAAAAAGCCCAAAGTACATGCCGGAGGGAGAAACTCTCTCCCACAGAAACCGCTTTTCTCAACTGCCTCAAACGCCTTGCTAGAATTCCAGCCCTTTTCTCTATTACAAAGTGACATCATCTTGTAACACAGTCCTTATAGACTGCCTTTCGGCAAGCTTGGCCACCCTCACACAACACACCGCAACTACTGGATGCTGTGTAGGGGCTAAACTGCTTGACCAGACCGAACGGAGTGGGCTCTGATTTGACCAATCCGAGCATATTGGGGTCATCTGGAGGGGAATGATTTAAGACCCTCAGTGTTTCAGACAGAGACAAAATAGAGATGTACAATATCGTCCAATGAAAAACGTGTATCTCCATTTGGTGATTCTACATCATTTGAACATGACAATGATCGTTTACATTGTGTGAAAATTTCATGATGAATGGACCAATAGAAGTGCTCCAAAATAGCATGAAAAAAATCTGGTTTCATTGACTTCCATTGAAAGTAAAGTATGTTTTTCGGTCTCTCCTGTAAAGTTGCAATTTTAGAAATAGTTGTTTTTCATTGGACAGCGACAATATTAGAAAAATATTGTATATTGGGAAAACTTAAGCCTGTAAATCTATAATAGCTTACACCAACACAACATTATAAACACTGAGAATTAGCATAATAGGTCCTCTTTAGGATCTCTGGTTGTTTTGGTATATATCACAGTGTGCTGTGCAGAGACCTGCTCAGACATTTAAGGTGGAACGGGAAATCGGAATAAAAAAACACCTTTAGCTTTGTGGATTTTCTCAAAACATGCATACACACATGCCTCCGACTCTCAGACACTGCTGGAATTTGCGAAACAGCCCTTTCAGACATTTATATCAATGTATTTGTGGCTTACTGTTATATTGGTTATAACAAAACTCATACCAGAGCAAGAACTACAACAGGTATATGAGATGAACTGGTAGTCTTTCCGCTCCTACTTTCTATGAATGATTCCCTGTAATAAACACATCTATGGCAACACACATAGTTTATGAATGATGAGGACTAAACTTTTGGGGAAAATAGCTACCTGTGATTTTTCTGACCAGTATTGTGATTACAGTACCTGTACCTGTATCCTCCTAATTCATTCTGTTGTTCTTTTGCAGATAGAGTAACGAATTCTCAAAGAAGGGAGCCAGAGGAGAGCGATGAGAGTGCCAGCAATTTTGACTAGGGTGCTGGAGCTCATCTGAATGGGCACATGTTGACACATAAAGCAAACACTTAAGGAGGAAATCAGACAGGATCTGTTCAGGATTTTCCAACTTCAGAGTTCTCAACACCAAACGGTGACCTGCAAAAAATGTTGTTTACTTTTGAACCATGAGTAATAACTTATTTGACCAACACAGCTGTGTTGCATGACCACTGGAAAGTGCCACCTGTACGAATTACGGCATCTATAATATAGCTTTGGCAATGTTTTGTACCAAGTTTATTGTCAGAATCTCCTAAACAGTTGAGATTATATAAGCAAACTTCTTTTACTCAACCCTGGAAACAGCTTTGGGATGACTCCTCCTTCGTCCTGTACTAAGACCGTACCCTCTGTCGCTGTGCTTTTGCTGCTTACGACTGTGATTTGCGGAAAGAATGAAAATTCGGGAAAACTGGAAAGTCTGGCTGCTGTTGTCATCTTCTGTCCGTGTTTAATGAAGTTTAACTTGTGTACTTGAGTGAATGATTTAAGGTGAGATTGTTTATATGTGTGGGTAGTTAACAGGTACTTGTATTGACTATCAGCAGGTGGTCTTGCCATTTCAGACATATAATAAATGTTCAAGTGTAACTTTATATTTAAAATGCTCTGCTCTCCTGCTGAGATAATGTATACATTTCCCTGTTTCCACTGTGAGTGCGCTGTGATGTAAAGAGCATCTCTCGCATGATTACGGCCTTCACAGGGAAACAGGAGGATGTACTAAAATGGGTTTTATGTGTACTTTCTTCTTAAAGAGGAATTCCACTGATGATTCCACATTTCTGCGTAATTACAAACGTTAATGTCTGAACAAAGTTTTCCAGAGTGAATGATGGTTTGATCTAAAATGCTAAATTATCTTTAGAGTCGTTTACAGTGGTGGTGATATGAACCAGACGTCTAAAACACGTCTTAATATATGATTATGAGTCATAATTAACTGTCAAGATTATGAGATACATGGTAATAATATTAAGAGAGAAGTCATATTTATGTCAATCATAATTAAGGTGTTATGCCATAATTATAAGCTTAAATTAGGTTATTATGAAATAGCAAGTCACATAACTGAGAAAGCCATAACTGAGATGCCAAGGCGTATGAGTGAGTCATAATTATGAAATAGCAAGTCATACTTGACTGTCTTGGTTATGAGATATGAGGTTATAATATTATGGGAGAAGTCATATTTATGTCCATCGTAAGTGATATGCTATGTCAAAATTATGAGATAGCAAGTCATAATGAAAAAATAAGTCACAATGAGAAAAGAAATAATGTGACATAAGTCATAATTATGAGATAGCAAGTCATACTTGGAAATCTATAATTATTATGACTGACTATACAGATACAGAAGTCTGAAACGCATCTAAAAAGCTCACTCACAGAAAATTATTAAATGAAACACTTGTAAATGTGTTGCCTGATGATAAATCATTGTGTTATGATAATATACAGAACAGATTACAACATATTTTTATTTCAGGTTTACCACTTTTTTTATTTTTATCACAATCAACGAACATAACCATGTATAAAAATGTATTACACATGTGGGCTCACTGCTCATTTTGGGTAGAAAATAAAAAAAGACCGTATTTGAGTTTTGAGTTACTATCCTGGTTACCATCACCACTACTGTAAAGACATCGGAGTCAGTAAATCTTCCTACAGTGAACCATTTCAGACGATTCAAAAGATTCTGAATGACCTTGTTTACATATCAACAATTAAATGATGTAGATATTATGTAGAAAAGTCTGTGGATTTTTTCTTTAAACATAACTTTGCTTTATTATTTTTCAACCAACAACATTAATCCTCCTACATACTCATTAGGTAAGCAATAGATGTGGTTTTCCAGTGCTCATCTACTACACAAGGTACTTCCGGTGTAATAAATGGTTTGTGGTTATTTGCTGCATGTGTTGCTAGTGTTATTGTGGGGAAAACTGCAACTGAACTGAGATACTATAGTCATTTTTATATTGTATGTGCTTACTAGGTATCTTTCATGCCGCACTGCTATTTAAGCTTTGGTATTATAATGGAATTTGATTTTTTGTTTAATAATGAAATCACAGTATGTAAACAGTTGTTTTATTATATATACACTTTTGAGTCTTTTATGTTTATTTAATATAAAGTTATTTTGTGTATTCTTAATCAAATAAACAAAATAAAGCTCTTTGTGTGAGCTTACACAAAGAATTGGTAGTGTTTGAGCTTGTAGTCTTTATACTGAGACTTCAATGTCTAATGAAGTTTGTTGGATTTAACTACACTTTTAGATTATGCTAAATTTTGATGGGATTTTTTAGCCAAGTATTTACAAATAGTCTTGTCATTACGAGAAAGTACGTATAAATATGATATACTAAGTCATAATCACCAGATACTGAATCATAATTAAAAGAACATAAGCCAGTTGCAATATGCTAAGTCATAATAAGTCATAATTATAAGAAAGTAAGTCAGAATTATGTCAAGATACAAGATAATGAGATTATGAGAGGAATTGTGATGTTAAGTCATAATTATAAGATAATAGAATTATGAGATAGTAAGCCATAATTATGACAATCATAATTGCAATGTTATGTCATAATTATAAAATTTGATTATTGTGAGATAGCAAGTCACGACTATGAGACAAATAAGTCATAATTACATAAAAGCCACAACTGAGATGCTAAGTCATAACTTTGTAAGTCATATTTTTGAGACGGCAGGTCATAATTGACTGCCATGATTATGAGATAACAAGGTAACAATATGATAAGAGAAGTCATAATTATGTCAATCATAATTGAGATGCAATAAAAATTACGAGATAGCAAGTCATAATGAGAACATAATTCATAATGAAAATATTATTTATAAATATTTGAGATTCATATAACTTTGTAGGTCATAATTGTGAGACAGCAAGTCATACTTATGAAAAACGTTCTAATTATTATGACTGTCTATATTTTCCCCCAGTGAGAAACCCTATAGTAATACGGCAAAGACATACAGAATTTCTGTAAGACTCTCATAGTACATTAGAACAAAGGTTATAATGCACTACATTATCATAATCATAATTATGAGATAGCAAGTCATACTTATGGAGAACTTTCTAATTATTATTACTAACTGGCTATAATACTGCAGAGATGTATAGGATTCCTACAAGACTCTTATAGTACATTAGGGCAAATGCTACAGTGCACTACAGTATAAATCACAACTGTGACATACTAAGTCATACTTATGAGATAGTATGCTATGTTTATGGAAAACTTTCTAATTATTATGACTAACTGACTATAATAATGACTATAATACTGCAGAGATTTAAAGGATTCCTATAAAACTCTTATAGTACATTAGGGCAAATGCTATAGTGCACTATAGTATAAATCACAACTGTGACATATTGAGTCATATTTATGAGAAAGTAAGTCATACATACGGAAACCTTTCTAATTATTATGACTAACTGGCTATATTGTTCCCCCCAGTGAGAAACCCTTTAGTAATACTGCAGAGATGTATAGGATACCTATAGGACTCTTATAGTAGATTAGGACAAATTCTATAGTGCACTACACTATAAGTCATAACTGTGACATAGTAAATCATAATTATGAGAAAGTAAGTAAAACTTTCTAATTATTATAACTACCTGCCTATAATACTGCAGGGATGTATAGGATTCTATAAAACTCTTACAGTACATTAGGATAAATGCTATAGTTCACTACACTACAAGTCATAACTATGACATAGTAAGTCATACGTATGGAAAACTTTCTAATTATTATGACTAACTGCCTATAATGCTGACTATAATTTTGCCGGGATGTATAGATTACTATAGGACTCTTACAGTACATTAGGACAAATTCTATAGTGCCCTACACTATAAGACATAACTATGACATAGTAAGTCATATGTATGAAAACTTTCTAATTATTATGACTAACTGCCTATAATGCTGACTATAATTCTGCAGGGATGTATAGGATTTCTATAGGACTCTTATAGCACGTTAGGACAAATTCTATAGTGCCCTACACTACAAGTCATAACTGCGACATAGAAAGTCATACTTATGAAAAAGTAGGTTATCTGTATGGAAAACTTTCTAATTATTATGACTACTTGCCTATAGTAATGGCTATTATACTGCATTGATGTATAGGATTCTATAAAACTCTTACAGTATATTAGGACAAATGCTATCGTGCACTACACTATGTCATAAATGTGACATAGTAAGTCATATGTATAGAAAACTTTCTAATTTTTATGACCAACTGCCTATAATACTGACTATAATTCTGCAGGGATGTATAGATTACTATAGGACTCCTATAGTACATTAGGACAAATTCTATAGTGCACTACACTACAAGTCATAACTATGACATAGTAAGTCATATGTATGAAAACTTTCTAATTATTATGACTAACTGGCTGTAATACTGACTATAATTCTGCAGGGATATATAGGATTCCTATAGGACTCTTATAATACGTTAGGACAAATTCTATAGTGCCCTACACTATAAGTCATAACTGTGACATAGTAAATTATATGTATAGAAAACTTTCTAAGTATTATGACTAACTGCCTATAATACTAACTATAATTCTGCATGGATGTATATAATACTTATAAGGCTCTTACAGTACATTAGGACAAATTCTATAGTGCCCTACACTACAAGTCATAACTGCGACATAGAAAGTCATACTTGTGAAAAAGTAGGTTATCTGTATGGAAAACTTTCTAATTATTATGACTACTTGCCTATAATAATGGCTATTATACTGCATTGATGTATAGGATTCTATAAAACTCTTACAGTATATTAGGACAAATGTTATAGTGCACTGCACTACAAGTCATAACTATGACATAGTAAGAAAACTTTCTAATTATTATGACTAACTGCCTATAATACTGACTATCATTCTGCAGGGATGTATAGGATTCTATAAAACTCTTGCAGTACATTAGGACAAATTCTATAGTGCCCTAAACTATAAGTCATAACTATGACATAGTAAGTCATATGTATGAAAACTTTCTAATTATTATGACTAACTGCCTATGATACTGACTATAATTCTGCAGGGATGTATAGGATTTCTATAGGACTCTTATAGCACGTTAGGACAAATTCTATAGTGCCCTACACTACAAGTCATAACTGCGACATAGAAAGTCATACTTATGAAAAAGTAGGTTATCTGTATGGAAAACTTTCTAATAATTATGACTACTTGCCTATAGTAATTGCTATTATACTGCATTGATGTATAGGATTCTATAAAACTCTTACAGTATATTAGGACAAATTCTATAGTGCCCTACACTTTAAGTCATAACGGTGACTTAGTGAGTCATACGTATGGAAAACTTTCTAATTATTATGACTAACTGCCTATGATACTGACTATAATTCTGCAGGGATGTATAGGATTTCTATAGGACTCTTATAGCACGTTAGGACAAATTCTATAGTGCCCTACACTACAAGTCATAACTGCGACATAGAAAGTCATACTTATGAAAAAGTAGGTTATCTGTATGGAAAACTTTCTAATTATTATGACTACTTGCCTATAGTAATGGCTATTATACTGTATTGATGTATAGGATTCTATAAAACTCTTACAGTATATTAGGACAAATTCTATAGTGCCCTACACTAAGTCATAACGGTGACTTAGTGAGTCATAAGTATGGAAAACTTTCTAATTATTATGACTAACTGACTATAATTCTGCAGGGATGTATAGGATTCCTATAGGACTCTTATAGTACGTTAGGACAAATTCTATAGTGCACTACACTACAAGTCATAACTGCGACATAGTAAGTCATACGTATGGAAAACTTTCTAATTATTATGACTAACTGCCTATGATACTGACTATAATTCTGCAGGGATGTATAGGATTCCTATAGGACTCTTATAGTACGTTAGGACAAATTCTATAGTGCCCTACACTATAAGTCATAACTGTGACATAGTAAGTCATATGTATAGAAAACCTTCTAAGTATTATGACTAATTGCCTATAAAATAGTATAGGATTTCTATAGGATTCTTATAGTATGCTAGGACAAATTCTATAGTGCCCTACACTACAAGTCATAACTGCGACATAGTAAGTCATACGTATGGAAAACTTTCTAATTATTATGACTAACTGCCTATAATGCTGACTATAATTCTGCAGGGATGTATAGGATTCCATAACCGTGACATAGTAAGTCATAATTATGAGAAAGTAAGTCATACGTATGAAAACTTTCTAATTATTATGACTAACTGGCTGTAATACTGACTTTAATTCTGAAGGGATGTATAGGATGCCTATAAGACTCTTATAGTACATTAGGACACACGCTATAACGCACTACACAAGCACAGATTACTGTAAAACAGTGTTACAGGAATATTATGGGGCTGTGAAGAGCTGCACTGTAGGAATCTTGTTATACAGTATGTGACTCCAGTCTGACTAATAAACAGTGCAGTGACTGAACGCACCGGTGGTTAGACCGTTAGCTCGGTTTGTTGTATCTGGATTTCGAGCAGCAGTGTTTCTCCATCTGCACTCGGGGGGGCTGTGAGGGCAATAGAATCAGGGGCAGTTAATTACCGAGGGGCTGTTAAGAAGATGGCGGCTTCCTGGGCGGCATGAAAGGATGTAGCGTTAGCAGTATCTGCAGGAAAAAAAGACATACTCGGGGTTGAATTCGTTCACTGAGTGTCTTCCTCGGTTTTCGCTCTTATTAAAATAACAGCTCGGGACGAGTAAGTATTCGGCGCTGCGAGGCGAGAGAGTCTGAATTACTTTGCAGCGTTTCTGCTGACGGCTAACGGTACCGCCGCCATTTTTACTGAGGGAAGCTAACGCGACAAGTCAGGGAGGCAAAACAAATCATTCCTTTAAGGGCTTCTGCAAACTCCCGGCACTGCCACTCTCCATGACACGAGGAAATAAAACCCACTTAAACTGAAACGCGTAACACTTCTCTGTCCTGCTGCTTGTTTCTGCTCAGTTTCTTTAACCAGAGCCGCTACAAAAGCCCTGCGCTAACTAGCGTAGCTAGCTTGTTAGGCTAACGGGGTTTTCTTTTTGTGTGCGGCGCTTGTGTATTTTGTGTGTTTGTCGACTGTTTTTACCTCAGTAGCGCTGCGGTTTGGGTCATATAAACAGTTCTGATGATCATAACATCGACTCGAGCTGATTTTCGTGGCGTATGTGGTAGAAAAATGTGTGTTCAAGCGAAGCGGGTAGCATCCAGGCTAGCGGTTTTCACGAAGCTGAAGTTGGCTTGTTTCGAATTTTCCCGTTCCACCTTAAATGGTGCGGTAGTTACGTTGGGGTGCCTCAGGCGCCTCAGGCACCCCAACGTAACTACCGCACCATTTAAGGTGGAACGGGAAAATTCGAACAAGAAGCTGTGCTGTTGGAGCTTGTTTGGCTTTTTTTTGTTGAGATGGCGGCTCCCAGACAGCAGAGGCATGAAAACCGAGCAGACTGCCAACTGTGGGAACGAAGGAAACTGCTTAATTAAAAAAAAAAAACACAAACAAATAGGAAAAAAATATTATCACTGACGGTGAGAAGATAAAAATAAAAATTACAGACCACCGCAGCGGGGCTGCACCATAAATTCTAACATGCAGCCGATGTGTTATGTTAGTCTCAACTCTCTCAAATAAAAACAAATATATAATAAACATAGAAATTGACTTTTTTTTTTTTATTATTAATTCAGGCTTTCGACCAAGCTCTCGCTAGCTTAGCCGCGCAGCAAAGCTGTGCTACACTATTATCCTTCCCTCTCTGTTAGCCACGGGCTGCTTGGCTTGTTTGCTTGTTAGCAGAAGCTACAAGATGTCGGCAGCAGAGCAAGAAAAAATGGAAATTGAAGTTTCTTTCCGATTCGCCCGCCGCCCATTTTCACTCTGACGTTAGCCGAGCTCGTTAGCATTAGCCTCCTAGCCAGCTAGGCTAAGGTATATGTGTTTAGCACAAGCTACGAGATGGCGGCTCTCGGCGACGCGCACAGCCCGTCTCTCTCTTGAAGCGCTTAGAAATACGCGTGTGGGACTTGTTTCCGCCCGCAGCTGCTGTCCGAGAAAAGCGGGGGAAGGATAATCCGTGTGCATCGCGAAGGAAGAAGCCGCACACGATGCTTATTTGACCTGAAATTCTCATCGGCGTTTTGTTTTTACCGGCGTTGTTATTTCAGTGCCCGCTAAAATGGCGGACTCTCGAAGCTAGCTAGCCGGCTACGCTCTTTTTTTGTGTAGCTCACCGGACGAATTTACAAACTCTCTACTGCTTAAAGTAGCGTTGGCGTAAAATGGACTAGTGCGTGGCTTTGTGTTACGCAGAGGATTTGAACCGAACACGAAAAAGGTACTAGTTTGCGCGTGTTTATGCTTAATTAGGTGCAAATCTCTATTATAGCAGTGTGCTAACGGCGAGCGGGCTAATCTTGTTAGCTAGCCGTCGTTCTGAAAGAATGAGCTAACTGGTCGCTAGCTTTATGTGGATACACGGAATGAGTATATGCGTTAGATGTGCATACATCGGTTCTTATATATGTATGTGTGTATGTGTATACATGTTTCACGTGAAACTGAGTGATTCGTTTCTTGTTTAACGCGAAAACGGGGAGGGGAAACCCGTTGGAAGCGCCTGGCTAGGTCATGTAGCTGACCGAGCTAGCTAGCTTGATTTTGTGTGTAGCTTTTTTTTTTTGTCAGAGCATTTATACAAACAAAGCACCGCTCTGAATGGGATTTGTTTCTCGTTAAAGAGGAAACATGGCTTCTCCTGGTACTGCGACGTCTGGCGCTTCGGGCACTGTGCTGCAGCCCCGGTGGAAGAGGGTGCTGGGCTGGTCTGGCCCGGTTCCTCGCCCTCGGCACGGACATCGAGCTGTCGCCATCAAGGAGCTGATGGTGGTTTTCGGCGGCGGCAATGAAGGAATCGTCGATGAGCTCCACGTATACAACACGGGTAAGAAAGCTTGTTTATACAGTGGCACCAGTCTGCGCTCTTAAAAAATGTCTGGAAGCGTTAAACATTTAAATACCGAGTAGCTAGGCTTCATTAGCTCGCTACCGTGTAGCTGTAACGCTAGCTGTGTTGCTGCTAACCAGATCTGGGGTTTAATGCACTCATCAGATGTTATTTTTACCGGTCTTCGGCTGTGTTGACTTTCCGTGGGCATATGTGTGGTGCGGTAATTCTGTATTTAGGTCAAAAATGTGTCCTGAATGACTGCACATGATCTATTTATTGATTCGTTACGCGGAGTACCGTAGCTATGTTAGTTGGGGCATTAGCATTAGTTTTGTCAAGCAGTTGGCTAACTAGAGAGGAATCTGGTTAGCTGATGTTAACCTGGAAAAAACACTGGGTTTTGCTCTCTAGCTGCTCTGGGGATGCACCGTTTATTGTGTTGATGTCGTGTTTTAGCAACATATCGTTTGCTCTGTGCTGCAAGTTGTTGAACTGCATGTATATATTATTGTGCTGTCTAGAGGCAAGTTTCCTATTTTGATGTACACAAAGCTACCGCAGTGTTGAATGCACACAGCTAGCTGGAGCTATTAGCCGATGCTTTAGTGGGAGAAAGGCTACAGAGCTAATGCTAGAAAGCCGGCTAACCCGCGTAAGCTAGCCAGGCAAGAGAAGCAGCTTCAGCCGAGCAGAGAATGGAGGGAAAACTGCAAAGAGAAATGGCGGGTTAATACAACATGCACGACGTCACCACGTCAACAAACTCCACCTCTGATAATGTCCCGCATTGCTGTGTAAATATTTACAAATACGTTGACTTGTTAGGTTTTTTTTAAATCATGTTGGTCTTTTGTGACTGTGTATTGAGATGCATTTAATAGTTGAGGTGCTCTTCAAAGTTTGGGAGTCATAGCTGTTGCTTAATTGTTTGTTTTTTCTTTCACGTGTAATTCAATTGTTGAGATGCAAACGTGATTTAGAGTGCTCAGATGTAAACCTGCTGGTTGTAGAGAAACCTAGAGATTTTTTTTTTTTTACAGTGATGGTGATGACAAGTAGGTGACATCTGCAGGCCAATTTAGACATTTGCTATCTGAAACCAAGAGGGGAAACTACTCTGTTTTTCTAAAGTTATGTAAGGTGCATGATTGTAAATATAGAACATAAGATTTATATCTTTAAAGAAGAAATTTGTATGTGAGTTTAAGATAGTGTTGCACCGATAACTTAGCAGTATCGGCGCTGACACTGGCTCTTCCACGCAGTATCGGTATCGGCAATAGAGCGGCGATACCATGAAGCTTATTGACTAAATGGCTGCACGTGTTTCTGCATTGTGGCAATTTTTATTTTTTTATAGCTCTGAAACTTTTTAATGTGCAGTTACTCAACCAGTAAATGGTGTTCTTTCAAGGTTACTATATCTTATTCAAAAAAGTGGAAGACTATAAATATCAGAATTTATAGCCATATATCAAGCATTTAAGTCAGAGTTAGTATCTGTATCGGTACTCTGTATCAGCAGATACCTGAAAAGCTGGTATCGGTATCGGTAAGGATAAAGTGGTATCGGTGCATCCCTAGTTTAAGATACTGCAAAATAAACTAAAAGTTTGTGTCAAAGACATCTGTGTGGGATTGCAGATGTATCTACTATATTTAACATGCCAACCTGCTACCCCTGTCTTGTTATACCACTTTGTTACCTTAAGAGGTGATAGTGAGTCACTGTCAACAGCTTTGAGTCGAGTCAGTCCAACATGAGAGGATAAAGGAGTAGCACTTCTGCCCCGGCGACTTTTCTGTTTATAAATCATGTTAAAGGTTCTGCTCCCGGTTAGATCATTTCTAAGGACGTGAAGCCCAAGTGACTGTAAAAAAGTGACTGTTTTCACCAAGAAATCATGACTAGCAGCAAACAATAGAAGTTGTATAAACAGAAGCAGATTGAGAGTTAGCGTTGGTGCCGGTGAGGGCAGGGATGAAGTTTGTTGCTGAACGTTGCTTCTAGACTGGTAAGGAGTGAAGAGGAAGGATGAGGGACTGTGCAATTCTGGTGCTATGTTGCCCCTCATTGTTTTGAGTATGAGTTGGGCAGGTTGTGTCGTCTTCTGTATTGGTACATACAGTCCATTTATTGAAACTATCCTGCAAGAACAACCTATATTGAAATTCATGTTAATGTTCCACTTCTGGTTGCTTTTCAGAATGAGAGGGCAGTCAGAGCCAGTCATTTTAGATCGGTCTTAAAAGCACACTAACGAAAACAGCCTGTTTCATTCTAAAGCGGAAAGAAATTTTGAAATAGTGAAATACAAGAAAAATGCAGGTTAATGCACTTGGAATAACTACAGTGTATGTGAAGTGCTGTTTCAAATAAAACAGTCCTCTAAACTATATTACAGCATCTCAGGGAGCGTTTCATGTAATAGGTTTCTTCAAGGGAGAATAAAGGGAGGCTTTAAATCAGTCCCAGTGCCTGTCCAAAAATACATACTGACATACTGAACTACTGAATGCACAACTATTTTGGCAAACTGTTTAGTGATGCCGTTTTTGACGCATCCCTTGTGACCCATGTTTTTTCCCCTCACTTTGCACTCTTGACAGACGTCTGGTTTCTGCCACCACTTCTGTGAACATTTCTGACTTGTTAACAGATTAACTGATGCAACCTTTTCAATGCAGGTTTTAAGATTACAACAACCCAATTGTTTTACAATTTACAACAAAAGCATCACCTATTAGGAAGACTATTTTTGTAAAATGCTTCATTGCTGTGAGATGCTTATTGCACTGTGTACAAAAAATATAGAAATGCAAATAAAGGCATTTTATCTGAATATAATAATTTGTACATTCCGTAAGTCCCTTTGAATAAGAACATCTGCTTAATGTGATAAATGTAAATGAACTGAATGTCGTGTTTCTTCCTCTGCAGCAACCAATCAGTGGTTTATTCCAGCTGTCCGGGGTGATGTTCCACCGGGATGTGCTGCTTATGGGTTTGTGTGTGATGGCACACGGTTGCTGGTGTTTGGAGGCATGGTGGAATATGGAAAGTACAGCAACGATTTATATGAACTACAGGTAAGTCTGTCATGACTATAAATTTGTGAGGTCTAGTTTTTATTATGGAACTGTTCATTAGGCTGTATGTTCTTGTACACTTATGAAAGTTTCATACCCCAGATCGAATTAATTGTTCTGTGGATTTTTTAAATGAGCATGTCAGATGTTCCTACAATATGGTAACAAGACAAAATCAGCAAAGCCTGTAATCAGACTGGGGTTGTTTATAGTACTATATGTCAATCTTGTATTTAATTCCTGCAGTGCTACTGTTTTCTTTAGGGTCACTATAGCTTTGCTATTTGCGTGCAAAATATTTAATTATTCTCATTTTTCTTATGCTGCAGTTGTGGTTCATATGCAAATTATGCTCCAGGATTTTTTTCTGTTGCTTCAGTGTAAAGGATAAAGTAATAAATTATAGTTTGCCAGACTGCCGGTCTATTATTAGGAGTTAGTAGGTTAAATCTCCCCACTTTTTAATATGTTAATACCATGTTGATTAATGTAGTATATAATAATAGAAGCTTTTATAATTTTGAGAATGTCAGTTTTAATATGAGAACAATCAATTGTTCTCACTGCATCTCTCAGAGGGCACTTTTAATGTGTAGAAGCAATTATTCTAGTAATTAAACATCAGATCTTTTTATTCACATATTTTGTGTTGCCTCTTCTTGGTGTATTTAAAAGGACCTGCTTTATTTGGGACCTGTGTGATGCTTTTTACAGGCCAGCAGATGGGAGTGGAAACGGCTGAAGCCTAAAGCTCCAAAGAATGGCCCGCCCCCTTGTCCCCGCCTGGGTCACAGCTTCTCCCTGGTGGGAAACAAATGCTACCTGTTTGGAGGCCTTGCAAATGACAGTGAGGATCCCAAAAACAATATTCCAAGGTAAGCAGTCGATTTAAAGCATGTTAAAGGTAGTTTTCCCATTTTATACGTTCTTTACATTTCACTGCACTACAGTGGTCCGGAGTCATACGATTTAGATTGACAGAGATAGCATTCCATGTAGCTTGTGGTATTTTAAATGAAATCAAGATCCCCTCTCTTCCCTCCACACAGATACCTAAACGACCTATACACACTCGAGCTGCGCCCTGGCTCCAACGTAACCGGCTGGGACATCCCCATCACATACGGTGTGCTGCCTCCGCCTCGTGAGAGCCACACTGCAGTGGTCTACACAGAGAAAACTTCTAAAAAGTCCCGGCTCGTCATCTACGGAGGCATGAGTGGCTGCCGGCTCGGGGACCTCTGGACATTAGACATAGGTGAGAGGATGTGATGAATGAAATGAGTCTGGTTTGATTACACTTAAGCAGTGTATAGTCTTGAACACTGGACACTTTTAATATTATACATATAAGAGTAAATAAGTAAAGAAGAAACTTGGAACTTAAAATGTCTTATTAGAGAGTGATTTATTCAAGTTGAAGCCGGTTATTTGCCTTTTTTTTTTTTTTTTTTTTTTTTTATTGCTCAGATTTAACTTATTGCGCTAATACAATAAACATAGGGTCTCAGATTCCAATACGTTTGAGACCGACCCAGAACATGTCAGGTTACATGCAGATCTGTCACATGCTTTAATAATCTCTGTGTAGCTGAGAAAATTAGAATTTGTGTAAATAAGTTGCATGGTATGTTAGACTAAAGCAGTCCTAAGCTGGGACATACAGAAGAAGAATTAATGCAAACTAATGCCCACTCACACCAATCCTTGCAAAGTTTTCTGCTCCTCCCAGCTTGTTTTAATTCTAATTCTTAAATTATTCTATATTATCACATTTGGTGTAGATACTTGAAATCCCTACTCTTATGTTTAGGATATCAATGTTCCATTGGCGTTGATTTGGGAGGTAAACAAGGAAAATGTGAAATTCAGATAGGATAAAATGAGATTTTCTTTAGGCTGGCACAGCTTAATTCATTGGACAGCTACTCTATTGGTTGATCTTTTTGAATGAGTGTTTTTTTTTTATTATTTATTTATTTATTTTTAAATAATTGTTTACTTTGTTAATCTTTAGACTCCATAGGAATTTTCTTGGTAAACCAGATCTCTGGTGATCATTGGTTTTTAAGAAATCTTTCTTAAATAAATCCTTTGTCTTGCAGACACGCTGACCTGGAACAAGCCTGCCATCAGTGGGACTGCTCCTCTCCCTCGCAGCCTTCACTCGGCCACGACTATCACAAACAAGTGAGTGTTTTTTCTCGGTAAAAACTCACATATGTATAACACTGTGCTTCGCAGGTGTTGGTAATGAATAGAGGTAACGTTACTGGTTTAATGTCTGCACCACATTTGAGCTCTGCTATACAGAGCAGACCTACTTATTTAATGCATGAGATCATCCCTCTTGCTTTATGCAGTGTTTTATTGCTGTATCACTAGTTTTTAGGTAACTGTCCTCATTGCCATCTGTCTCTAGGATGTATGTGTTTGGCGGGTGGGTGCCCTTGGTGATGGATGACGTAAAAGTGGCTACGCATGAGAAGGAATGGAAGTGCACAAACACACTGGCTTGCCTAAACCTTGGTAGGTCTTCAGCGTACTTTAGCAACAGTAGGAAAACGGCTGACTGTAATACATGAAGCATGCGACAAGCCTCCTGAAAATTGGTTGTAGTGTTTTAATGCTACTTTATTTATTTGTATGTTGTGTTCATGTGTTTAATTTTGTTTCTTCTTTCAGACACAATGACGTGGGAGTCCATTTTAATGGACACTCTGGAAGACAACATCCCGAGGGCCAGAGCTGGCCACTGCTCCGTGGCAATTAATTCCAGATTGTATGTCTGGAGTGGCAGGGATGGCTACCGCAAGGCTTGGAACAACCAGGTGTGCTGCAAAGACCTCTGGTACCTTGAGACAGGTGAGTTCAACTAGCTGAACTGTTCTAGTTTAACCAAAAAAATTAATGTCACTGTTTTTGTGTTGATAGCACATTATTAGTACTATTGAACCTTTATGAGTTTAAAGTTTTCAGTTTTTTATACTAAGCCTATTGTGGTTCTTTTTGTTCTTATCCCAAACATGCAATTTAATACATATATACACTAGGGCTGGGTATCGCCTCTGATTTCCCTGATTAATTCGATCCCGATTCACAAGGTCCCAATTCAATTCGATTTCCGATTCTATTAAATTCAAAATAGATTCATTTAGGGATATTTCAGTTACAATAATATGTTTTGTTTGAGTATAAAAAGAGATTTTCAGGAACTAATGTGGTAAATGTACAAGGAACACTCAACCTACCATTACTAAAAACATTATTGTTTATATGTTTATATACCGTCATGGTTTCTGAATTCTGGAATGCTAATTTTAAAGGTCGATCTCGGGTTTATACGAATCGATATAGGATTATTCAAATAAAGGTCGATTTAAATCGAAAACTCGATTTTTTTAAACACACCTCTAATATACACAATTTATTGCAAATAAGCTTTGCCGATTTTGTGTCCTCACTGTAAATATTTAATATTATTAAAGAAAAAAGTCACAAGTAGCTATTTGCTTCTCGTTTATTGCTATAACTGTTAAATATCTTAACATTCCCCAGACCGTCCCCATGCACCTTCGCGGGTGCAGCTGGTCCGTGCCAACACCAGCTCCCTGGAAGTGAGCTGGGGGGCAGTGCCCACCGCTGACACCTACCTGCTGCAGCTGCAGAAATATGACATCCCTGCCGCAACAGCAGCCACCTCTCCGAACGTCGCTCCCGCTTCCTCCCTACCAGCCAACTCTCCCAAGAGCCCAGCCCCAGCTGCTGCTGCCCCAGCCTCACAAAGCATGCCCCTCACGGGTGTGACACTTGTACCACAGACTCCTTCACCCACAACTTCCATGCCTGGCAGCCCCCTAGCTGCAGCCTCACCCCGGGGTCCAGGTAAATCTAAATTAATGACACACAGCTGTACAAGTTAATGTCTGTGGCCATGGTGGTCAACGTGTATATGTTAATGAAATCGTTTAACCTTTCCTTTCTTGTTAAACTATAATAAATTCATGTTACAAACACTGCTTATTTGCTTGATTTCTCTGGTCTGTTTTTGCTTATGCCTTTTGTAGTAGAAGTTTATTATAATCTTATTTCCTTTTTTTTTTTTTTTGCAGCTATTCTGAAAGTGGCTGCTCCTCAGTCGACTGCTGGGACTTCAATTGTCACTGTACGTCAAGCTAATCAAGTTGGGAAGTCCCCAGTCACTGTTACATCTCTTCCTGCTGGAGTTCGCATGGTTGTCCCTGCGCAGAGCACTCAGGGAACGGTATGTGGTCGTTTGTATTATTTTTAAATTAACCTAATTGTGTTGGCAGTGTACTTTTAAATGAGGAAAGTTTGAAGCAAACGTACCTCTTTTTGCACCAGCTGTTAAACCAATTGCCTAATCATTGTATAGGGTGCATCTGAAATCGCCTACTCAGTAGGTACTAGATTAGAGTCAGTACGTACTGCTCGAGCGGCAGACTAGTAGGTAATTTCAGTAGGTAAGTTTTAGTGGCCATACAAGCTCGGATGTACTACATCCGCCATATTGCCAGCGTCCTGTGACGCAAGACGTCAGACCACCACCGTAAAAGTCCTGCTATTCATTTAAAAGCTTAGTTTCTGACAGATTCGGATCTTTTTGTGACACTGGGCTGCGTTTTTGTCTGAATATGTTCGCACAAGCTGTCACGCTGTAGCTCAGAGAAGATTAAACGGGAGGAATGCAATCATTGTTTATCTCAGCAGTAGCGCTTAGTTCTGTTGCGGCAGTTCACTAGCCGTAGCTACGTACACACAGCCGACGTTCAGCTTTTCACTGTTTTTTTCCTCTGCTTTGAATTCATCCGTGGCTTCAGGTGAATCATGGGATAGCGCAGTGTGCTGTGTTCGCCCACATAAAAATGGCTCCTGATTCAGTAGGTCCTTCAGGTACCGTTCGCCTACTACTCGATGCCTACTAAGTAATCTGACACACTAGCCGCGCTCGCCCACTGATTTCACTACTGAGTAGTAGGTGATTTCAGACACTCCCATCTAGTGTTGATGCTTAGTATCAGACATATACACCAAATATTTTTAGTACTGTGCATTCAACAATAGATATTTTGTTGTTTAAGATTTGGTGCCAAGCTTATTTGTCACATTTGATGCTTGTTCTATGACACTATGCGTAAACCTCTATACTGGTTTCTTTATATGTTCTTTCTTACCAGTCGTATTTATTGCTAAATTATGTTTTACCTCTCATCCTCCTGTAGCCAATTGGCAGCAGCCCGCAGATGAGTGGCATGGCCGCCCTGGCTGCCGCTGCAGCCGCTACGCAAAAGATACCACCCTCTTCTACAGCAACTGTGCTGAATGTTCCAGCGGGAGCCACCATCGTCAAGACTGTTGCTGTGACTCCGGGCTCCACAACCTTACCAGCTACTGTGAAAATGGCTTCGCCCGTGATGGTAAGTGCCGTACAGGGTCAGTGGGTCTGTTGTGTAAATTGAAAAACATTGTCTGATCTTTAGCGTCCTCTGTTCTGTCCTTTGAACTTGTGTGTAATGTCATCAAATGTTCCTTTCGCCAGGTGAGCAACCCAGCAACCCGCATGCTGAAGACGGCCGCTGCCCAGGTTGGGACATCGACCATCTCTACTCCCAATACCCCAACCCGACCCATCATTACTGTTCACAAATCAGGCACTGTGACGGTAGCCCAGCAGGCCCAGGTGGTCACTACAGTGGTTGGTGGTGTCACCAAAACGATTACCCTTGTCAAGAGCCCACTCACTGTTGGCAGTGGCGGAACTCTGGTATGAATGATTTTAAGCAGTGCTGAGCTTATTTGAAAGCGAAAGAGTCTCTCTTAAATATTAATTTATTAAAAGTTTTTTGGGGGTCCTCTTCTGTGCTCAGATTTCTAGCCTGGGGAAGGTGATGTCGGTGGTCCAGACCAAACCTGTCCAGACATCTGCAGTAACTGGTCAAGCTGGTAGCAGCCCTGTCACTCAAATCATACAGGTAAGCACAGCAGGCCCTACAGTGTAACTGATTTTTATTAGAATTATTTTGTTTTTAAACACTTGGAATAGGTGCTAAATGCTACGAATTGAAAATACTACAAAGATCGGATTACTTGAGAAGCTAAGATGTGCTTACAATGACTTAATTACAATTAAATAATGTTTTTGAGAATTATTATAGTAATTATTGGTAACAATGTTGTTGTTTTTTACCTTTTTCGTTTCTTTTTCATGCTTTTTTTTTTTTTGGCTTGTTGTTGTTGTTATTGACTTGTTCGTCTTATATGCTTTTAACATTGATCTCCCAGACAAAGGGTCCACTACCTGCAGGCACCATCCTGAAGCTGGTCACCTCTGCAGATGGCAAACCCACCACTATTATCACAACCACACAGGCAGGTGGCGCTGGCACCAAACCCACCATCCTGGGGATTAGTGGAGTCTCCCCAAGCACAACCACAAAACCTGGCACCACAATCATCAAAACCATCCCAATGTCTGCCATTCAGCAGGGAGCTGCAGGTCTGTTTTGATCAAATGTCGTTTTTATTTTTTTAAATAATATTAAAAGCATGTTGGTCCAAAATAGATGTCTCTAAACCAGTTTACTTTTCAGTTTCCTGGTTTGTAGTGTTTTCCCCCTTACTCATTTCTTATTGCTCTTGGCAGGTGCTGCCAGTAGTCCTGGCCTAAAGTCTCCTATAACCATCATCACCACCAAGATGGTAACACCTGGCACTGGCACGCCAGGCAAAATCATTACAGCTGTACCGAAACTGACCACGGGAGCTGGACAGCAGGGGGTGACTCAGGTATCCATCGCAGTCGAAAAGCCATTTATTTGGAAATTAGATGTTTTATCGGTTATTAAAGACTTGTTTCTTTGGTATCTCCCTTTAGGTGGTGTTGAAAGGGGCGCCTGGTCAACCTGGCACTATTCTGCGCACTGTCCCTATGGGGGGCGTGCGCCTTGTTTCCCCTGGTACTGTTTCTGCTGTCAAACCCACGGTTACCACACTAGTGGTCAAAGGCACCACAGGTATGGATGTAATCCAATTTGCCTATAGACATGTTAAATTTATGTAAATTGTGTTCTTATGCACTGGCTAAACATTGTAATTTTAAAATGCATAAATAAATTTATTACATATACTGTTTTGTTTATCTCACTTGGTGTAGGAGTCACTACTCTTGGTACCGTGACTGGTTCCACCAGCCTGGCAGGGGCCAATGTTGTGTCTTCCAATGCTAGCCTGGCTACTCCTATAACCACCCTGGGTACCATCGCCACACTTTCCAACCAAGTTATCACCCCCTCAGCCATCACAGTGTCTGCAGCTCAAACAAGCCTGACAACTGCGTCCTCTGTGGCCTTGCAGGTAACACGCACTTCTGTTGTCTTGTCCTTTCCTTGTTTACATATTGTGACTGTTACTTATTGTAAAATGTCTGTTGTAAAGCAAATACTCTGATGCTTGTTTACCATACACCCAACTTTCTCTTCTGCTCTGTTATTATAAATGATTTTCCACACGTAGGCAGCTGCTCAACCAACTCAGGTGACTCTGATTAGCACCCCTAGTGGTGTGGAGGCACAACCTGTACAGGATCTTCCTGTCTCTATTCTGGCATCTCCCACGTCTGAGCAGCCCTCCTCTACGGGAGCAGAAGCCAGTGATGCCCCAGGCGAAGTGACTCTGGTCTGCTCCAACCCACCCTGCGAGACTCATGAAACCGGAACCACCAACACCGCCACTGTGGCTGCTGCCAAGATATGTTCTAACCCCCCTTGTGAGACACACGTGACCGGAACTACCAACACGACAACCACGGCCTCGTCCAACATGGGACGTGTGCAGCAGGTGTGCAGCAATCCTCCATCAGAAACACATGAAACGGGCACCACGAACACAGCCACTACTGCCAGCTGCAGCATGGGCTCTAGGGAAACAGGCATTGTCGATAGTACGACAGCGTCCCAACAGCCCACTGGGACCTCATCTGCCAGTACACTTCCGTCTCCAGTTTGTTCGAATCCTCCTGGCGAGACACATGAGACAGGAACCACCAGCACTGCCACTGTTGCAGTAACAGGAAGCGTCCAGCAGGTGTGCTCCAACCCACACCGTGAGACTCATGAAACAGGCACCACCAACACACCCACGCAAGCTTCCTCAAATATGGGCAGTGGACAGACCAACACCGTACAAAGAGCATGTTCTAACCCACCCTGTGAGACCCACGAAACAGGCACTACCAACACACCCACACAGGCTTCCTCAAGTATGGGCAGTGGACAGAGCAACACCGTACAGAGAGTGTGCTCTAACCCACCCTGTGAGACCCACGAGACGGGCACCACCAACACGCCCACCCAGGCTTCATCCACCATCGGAGCTGTGCAGAACGGCACAGTGCAAAGAGTGTGTTCCAATCCACCCTGCGAAACTCATGAGACAGGAACCACCAACACAGCCACTACTGCCACCAGCAGCTTGGAATCAGCCGAAGGCACAGGCATGTGTGATTTACATATCTGATCATGAGTTAGCAATATAGTGTAAGCTAAGTTAAGAATCTAGCAACAAAAGAATATTCTTGTTTGACTTTGTAAGCAAGAATCTTAGAGTTGGGGCTGTGACAATGTGGTGGGGTTTTTTTAAGAATAGTTTTTTATTCTTAAATTTGGAATAATAAGACACTGTGCTTGGTGACTTTGAGTACTGTTATCACCATTTTGTCATTTGGTAAAGCAAGGCCACATTGATACTGGTGCTGTGTATTGGCAAGAACCTGGCAATACAATATGTGTTGTGATACAGCGGTAACGATGGAATATATCGCAATATACTGAGAGATTGCAAGCAAAGTAATATATTGTGATTTTTAAAGTCCTACAATTAAAGCACACCGCTATATGAACAGCTTTACCAATGCTTACAATAGCATTGCGCCCTTGTGCTGCTTGTTTATGTTGGAGTGGAGCTGAAAATGGATTACAACACTGCCATCTAGTGGTCAGAGATTTAAACGCAACACACAATGATTCACTGTCTGCCAGGAATCTGTGTATCAATACTGTAAATCATAATATCCCAATATTCAATATTTTTTACACCCCTAATTGATATGGCAGAAAGACAAAGCAGATAATAATGCTTAAAATGTATACAGAGAACGGCAGCCTGTCTGAGTTTCAGCTCATCAACAGAGCTGTTAACAAAGTTGTAAACTTATACCAAGTGTGATTAATGACATTGAATCAACTTGCCTGTAAAATAAATAAAAAATAATAATTGTGATGGTAATGATCTCAACCTTGTGTTAGGCATCACATTACCTTGGGAACGACGTTATTGTCACAGCCCTGCTTTGAGTCTGAGCGTTTGAGGTTTGTGAAGTATGTTCAGTTCAGTGAGACTGTAATATTCTTGCAGCTCAACAAAGTGCTGAAGGACAAGAAGACAGTGGCACCAGTGTTGAGGCAACTTCTTCTACAGAGCCTGCCAATCCCACAATCCAGAGCAGAGCTGTTACCACTGTGACCCAGGCTACACCAACCCCAGGGCCATCTGTCCCAGTAAGGCTTGATCTGTTTTCAAATACTGTATTCAACTATCTTAAAATTGTTTACTTTGGTTTTGTGTGCCTGCTATAGCGCTCCTTGTCATGTTCATGGAAGACTTATAATTAGCGAATGAGTTGAATTGTAGAATTTGTTGCTGAAGAGGGTGCAAGCTGCAACAATATGCAGTGGACAGCTACCCCTGTGCTAGTATTATAAAACATTGTCTAATTAAGAAATGCCCTCAGACTAAACCATTCCTCTTAGCATTATGTTGCAGAAAGGTTTCCTGAAAAGATTGTGTTTGCAGTTCTTCTCATTTTCCCACTAAAAAATGTACAGTTCTCATGCTTTTGGCTCTGATACTGCCCCTGTAGGAGATCTCCTCCATGGCAGGCTCTGCTGCCATAGTCGAGGCCTCAGGTCAAGGTGAGGCCGAGGCAATGGAACAGGGTGACTCTGAAGCAGTGGCAACAGGTGAGGAGCCCATGCAGACCGAAGGCGAGCTGGGCGAAGAGGGCACCGTCAGGGTTGTTGCTATTGAAGAAGGTTCGGCTGGTGAGGCGGGAACCATGCTGCAGGTCCATGTTGCCATGGAGGCACAGCCTGGTCAAGGCGAACAGGCTGAGGTACGTTGTGGAATTTGTGGTGTTCTAATTACCCTATATCTCCTATACAATGTGTTTAATATACATTTGCAAGTCTATATATTAGTTTTACATGTAAATTAAGTAACAGTACAACTAATGTGATTTCTAGACTGTTTTGATGCTGTGGATAATATACTAGCAAAAAAGTTGTCAACCTTATACTATATTGATATATGCAAGGAAGCCTTTTCAGAAGCGTTGGGTGTCAAATAAACTTTTAACTGTGGGTGGGCAGTGTGGCCCCTTTCTGAACACTGTGTGAGCTAACCTTGCCATGAGGCTTAAGAAGTTGATTTCAGTAGATGTATGTCGGTCACCTAATTACCGTGGTTTGTGTGCGCAGATGGAGCAAGGTGGAGAGGGCGAGGAGGCTGTGGGTTTGGCAGGGCAGGACTCTGAGGCTTTGGCGCTACCGCAAGAGCTGATGTCTGCCGAGGGACAGCCCACTACATTGATGGTCACGGGACTGACCCCCGAGGAACTGGCAGTCACTGCAGCGGCAGAAGCTGCTGCTCAGGCTGCAGCCACAGAGGAGGCCCAGGCCCTCGCCATACAGGCTGTGCTGCAGGCAGCCCAACAGGCTGTGCTCAGTGAGTGATTGCAGGCTATAATAAAACATACAGCAAGCTGTACACGTAACCTGACCCTTTAGCTCTTTCAGCAAAAACCTTTTCAAGTAAATTTATGATCTGTGCTTCTATTTTTATTTTATTTTTATTTTTTTTTAATGCTTGTCCTTTCTAACTGTCCCACATGTGCTTAAATTTTTCTCTTAGATGAAGGGGATGCTGGGCAGGATGGTCAGCAGGCAACCACCATCCCCATTGTGCTGACGCAGCAGGAATTGGCTGCTCTTGTCCAGCAGCAGCAGCAGCTGCAGGAGGCCCAAGCTGCAGCAGCTGCTGCCCAGCAGCTTGCGGCCGATTCAGCCTCCGCGGCTTTGCCAACCGAAGGCCTCGCCCCTGCAGACAGCCTCAATGACCCCACGTCTGAGAGCAATGGCCACGAGATGGCTGCTTCTGCTGTTGTCACCGGAGCTGTGGCTCGACTTCTTCCCAGCACCACTGCAGAGAGTAAGCTAATAAACAGGAGTAATAATAGATTCAGGGCCGAATGATGTTACAGCTAATTCTGTTGGTTACTGTTAAAATTGCCTACAATGCTAATGCCACTTTAATTATTGTGACTTGGTTATTAGTATTTCATTTACAGCGTTTAAGTTACAGCTACTGCAAGTCTAATTAGATTTAATTATATAGATACTGTTCGTTAGTGACTAGGTGTAGTAAAGTGACTTAACTGTCCTGCCTGACCTGTGTTATATGCTTGCTCTTGCAGCTTTGGCTCCATCAAGTACGTTCGCCCCGTCCCAGCCAATGGCTGTGGCCAGCCCTGCTAAGATGCAAGCAGCTACTGCTCTTACTGAGGTGGCCAATGGTATAGAATCTGCAGCTGGGGTGAGCTCACTAATTATTAAATATATGTTGTCAGAGATGTTGTAGTATATGCCAAAGATGTCTGAACAGCTTTTTTTCCCCTCTCTTGCTTTTATTTCTTTGATCGTAAATAGAAGCAAGGTGCGCCCCCTGCAGTTGTAAAACCTCCAATAAAGAAGGAAAATCAGTGGTTTGATGTTGGAATTGTCAAGGTGACCAACATGGTCGTCACACATTATTACATGCCAGCAGATGATTCAGAGGTTACTGATGTAAGTAAGATCTCTTTGGTTACATTCAAGTTAAGCAGTGCCTTATGAATTGATTAGTGAATAATGAAAATTTAATTAAATAGACCCAACAGCTTGAAATAAAGCCTCTTTGCATTGTCTTGCTTGAAACTTAGGAATGTTTTTACATCTGTTAATTTTCTGTTTTTGAGATACAAGGATTGCAGTAATTTGCAGTAATTAATAAATCCATTAACAGTAGTGGTAAGTGAGGTTTTAACATGGCCCTGCTATGTGCTGTGTTGCAGGATGATTCTGGAACCATGCCAGATTACAGTCAGATGAAGAAAGTAGAGCTTTCTCCTGGCACAGCGTACAAGTTCCGTGTGGCTGGCATTAACACTTGCGGTCGTGGAACCTTCTCTGAAGTGTCGGCCTTCAAAACATGTCTACCTGGGTTCCCTGGAGCACCGTGTGCCATTAAGATCAGCAAGGTGAGAACCATTGGCCACCTGTCTCTTTTTTTCTTCTGTATGCCTGTATGTTTCACACAATTTCACTTGCTTATGTATTTTGCTCTGCTTTGTTTCTCAGAGCCCAGACGGTGCTCACCTCACATGGGAGCCTCCATCAGTAACGTCAGGGAAGATTATTGAGTATTCGGTCTACCTGGCCATCCAGAGCTCGCAGACAACCGAGGCCAAAGCATCTGCACCCGCGCAGCTGGCTTTCATGCGTGTCTACTGTGGGCCCAACCCCTCTTGCCTGGTTCAGACCTCCAGCTTGTCCAACGCCCACATTGACTACACCACCAAACCTGCAATTATCTTCCGCATCGCAGCTCGCAATGAGAAAGGCTACGGCCCTGCTACGCAAGTCAGGTGGCTGCAAGGTATGTAAGGAAATATGACTTGGCCTTTTAACACTGGCTTATAATTTGTCCTAGTTTTGAAACATTGGCTGTTTCTCAACACCAAGATTGCGTAAATTGGACTTGTCTTGTTGCGGGGAAACTGATTAGATGTGTTTTGTTATTGCTGCACTTGCTGTTGTGCAGTAGTAATCCAGCTGATTACGACCAGCGTTAAAATCCTACATCTCATGGTCTGTATACTCAACCACAGCGAATGCAGAGTATTTCCGTTTCTCATGGGCAAGTTGACGTGTCCTCGGCCCCTGACAATGGAGCAAAAACACTTTTGGGTAATTGAACTGTCCTTGGTACATGCATTCCGGTACTCAAGAATGCAGCTTGGGCAATGGAATATGATTGCAAGCAAGAACATGAGGACGGCAGAGCACACAAGAATTCATGTTGAGAAACCGCCATTGTTTTGAAGTTAAACCAGAATTGGCATCTGCTTTAGCCAAATAATGGAAATGCAGACTTACAGAGGAAAACAAAACATATTTTGCCCTCTGAAACTCTAAAACAGTGCTGTGGCCCTTTAGGGTCTGAGTTTTAGAACTTAAATGTGACCCATGATCAGCATTTTAGAAGCCAGTAATGTTATTGCTTGATTACAGAAACCAGTAAGGATGGATCTGCTGCCAAACCTGCAGTAAAGAGACCGGTCTCATCTCCTGATGTGTGAGTAGCTCCGCAGTCTTTCTAATAGAGTCCATGAATTTTACACTGCAAATATAATACTACCACTAAAGCTTTGAAGAAAAGTACATTTTGCAGAGCAGCATGGGTCACCAGATTGTAATCAATCAGAGGTGCAACTCATTCGCAGTACAATGTAAATGACCTGTCCCATGAATAGTTGAAAAGAGATTTATATATTTAAAAAAAAATATTAGAGAGTTCTCGTTAGGGCTGCATGGGTTTGAATCTCATATGTCCCATCCAGGGATGTTTAAATTGAAAATATTAGGTTTTTACATAGCTTTCACATTTAGGTAACATGTAGTATAAAAATATAGCCTTTTGTCAGAACTTGAAAGTTGATTAACGTGTAATTCTATGAACTTGGCATCATATCATAATGCCTGGTCTTGTACAGCATCTCTTTTTAGAGTCTTTTAAAAAATTGTGACCTGTACACTTGTTCCTTGGTAGTTTGCTTTGACAGAGTTCAAGATTTTCCATGTTATATGTGTAGTATAATATATATATTTTTGTTTTCACCCATCATTATTCTCTCGCTACAATACCCACCCTGCAGTACCCAAATATGTCATGCAACTACTAATGGAGGTAAATGAATAAAGAGAAATAAGATAAGAATTTTTTATAAGATAATCAATCCTTTTGTTAGTCCCACAGTTGAGAAATTTAGTGTTACAGCAGCATATGGATAGCAAGTCACATAGATAGATAAACAGTACAGTATATACAAAATATATAAAACAATATAAATAATAAAAAGTCAAGAACTCTTAATATATTTACAAATAAGTGCACGTTGCCTCTTAATTGCAGAGGGGGAATGGAAAAGTCTTATCTTCTGTAAACGTGTAAAGTTAAATGTGTATGTGATCTGCTGGGAGCTGTGCTTGTTGTAGAGTATTCTTTCTGAATTGGCCAGGCAGCAATAAAAACAGGCCATTCTTAACTTTCCAACCCAAACAAATGAAGTAGTAACCTCAGATTTAACATTTTGGTCATTTGATGTGAACATTTTTTTCCCCTGTTATCAGTTATTGAGTTACTGTAAAGCCTGGATAAACCAGCATTGCGCTCAGGGGGTGGATTTTAGGTCTTTCTCGTGTATATAAGTAGCTGCCGGAGCATAAATGACACATTTTAGTCAAAGATGACTGTTATAATAACCTACTGCGTGTTTCTCTGTTGCAGGAAAGGTATTGGTGTAAAAAAGGCCCGAGCTGACCAGTGAAAAAGCTCCTCATGCCATTTACCCCTCCCCTCCCCTCCCCCCCTGAGATGAAGACCCATGACTGAACTCCTCCTCTTCCTGCTGAACGCCCTCTTCCTAGGCCACACCCCTACCGCTCACTACTTCATGAGATGGCAACAAAAAATAAAAAAACGAAAGAAAGAAAGAAAAATCAAGATCATCTATTTGTGCCCTACCCCAGTCATCACTGAACGTTCTGGTGCCATGGACGCCTTATCTTTCCTTTTTTTATTTTATTATTATTATTATTATTTTTTGTGTTGTAAATGTGTCTTCTTCAGACAAACAGTTAAAAGCACATAGGTTTGCTTTTCCTGGCAATTTTGTGTGACAAATTTTCAATGGCAGCATTTAGTCAAGTTAACTGTATTGATCGTTTCCGTAGTTCAGATACTTTCCTTCCTTCATGTTTTTATTTTAGCTTATTTCAAAACAAGCAATAGATAAAGAAGAAAAAAAACAACAACAATAACTTCGCTCTTCTGTGAGTTGGTCCCCCACCACCCTCCCCTCCCTTCTGTTTATTTTTTTATTTTATTGGTTTTGTTTTTGGCAAGTTTGTATATTTCAGTTGGGCACAGACAGAAGATGGAAGGAGACTGAACGGAGGGAGAGAGCAGACAACGAAGTTTCACCTGGAACATCTATCGAGAGATAGAGGGGGAAAACACAACGCAGCACTTGGTGACGCTTCTGAGGAAAAGACTTCATTTTAAAGACAAACCTGTAATTGTACATTCAGTCTGAGTTCAGTAGCCCGTTATTACATCACTGTGTCTTCATACATTGCCGAGAGGGACGGATTAAAGGAACTGTGTACCATTTTGTACCGAAGATGTTAAAGGACTCTTGTAGATGGAGAGGCATATGACTTTTTTTGGCATTGCATCGAAAAAACATCTTGTATAAAGGAAGAGGAAAAGGAAAAAAATCCCAAAAACAGTAAGCAGTGATGCAGAAGCTCTGTACGTGGTTTATTTTTGTATTTTTTGTTTTTCTTTTCTCTCCTTTTTTTTTAAAAAAAACAACCCCTTTCTCTCCCACCCGTATTGTGTATGTGTGCATCAGCGCAGTTTTAAAACTTGCTTCCAGCTCATTCCTGTCGTCTGCGTGTGCTTGTGGGATTGTGTGGCGGCTTGTCCGAGCGCCACAGTATTTTTTATGTCCCATGTTGAGTATTTCAAAAACGGTGGTTCAGAAATTGAACTTGGAAGTGAACTTTTTGTACTCATTCTGGAGACAGACGACCCCCCCCCTCAAAAACAAGCTTGAGAATACCTAATAAAATGACTTTTATTTTGGCTTTTTTGTTTGGTTTTTGTTTCGTTTTGTTAGCTTCCTCCCTTCTTGTATATTGTTGGACATTTAAAGGAGCCCTGTTCCAGGATTAATGCTTATGTTCCCGTTCATAATCCCCCCCTTTCCTGTTAGCCTTTCGCTAGTCCGTAGTTTATGTAAAAAAACAAAAAAAATACTTTCTGTGAATTTATAATTTTTTCTTTTTCTATGCTTGTTTGTGAGTTGGTAGAGGTAAAAGCAAAACCTGGGATTCTTCTCATAGTGGAGGAAATGATTTTCAAGCATTTCCATCTCCCTTTGTGGTCGTTCTTGACTTGGCCGATGTTTTTTTGTTTTTGGGATGCAGGGTGCAGATGTGTAAATCTGAGGGCGGGTGCTGATCCGGGATCAGGTTATTATAATAGGATTTGACAGTGAAAATCTGATCCTAGCTCAGGATGCTTCCTCAGCGACTTGTTATGCATATGAGCCCAGCTTCTAGAATGTTTTTTTTTTCTCTTAGAGCAGAGTGGACTGAAAAGTCTCAGAACGGAAAGAGGAACATTTGGTTTGAATTTCTGGAAGTTGGAAATTGATGAATGATGGATTATTGGCACAGCCAGCGTTTGAACTCGGTTGTAAATTAGTTCTTTCACGTAGCAAGAAGTAAAACAAACAAAAAAAACAACTCTGCCTTTTTTATATAAATATCTGTAACAAATGTTTTTACATGTTGTCATCTATTGATTGCTTTTGTGTCTTGACATATAAAAGTAATGGAAATCTGTCTGTGTGTTTATTCGTGTGTCGTTTCCTGCTGTCGTGTACTGATATCAAGACCGGCAGGAAAATAAATGGGATTTTAACGCTGTTTATGAACAACATAACGATATTATTCAAGGATAATAAATACTTTTAGAGAAGACTCTTGAATACTCGTTAATGCGGTGAAGAGTTCTCAAGGCTGGGGTTCGCGTTGTGAAAGTTGAAGATAGGACCCCTCGGGCTGGCTGTAGTTTCCAGGTCTCGACTCTTATCGATGGTGTTGACTCCTCGACTCGACTTTAAGCAGGACAACCCCTGAGCCAATTATAACAGGGTCCCTAGAAATGAAACCATTCATACTTTTGAGTATCTGCAGATTGGAGTGTTTGGACAAACTGAGAAAATCATTAGTCAATTATTTTTTGTGTACTTCTTTAGTATCGTATAGTTCTATAGTATCTTGTCCTTCTTAAGAGTTTGTTCGCCGGCTTCTTCAGTCCACCTTAAATTATGTAGCAGTTACTTTAACAGTGTGCTGGTGTCAGAATGTAACTTGAATGTAACAGCTCCATTTAAGGTGAATAAGAAGCTGGCAGGTCTCAGGCTCATCAACTTTTTCACAACATTCTGTGAAAAAAAACGCTTGCTATTCAGTTTATTTTATTGCATTCTATGTCATAAAGAAAATAAAGGGTTGCTGTGCTGTAGGTCAACGTTGATGAGTCGACTCCAAGCGTTTCGACTCTTAGGTACTGTCTCAAAACCTACTGAGCTCCTACATAGGCAGCATTTTACCTCATAGTATGCGCTCCCGACATGTAGACTGTCCCAATTCTTACATACCTTAAACATGCTGTCTACTGAGAAACCTTATTTACACCTGATTTTAAGGAAGCATCAAACGCTTCCTCAGCCGCTAAGACAATCCCATGATGCAACACAGGCTAATCTACGAGCAGTGAAGTGGTTTTAAAATGTGAGTTATTTTGATTCTCTCTAGAGTTTTAATGTGTTTCTTTTTATATAATCACACAAAACAGTATTTTATTATCAACTCTGTAACGAGTCCTTCACCATTTAGCAGTTCTATATTCGAGCCATTAGCATTTATGCTAGCAGATTTTTAATCATCAGGCTATTGTTTTGGGTGCCGGCTGGTAACTTAGCAACCAGCTAAACCACCGGTGGCGTGCTGCAGTGAGCGGGAACAAGCCGTGACGCAGTCTCTCTCTAACTAGAGCGTCTCAGTAATCTGTTTTATGAGGAGAGATGAGGAGAGAACACTGCTACTTACACAGCTGCTACCTAGACAGCCTACTTACACACTCACTAGGGTTTGAGACAGACCCTTAGAGTCACTGACCACGAATCAATTCCGATTCCCGTGCCGGAGTCGAAGAAAATGTAGCACCATGATGGTGTCTTTCTAATATTTTTTGCACAGCATATCATGTGGAAAATTCAGTTGCTGTGCAGGACGTGAGTGTAGAAGAATCGACTCCAAGCATTTCAACTCTTAAGACTCGTTGGCCAAAAGTTGGTTTCAAGTCAAGCGCTGGAGTCAAAGAATCGATTCCCCAATCACTAGATTAATCTTAACTGTGAGTTCTAATCATTTCTTGCGCTTATTCGTTTGTCGTGTCGCTGCTTGTTTGTATATTGCGGTTATATAAAAGAAGCAGAAGGAAAATAATAGGGATTTAATTCTGTTTATGAATAGCAGACTAATATTTAATGACAGTGCACTTACACTTATACTAGGTTACAGTATATTTATAGTGTACACCTTACACTAGCATACTAAAATTACACTAGGTTTTAGTATATAGTTATAGTGTACACCTTACACTAGCATACTAAAATTACACTAGGTTACAGTATATAGTTATAGTGTACACCTTACACTAGCATACTAAAATTACACTAGGTTTTAGTATATAGTTATAGTGTACACCTTACACTAGCATACTAAAATTACACTAGGTTACAGTATATAGTTATAGTGTACACCTTACACTCGCATACTAAAACTACACTAGGTTACAGTATATATTTATAGTGTACATCTTACACTAGCATACTAAAATTACACTAGGTTACAGTATATAGTTATAGTGTACAACTTACACTAGCATACTAAAACTACACTAGGTTACAGTATATAGTTATAGTGTACACCTTACACTAGCATACTAAAATTACACTAGGTTACAGTATATCGTTATAGTGTACACCTTACACTAGCATACTAAAACTACACTAGGTTACAGTATATAGTTATAGTGTACACCTTACACTAGCATACTAAAACTACACTAGGTTACAGTATATATTTATAGTGTACATCTTACACTAGCATACTAAAATTACACTAGGTTACAGTATATAGTTATAGTGTACAACTTACACTAGCATACTAAAACTACACTAGGTTACAGTATATAGTTATAGTGTACACCTTACACTAGCATACTAAAATTACACTAGGTTACAGTATATCGTTATTGTATACATCTTACACTAGCATACTAAATTTACACTAGGTTACAGTATATCGTTATTGTATACACCTTACACTCGCATACTAAAATTACACTAGGTTACAATATATAGTTATAGTATACATCTTACACTAGCATACTAAAATTACACTAGGTTACAGTATATAGTTATAGTGTACACCTTACTTTAGCATACTAAAATTACACTAGGTTACAGTATATAGTTATAGTGTACACCTTACACTAGCATACTAAAACTACACTAGGTTACAGTATATATTTATAGTGTACATCTTACACTAGCATACTAAAATTACACTAGGTTACAGTATATAGTTATAGTGTACAACTTACACTAGCATACTAAAACTACACTAGGTTACAGTATATAGTTATAGTGTACACCTTACACTCGCATACTAAAACTACACTAGGTTACAGTATATAGTTATAGTGTACACCTTACACTAGCATACTAAAATTACACTAGGTTACAGTATATCGTTATTGTATACATCTTACACTAGCATACTAAATTTACACTAGGTTACAGTATATCGTTATTGTATACACCTTACACTCGCATACTAAAATTACACTAGGTTACAATATATAGTTATAGTATACATCTTACACTAGCATACTAAAATTACACTAGGTTACAGTATATAGTTATAGTGTACACCTTACTTTAGCATACTAAAATTACACTAGGTTACAGTATATAGTTATAGTGTACACCTTACACTAGCATACTAACATTACACTAGGTTACAGTATATAGTTATAGTGTACACCTTACACTCGCATACTAAAACTACACTAGGTTACAGTATATAGTTATAGTGTACACCTTACACTAGCATACTAAAATTACACTAGGTTACAATATATAGTTATAGTGTACACCTTACACTAGCATACTAAAATTACACTAGGTTACAGTATATAGTTATAATGTACACCTTACACTAGCATACTAAAATTACACTAGGTTACAGTATATAGTTATAGTGTACACCTTACACTCGCATACTAAAACTACACTAGGTTACAGTATATAGTTATAGTGTACACCTTACACTAGCATACTAAAATTACACTAGGTTACAATATATAGTTATAGTGTACAACTTACACTAGCATACTAAAACTACACTAGGTTACAGTATATAGTTATAGTGTACACCTTACTTTAGCATACTAAAACTATACTAGGTTACAGTATATAGTTATAGTGTACACCTTACACTAGCATACTAAAATTACACTAGGTTACAGTATATAGTTATAGTGTACACCTTACACTCGCATACTAAAACTACACTAGGTTACAGTATATAGTTATAGTGTACACCTTACACTAGCATACTAAAATTACACTAGGTTACAATATATAGTTATAGTATACATCTTACACTATCATACTAAAATTACACTAGGTTACAGTATATAGTTATAGTGTACACCTTACACTCGCATACTAAAACTACACTAGGTTACAGTATATAGTTATAGTGTACACTTTACACTAGCATACTAACATTACACTAGGTTACAGTATATAGTTATAGTGTACATCTTACACTAGCATACTAAAATTACACTAGGTTACAGTATATAGTTATAGTATACATCTTACACTAGCATATTAAAATTACACTAGGTTACAGTATATAGTTATAGTATACATGTTACACTAGCATATTAAAATTACACTAGGTTACAGTATATAGTTATAGTATACATGTTACACTAGCATACTAAAATTACACTAGGTTACAGTATATAGTTATAGTGTACACCTTACACTCGCATACTAAAACTACACTAGGTTACAGTATATAGTTATAGTGTACACCTTACACTAGCATACTAAAATTACACTAGGTTACAATATATAGTTATAGTATACATCTTACACTATCATACTAAAATTACACTAGGTTACAGTATATAGTTATAGTGTACACCTTACACTCGCATACTAAAACTACACTAGGTTACAGTATATAGTTATAGTGTACACTTTACACTAGCATACTAACATTACACTAGGTTACAGTATATAGTTATAGTGTACATCTTACACTAGCATACTAAAATTACACTAGGTTACAGTATATAGTTATAGTATACATCTTACACTAGCATATTAAAATTACACTAGGTTACAGTATATAGTTATAGTATACATGTTACACTAGCATATTAAAATTACACTAGGTTACAGTATATAGTTATAGTATACATGTTACACTAGCATACTAAAATTACACTAGGTTACAGTATATAGTTATAGTATACATCTTACACTAGTATACTAACCATGCACTAGCTAGGTTACAGTATTGCAGTACACACTAGCATACTAAAATTACTCTGGGTTACAGTATACAGCTACAGTACACATCTTAAACTACTATACTAACTTTACACTAGATTACATAATATAGTTATAATTATAGTAGTGTAGTCTTTCTTATAATGTTGCTACAACGGTGTCAAAATGTGGTGTTTTTGTTTTTGTCTAAACAGCGTTGTCACAACTTTCCGAGGAATTACTTTGGCGCCACCACATAACGTTAACGAATACAAAGACCAGCAGGAAACACTGCTTATAACATAAGTTTATTAGTCGATGGATTATTAATAATTTAGAAAAGGCTTTTGAAATGAAAGCACTTATAGTGAAACGCGAAACCGTAAGAGCCTACTGGCCTGCCGTAGTTTCTCACTCAGGTTCTGTTTGCTATGGAAACAGCGAAGAGGCGTTAGTTAGCGTGAAGCTACATAGCGGGTTATTTTAGTCATTTCTTGATGTCTGGTCCTCGCATTTACACTTAGTTGTCGCTTAAATTAAAGCATTAATTTGAAGTTAGTCTTTAAAAAAATGACTCATTTAATGTTACTGTCGAGTTAGGTTCGCTCTCGTTTACATACGTTCGTGTGAGTCGGTTCGTGTGATGGATCAGTACAGTATACTGGGTCGAATCGGCGAAGGCGCCCACGGAATCGTCTTTAAAGCCAAGCACATTGAGGTAAAGACTATAATGACTGTATAAATATACTAACAGGTTTGGCGGAGTGTTGTGCAAACCCGAGTTCAGCTTCTTGCTTGAATTCTGCCGTTTCACCTTAAATGGTGCAGCTGTGACCATAAAACTCAGACTCGCTATTAGTTTGCTTGAAAAACTCAACTGCTTGCTTTCTAATGTTAGCTTCTTACTCGAATCCCCAGTTCCACGTTAAAAAAATCTAAATTTAGTTCAATCTAATTTGTAAATTGCCTGTTCCACCTTATAAAAATACCATCATAATTTTGTTCAATCAGATTCCACCCCCGCTTTTTCTTTAAAGGACATCGATTTTTGGAAATTGTATAATTTTCACTCATTGCTCTTTGTGTTTAGGCTCCCTTCTTCAGTTGTATTTTTTTTCTCTCTCTCTCTGTCCAGACTGGAGAGACAGTGGCTTTGAAGAAAGTGGCCCTTCGAAAGCTGGAAGATGGGATTCCAAACCAAGCCCTACGAGAAATTAAAGCTCTTCAGGAGATTGAAGACAATCAGTATGTAAGTTTGCTTTATGGCCTAATCAGAAGCTGTTGGTCTTTTTCCTATTTTAGTTGCCTTATTTGTGAATTTCTTTCCTCCTTCAGGTAGTGAAGCTGAAGGATGTCTTCCCTCACGGCACAGGCTTTGTATTGGTCTTTGAATATATGCTGTCAGATCTTTCAGAGGTCATCAGGAACTCACAGAGGCCCCTCACTGAGTCTCAGGTCAAAGGTTACATGATGATGCTGCTCAAAGGGGTGGCGTTCTGTCACGAGAACTCTATCATGCACCGGGTAGGTGGCTGTCAATGGAATGTTGACTTAATTGTAATGTTTAAAGAGGACTTGTTATGCTCATCCTGAAAGTCAGGTAAAACTAGGCGGGCAATAAGGCCTTTGTTACAAGTTGACATCACTTTGAAACAGAGAAAGGATGTTGCTGTGCGACGGAATGTCTCCCTCTGCTGTGTAATTTGTGCTTTATAAATCTGCAGAATGGATATTTGTACAAAAAGATACATAAAACAATAAAAAGAAAGCCGGTAAAGCATAATAGGTGTCCTTTAATGTGTATTTGAAGGCTGTTCAGATTAAAATGCAAGTGTACTCTCAGTAAACACAACTGTAAACACAAATGTAAACACAACTATTCATAGGCTCTATGTGAAATAAGGCTATTTAACACTAGATAGACAAAGTAGAAGAATATATATATATATATATATATATATATATATATATATATATATATATATATATATATTTTTTTTTTGTGTGTGTTTGTGTGTGTGTGTGTGTGTGTGTGTGTGTGTGTGTGTGTACATCATTATAGGGCAAAATGCTACCTAGAGAAAAATGTTGATAATGGTTTTATTTATATATATATATATATATATATATATATATATATATATATATATAGGGTTGATCATTTTTACCATTATCAACTTTGCACTTTGGATAGTGTTCTATACATTACATACATCCTATTACCAAAAGTTTCTCTACAGTGAACCATTTCACACGAGCCTTTGTTTACTTTTTGATTGTAATAGAATTGTGCAATTTTATAAGACTTGCTGGAAAACTCCCCTTTGTGTATATGTAATGGGGGTTGTTTGTTTTCTTTGTAAGGATCTCAAGCCTGCAAACCTTCTAATCAGCTCGACAGGTCACTTGAAGATTGCTGACTTCGGCCTGGCCAGGCTTTTTTCCAATGAAGGAGAGAGGCTTTACAGTCACCAGGTGGCCACAAGGTGATACATTGGTCTGTTTAACACAATGATGAGTTGTTAGAAGGCTAAGCTGTTGATTAATCAAGTAGAAGCAGGTGCACTCTTGCTCATCAGAATATCTGCAGCCACACCAGCCATTTACAGATTAAATTAGACACTCCTGAGTTTTTGTTTTTTTAACACTCATCCAAATATTTTACTAACTTTCTATCGATTCAAGTGGTTTGAAGTCTCACACACACAGGGATTCATGTGTGTTTTTCACAAATGTGAGTCATCTTCCTGATTGGGAATCAGTAAATCAGTACTGAGTTATATCAAAATGGTTTTTGAAGCTTAAACATCAATGAGAAGATAAAAAAAATCTATGATTTAAGGCACCTGCTATAGTTGTTATCTATCTATCACTGTCCAGCAAACAAACTGCCGACTGTTTGGTTAGTTTGGTCAGTGCCAAGCACATTCATATTTTAGTGAATTTGATGAGTAATATTGATGCTGAACATTCTAACTCCTTAAAATCTCAGGCTTATTCCTTTTTAAGCCTGAGTATTCAGGAACTACATTAAGTACAAAGCAAATTTACAAAGTTAATTTTAAGTTCTAGACGTATGTATTAATAATCATCCCCAACGGCAGGTTCAGGTTATTGGTGGGCTACTATATAAATATCTGTGCTTGTGTATTGTTTAAATGTCACTAGAATTAAATTAAAACCTAAAGCTTGTTAGAATATTCCATAATATAATTATATAATAATATAAGGTGGGCTTTAATGTAATCTTTTATCCTGCTGTTTTTCAGATGGTACAGATCTCCAGAGCTTCTGTACGGTGCTCGGAAATACGACGAAGGCGTAGATCTCTGGTATGCACAAGAACTTCACATTTAGTTGTTCTGTCATCTGAATAAGGAAATTAATAGAAGGAAATTCAAAGTGTTACAGGTTACAGGTGAAGCCTTCTCAGCAGATGCTGAGATTTTGTCATCCTGTCTTCTCCAATTTCCACACTAGATGGCAGCAGACGTAGCAGTTGAACAGTTTGCCAGTTGAATGCAGTGAGTGAGTGTTTGATGTTAACTGCTCTTACAGTTTGGTGGTTGGTCGTTGCAGGGCAGTGGGCTGTATTTTCGGGGAGCTGTTGAATAACTCTCCTCTGTTTCCTGGAGAGAATGACATCGAGCAACTGTGCTGTGTGCTTCGGGTCCTGGGAACTCCCAACCAGAAAGTGTGGCCGGTGAGCTGTGCAGTCACTACTAAAAACCCACTCTTGTAGGACCCCAACCCTGCCCTGTTTTGTCTTTCCCCTGCTTCTAAACGTTTGTACCAGACAAGTTATCATTGTGCACACACACATATATATAAGGCCAGGTTACTATAGAACAGAGGTCACTAATAGGCCCAGACGTTGATTAATGCAGACCCAAACCGATAAACTATGGAGAACGATTTAATATTGGCAGTGTTTATTTTTAACAGCGGGACTTTTCTAGTCTATACGGTATACGGGCAGTAAACTCACAGACCAATCGCGTGCATTGTAAGATCACCAGAGGCGCTCATCAGCTAATCAGGTCTGTGAAGATTTGGGAGTTTGGCGCGCACACAGGTGAGAAGTTTGACGCAGCAGTCGGAGAATAAAGAGAGTCCAAGAATAAAGCGAGACGAAGAAAGAATAACGGGCTTTTAAAAAAAAGTCGACAAAGAAAACTAAATTTTAACCAGGAATCGACCGAGACCTATAATCACTTTTTTCACACTCTTCTCGAGTAACAGGTCAAGATGTGAAACTGAGTTAAAAAGAAGACACACTCTTTATTTACTGTTTCTATAAATAAACACTTTAAGATGCATTTTTTTCAAAAGCTTTCTGTTTTTTTTAATGTAGCTCTTGTTTTTATTGAAGTGAGGAAAAAGATTTATTAGAGGTTTATAAATAATTAATTTAGTTCAGCATTTAAACTAAATATACTGAAATATACTGAACGGTATGTGTGGTGTGTTGGTGTTTCAGTAGCTGATGGTATAAGATGCTGATACTAGACTACTTCAGTAAACAAGATACACCACTGAATCAAAACACAAGTTAGAAATGATGATGGTCCGGACCTTGGCCTGAGGACATTTCCTCTGACTGGACCTTACTGAGTTCTAAATAAATGCCCCTGCTATAAAAGATGAAAGAAGATATATATATATTTAATGTATATTTAATATATAATTAATGTATAATATATAGAATAATATATAATATAATCTATATAATAAATAACAATAATAATAAGAATAAAACAAAAAGGAATGGGCACATTATAATCAAGCTGTCATTCAAGACAGTGATGGTGGTAGTGATGGGATTTTGTGCAGTAAAGGAGTCGTGTATATTTATTACATCAGTTCTAGCTGTGTAATAATATGTAAAAAAAACACAGTATCGATACACAGATTCCTGGCAGACAGTGACATTAACAAGTAGCTTAAGGGCGCAATGCTATTGTAAACATTGGCAAACCTGTTCATATAGTGCTGGGTTTTAATAGTAGGATTTTTAAAAATCGCAATATATCACTTTGCTTGCAATATCGCAGTATATTGTGACATATTAAATCGTGACCGCTGTATCACAATACGTATTGTATCGTCAGGTTCTTGCCAATACACAGTCCTAGTCCACAGTCCAAGTTTTGTGCTGTCCAGTAATAGGCAGATCACCCAGGTTATATATTAATGGTAGATTAAATAGTGATTAAATTGTTATTATATTCCATTTTGAAGAGATTCTATAAAGAGAGTTTAGTTGTTTTATTATTTAAAAAAAGACATGTTCTTATAGCATTAGGAGTTACTGTTACAGTTACAGCAACTGTCCATTAGCAGTCAAGGGTCACTGCAGGAGGGAAGTTTTTGTCAATCCATTAGTGTATACAATGCATTTCACTGGATTATACACTGGATTATGTTAACAGCCTCTCTTTTTCAGGAGATCACAGAATTGCCAGATTACAATAAGATCACCTTTAAAGAGAACCCACCGATTCCTCTGGAGGAGATTGTGCCCGACACGTCGCCTCAGGCTGTTGACTTGCTGAAGAAATTTCTCGTGTATCCCTCCAAGCAGAGGATCAGTGCCAGACAGGTCTGCCCCCGCAAATCTCAATGACATGAGTCACCTCAGTGTATATAAAAACCTTTAGTTGTGTTGTAACCACGGATATGGAGCCAGCGTTGCACCGTATTACCAACCTCATCATCGTTGTAATAGACCTGCTTCTTAACTTTTACTGTTCCTCTCTCTTCCTTCAGGCTTTGCTCCATCCGTACTTCTTCACAGACCCTCTCCCTGCCCATCACTCAGAGCTGCCCATCCCTCAGCGTGGAGGGAAACATTCCCGTCAGAGACTGCAACCTCCCTTTGAGTTCTCAGTGGATCGACCTTTACACGAGAGCCTGGTGGACCCCAGCCTGATACAAAAGCATGCATGGGGGTTTTTGTGAGACTGGTTGGCGGACCATTGGAAAATGGCTTTATTGAACAGGGACAGGTTGCAGAAGGAGCATCTGAAATTGAAGTTGAAGCTGTGTTACAGTGAGTTCACCACATCAAAGGCTCACAATGGCTTACTGATTATATAAAATGTCCACACAATACAGAAAGATGAAATACACCAGTGCTCAATAAATAATGATATTTTAAATGTGTAACAAGTGCAATTTTATTGGGCAGTGGCAGATTTTTATTGGGTTACTGTTTTGTTTTTTTTAAACTCGCAATATGGGCACATATTTAGCGCTTAATATAAACCAAAGTCTAAATCTAAATATAAACTGCCTTTGACCTTAAACAACAAATCATTCACCTGTTTAAATAACATGACCTCCAATAAAATGCTACGTTGATAGTAAGAGGGCTAGATAAGATGGAGTTTGCTGCAGGTGTAGCAGCAGAATTCAAATACAGTGCACTCATCTGCCTCGCATCATAAAATTGAAACCAATCGGCCGAAATAAAGAGAATAAAATTGGTCCATTGCAGACCACATGTTTAGAGCTAAGTGCGAATTCTGATCTTGGCCAGTCCCATCATGCATCCAGTACTATTAGATATTCTATGCGGAGTACATCCTAGCAAAATATTTATTCTAATAAACGTTCTTTCCACCAAACAGTGTTGCTTGTTAACAGAGAATTAACTGTGATTGCCAAGAAGCATTGCAGTCAATGTGGGATTTTACATCAACCGGTCACTTCTTTAGGTACACCTCCTTGTATTCGCACTCATTGTCCATTATATGTCCTCCACTTACCTTATAGGAGCACTTTGCAGTTTTGCAATGGACAACAGTTGGTATACCGTCGCTGTCTGATTTTTATTTTTCTACATCATTTGAATGCAGCAGCTGCTGTTTACATTTTATAAAACGATTTGTGATGAATAGGCTAATAGAAATGCTCCAAAATAACTTTTAAAAAAATTCTGGTTTCATTGACTTGCATTGAAAGTAAAGATGTTTTTCAAAATAGTAGCTGGACCTGATCAAATGGAGAAGAGTGTAGTTAAAAGGAGTGCAAGTATAAAATAATGTTTAATAATAATTTTTTAGGTTTTTGAACCAGAACTATGTTTTCTCATGGTCACTTTACATCAGCGTGCTTGAATTAGTCTTTTCCTATTTAAAATTTAAATGAGCGTAGCTGCAGTTCAATTCAATTCCAGTTTATTTGTGTAGCGCTTTTTACAAAAATGTCACAAAGCAGCTTTACAGAAGTTTGAAAACAGACAGTTACAACATGTATATCCCCCAGTGAGCAAACCAGAGGCGACAGTGGGAGGGAAAAACTCCCTCAGACTGGAGGAAGAAACCTTGGGAGGAACCAAGACTCACAAGGGGAGACCCATCCTCCTCTGGTCAAACAGTATTTACAGTTTAATAAACTAAATACCAAAGAAAAGAGTCTCTGTTTGAAATCTGGATGGCAAAGCTTTAGAAGCTGCACAGATAGAGAGTCTTTATGAAAAGTGGGATTGAATTGAAACAGTCCCATCTCAATGCTGGTACATCTGGATAACACAGTGATGTAACTGAGCATTGCAGCTGGCACAAACAGACAGGAGAGCTGGTTGGTGATAGCTTAGTTGAGCGATATCTACAGGTTACATTACTTCTATTTATGTTATTTTTACCTGAGCTAGTATTCTGAAGGGTGGAGATTCGTATTCCGTATTGATTTGACAGTCAGCATACGCTACGTTATTTAGTCCAGGCCCATCCTGACTCTTGGCATTAAAACGTGTTGCTCTTATTTAAAAAAAAAAATTTGAATAGGGTGAGGTGGCTTAAAAAAAAGGCTGAATTGTCCTTTCAGCGATAATACACAGGATAATTTACTTTACGTTTCACTGGAAGCGTTTCTTTCAGTTGTGCTTTAACGTACTGTGTGTGGGCAGGAAGCTGTAATTCATATGTTTTTACCAGGAACGATAATTTTTTGTTTTGATGGTTGGCCAGAAGACACCTGCAGGCTCAGGACTGGAGTGACGCCCAGACTGACAGTAGCCACAGATTTCTGCATAACTGCCTTGTTAAATGTGATCTGATCCTCATCTAAATCATAACAGTTAAAACAATTACAGTCTAAAATACACCAATTGCTGCATCAGTGTTTTATATTGCTATAACTTTTAACTAAATAATAAACAGTCTGTGTTTAATGGAAAATGTATATAAGCTAGAACTGCCTCCTTTAGTGACCTTGACTACATGCTCTGTGGTTGATAATCCTGCGCAGTCCTCCACGGATATTTTAGCCGATTCATCTATAAAGAAACGGTTTGGGTTGACATATATGGTGGCATGCACAAGTTTGGGTGACCCTATTGAAAATTTCTCGTACTGTGAATAGCTGAGCAGGTAAAAGATGATGTTTCTTAAACATTAAAGTGAGAATACTTTTTTTTATTTGTGTATGTTACAGTTTGATAAAGGTGTCCAAAGTATTTACAGTCATTACTCAGGTAGAAGTATAGAAACTAGGGTTTAAAAATACTTCTGTAGAAGTTGAAGTATCAACTCAAGCTTTTTACTCCGGTAAAGGTGTAAAAGTACTGCTTTCAGAACTATTTCAAGTATTAAAGTAAAAGTACTGTAAGGTACTTTTAAAAATGCCATTAAGGACAAAAGCTTAGGCCGCACCACAGGGGTCTATAGTGCACTAGCCTACCTCCCCAAAAAAATTCATTCTTCTAAAAGCCATAATTACTATAATTTTATATTAAAATGTTAATGTTAATAAATTTGGGATGTGCTAGGCTTCCTGTTTCAGCCACATACACACCTATTGAACATGAATGTAGTTTAGTACAGTGTAATTCTATTAAAGAAGCATATCTGTTACTACTGAGCATTAACATGTGTTTCATGGAGCAGAAGATATGATGACTAGTTGTCTATAAGTATTGTTATGAAGTCAAACTTCAAAGTCATGTTATCAATAATCTTTACTGGAATGTAAATGTACATGAATGAAAACAAGCTGAAATGAAATAGGAGTAACGAGAATATGTTTAAAATGTAAGGAGTAGAAAGTACAGATAATGGAGTGTAAATGTAAGGAGTAAAAGTAAAAAGTCAGCTGAATAATAATTACTCGAGTAAAGTATAAATAACCAACATTTCTACTTAAGCAAGGTAATGAAGTATTTGTACTTTGTTACTTGACACCTTTGAAGTTTGGGCACCCTGCAATGTCAGTATTTGGTAACCTAATTTTTGGGAGGGATCACAACTTATAAATGCTTTCTATAATTAAGAGCCTTTCATTTATTGTTTGGGTGATTTCGCCCAATCTTCCTTGTAAAAGACTTGTAAAGATGTTTGTTTTTGCTTGCAGTGCTCACTTGAGATCTATCCACAGATTTTCTGTCAAGTTTGGGTCCAGGGACTGTGAGGACAGTGGCAAAACATTGGATTGTGGTAGTCTATTGTTGATTTTGAGGTGTGTTTAGGATCATTATCCTGTTATACAAGACATCATCTTTTCACTATCATGCTTTCAGAATTTGCTGGTTTTTCATTGAAACCGTTCTTCCATCTACCACTGAAATGTTCCCGTTTGGGTAAAGACTGACCAAAAAGTCTCCCCAAACGTTACATTGTTCAAAAGCCTTGGAGGAAACAGCCCCCTGTTATCTGCACATATGCAAAATGCGACCAATTTGGTTGCTCCAGTTACTATGTTTAGGGTTGTAATAATCTTTGTTTTATCATTGTTTTGATTTCCCTGTGACTGCGCTACAACTCCTGGTAGTGCCACCTGTCCTTTCTGAGCCTTCTTTTATAGCATATAATTATATATCCAGTCATATGCAAAAGTCTGTGCAGCACTTATTGATTTTCTGTATGAAGATCACGACAACAGAGAGGACACTCCGCTTTGAATGCAGCTTAATTTCAGGTTATTTGCTGGTTATTTAACATAAAACAACTATAATATGGCCTGTTATGTAAGTTATGATGCATTTGATATTTTTTGTTTTCCCAATTTGCAAATGCATAAAAGCAGATAAATAGAAATTGTGTATATGGGTGAACAGTAAGACATAATTTTATTAATATTATGAGAAATTAGGTCACAGTATGCTGTTCTGAGCATATCGTGGATGTTGTTAGTCGTGGCTGACTGCACGTTTCCTTACAGGGTGAGCAAATTTAGGCCTGTTTAACTGGATTTAGTGCAGCGCAGTGTAGTTATTATTAGAGTATTTTTATAGGTGGCACTGCATTTATTACATCTATTTTGTCTGTTCCAACATATTTAATCTCAGAAAAACAAAACATTGTGTTGTGTATCATGAAATTCAATATTTTTTTGCATGTCGCCCACCCATGATTATGCAGTAGAATTTGCTTAAGTTTGTTTCCTGTAGAAGATGATGTCCTGTTTTCCTTCAACTGCACATGTGATTTGACTGCTGGCGTCCAAACACACACGTACGACTGTATCATGTAATCACATATGATTAAAATGTGTTGCAACAATAACTTGTCTTTCAGTTTACATCTCATTTACACAATGACTGCAAATGTACATAAACTGAAAGACAATATATATATATATATATATTGTATTCATGTGGAAGTGATGTACATAGACATACACTACCGCTCAAAAGTTTGGGATCACAGTGAAATGTTTATGTTTTCAATGGAGTATCTTCTTCCTTAACACAACAATGGACTGACGGGTCTCTAAAGAAAGTTGTTTCTTTCTGGTCATTGTGAGTCGGTCAGCAAGCCATCAACTGCTGATCTTCAGATACTAAACTAACCTAGAATGTTGTTCTACCTTTTATACTCACTTATTAGTAGAATGTTTTTCAGCTGTGCATCACAATTGAGCAAGAGTGTCCTAACAACCAATTAGTCCAATAACATCCTTAACTTGGATTGGCGGCCGTACCAGGAGATTTAGACAGAGGACTGAGAATTGCTGATAATAGGACTATATGCAAAATAAGCCTCTATACAAAAATAGACTTTAATACAAACATTTTATTCTTTAAAAATCATCTGATACACTTACAATACTTGTAAAATGGACAATATTGTTTGTGAATAAAAATTGAATGAATTGAATGAAAATTGCATGAAATGAAATTCTAAAGTGATCCTAAACTTTTGAGCGGTAGTGTACAACACAGTGTCACTTTCACTGGATCTGTATGTGGTCACTTAAAATAGGAATTCATTTTTGGAAGTGTTCACGCTGTAGCTAGACGTTAACACGACCACATGGCCGCAGAAATGTTGGTGCGTGTGTTTTGTTCCTCATTTAAGAAAGGCAACGAGAAGCTAATGTTAACGTCGCTACGTTGGTCCCCTCGCAGACCCCTCAGGTGTAGCCGTTTCTGTCTCCCGCTGGGACAGCTCTGTGTCAGCTATTCCTCCTTTCTCTCATTTCCCTGAAAACTGAATGAACAAAGGAAAGTGGAACGGTACGCTTTGATTAACAAATGACCTCCACACAGCCAGTGTTCTGTGTGAGCCACGTGGATGTGTCCGGGCTCTATCTCGTCTCTTGATTGCTGCCTTTCTTACTATTTGCATCTCACCACTCATCTCAACTGCTCCACTTGTGTTACATAGAAAGCTGTGTTTTGCATCTTTTATTGGCTGTGAGCAGCTCAAACTTCCTTTTGCTTTTATCTCTGGTTTGGTTTTTGTGTCTCGATTGTCTGGTTTGGTTTGAATGGGTTTTTTCTGGGTTTTGTATTTCCTCGTGCTGGTGAGAACACACTTTCCTTATCCAAGTACTGTTTCTGCTTCAGCCGCCACACTCTGAACACTTCTGTTAACGTGCTTGAGATTATTAGCATCATTATTAATACCGTTGCCATAGCACTGATAAATAACAATACACACACAAGGCCATAGAGGATACAGGGAAACAGACATACTGGGGTCGACCAGATATCAAATTAATTGATGATTAATTCATTAATAACAGATAATACATTGCAATAAGTGTGTCTATGTGACTGAATGAGTGTGTATGGTATATCATGTTTTGTTGGTGGTGTTAAGGGTTCTGTGTGATTTCCTGTTACAGATGTTCTGCTTTTATCCTGATGCTTGAAAATTAATAACTTGTATAAATGGCTTGGGCACAGTATTGTATCTTCATTTCTGTTTATATACATTTATTTATAGTATTTAAACACGACAGCTGCTCTTTATATTCTGTGATCATGATGAACAGACCAATAGAAATGCTCCAAAATTACTTTCACATGGACCTACATTGAAAGTAAAGATTGTTTTGGTCTCTCCTGTACTTATTATCGTGGAGATTCTTGTTTTACAGTGACGATATGCAGGTTTCCACAGAGACGATCAGCGTTCCTCCTCACATTGAAAGTCCTGCTGTTGCTGCTCTCACCTTGAGTCAGGGTGCTCAGTGTACTGCTGTTTCGTAGGTGTAGAGTACATCCTGGCATTCTGAAGAAGCTGGGAAATGGCCTTTATGGGTGGGCTTAGACTTTGACGGGGGTCTAATACACGGAAATATGGAAAGGGTGGCCAAAGAGCAGTTGGAACGGGTGAAATTGGGGTATTGGATATAATGCTTTGTGGATTGTCTTTATATGATGTGTACATTGTCTATATATTTTCTATGTAGTCCTTATATAGTTGGCCTATTGCTTGTGTACTGTGTGTTGTATATTGTTAATTGTCTGTGTTTATTGTGTATATTGTGGATTGTCTTTATATGATGTGTACATTGTTTTTATATTTCCTATATGTAGTTGTAGTTGGCCTATTGCTTGTATACTGTATGTTGTATATTGTTAATTGTCTGTGTTTAATGTGTATATTGTGGATTGTCTTTATATGATGTGTACATTGATTTTATATTTCCTATATGTAGTTGTAGTATGTAGTTGGCCTATTGCTTGTATACTGTATGTTGTATATTGTTAATTGTCTGTGTTTAATGTGTATATTGTGGATTGTCTTTATATGATGTGTACATTGATTTTATATTTCCTATATGTAGTTGTAGTATGTAGTTGGCCTATTGCTTGTATACTGTATGTTGTATATTGTTAATTGTCTGTGTTTAATGTGTATATTGTGGATTGTCTTTATATGATGTGTACATTGATTTTATATTTCCTATATGTAGTTGTAGTTGTAGTATGTAGTTGGCCTATTGCTTGTATACTGTATGTTGTATATTGTTAATTGTCTGTGTTTATTGTGTATATTGTGGATTGTCTTTATATGATGTGTACATTGATTTTATATTTCCTATATGTAGTTGTAGTTGTAGTTGGCCTATTGCTTGTATACTGTATGTTGTATATTGTTAATTGTCTGTGTTTATTGTGTATATTGTGGATTGTCTTTATATGATGTGTACATTGTTTTTATATTTCCTATATGTAGTTGTAGTATGTAGTTGGTCTATTGCTTGTATACTGTATGTTGTATATTGTTAATTGTCTGTGTTTAATGTGTATATTGTGGATTGTCTTTATATGATGTGTACATTGATTTTATATTTCCTATATGTAGTTGTAGTTGTAGTTGGCCTATTGCTTGTATACTGTATGTTGTATATTGTTAATTGTCTGTGTTTAATGTGTATATTGTGGATTGTCTTTAAATGATGTGTACAATGATTTTATATTTCCTATATGTAGTTGTAGTTGTAGTATGTAGTTGGCCTATTGCTTGTATACTGTGTGTTGTATATTGTTAATTGTCTGTGTTTATTGTGTATATTGTGGATTGTCTTTATATGATGTGTACATTGTTTTTATATTTCCTATATGTAGTTGTAGTTGTAGTATGTAGTTGGCCTATTGCTTGTATACTGTGTGTTGTATATTGTTAATTGTCTGTGTTTATTGTGTATATTGTGGATTGTCTTTATATGATGTGTACATTGTTTTTATATTTCCTATATGTAGTTGTAGTATGTAGTTGGCCTATTGCTTGTATACTGTATGTTGTATATTGTTAATTGTCTGTGTTTATTGTGTATATTGTGGATTGTCTTTAAATGATGTGTACATTGATTTTATATTTCCTATATGTAGTTGTAGTATGTAGTTGGCCTATTGCTTGTATACTGTATGTTGTATATTGTTAATTGTCTGTGTTTATTGTGTATATTGTGGATTGTCTTTAAATGATGTGTACATTGATTTTATATTTCCTATATGTAGTTGTAGTTGTAGTATGTAGTTGGCATATTGCTTGTATACTGTGTGTTGTATATTGTTAATTGTCTGTGTTTATTGTGTATATTGTGGATTGTCTTTAAATGATGTGTACAATGATTTTATATTTCCTATATGTAGTTGTAGTTGTAGTATGTAGTTGGCCTATTGCTTGTATACTGTATGTTGTATATTGTTAATTGTCTGTGTTTAATGTGTATATTGTGGATTGTCTTTATATGATGTGTACATTGTTTTTATATTTCCTATATGTAGTTGTAGTATGTAGTTGGTCTATTGCTTGTATACTGTATGTTGTATATTGTTAATTGTCTGTGTTTATTGTGTATATTGTGGATTGTCTTTAAATGATGTGTACAATGATTTTATATTTCCTATATGTAGTTGTAGTTGTAGTATGTAGTTGGTCTATTGCTTGTATACTGTATGTTGTATATTGTTAATTGTCTGTGTTTATTGTGTATATTGTGGATTGTCTTTAAATGATGTGTACATTGATTTTATATTTCCTATATGCAGTTGTAGTTGTAGTATGTAGTTGGCCTATTGCTTGTATACTGTGCGTTGTATATTGTTAATTGTCTGTGTTTATTGTGTATATTGTGTATTGTCTTTATATGATGTGTACATTGTTTTTATATTTCCTATATGTAGTTGTAGTATGTAGTTGGTCTATTGCTTGTATACTGTATGTTGTATATTGTTAATTGTCTGTGTTTATTGTGTATATTGTGGATTGTCTTTATATGATGTGTACATTGATTTTATATTTCCTATATGTAGTTGTAGTTGTAGTTGGCCTATTGCTTGTATACTGTATGTTGTATATTGTTAATTGTCTGTGTTTATTGTGTATATTGTGGATTGTCTTTATATGATGTGTACATTGTTTTTATATTTCCTATATATAGTTGTAGTATGTAGTTGGTCTATTGCTTGTATACTGTATGTTGTATATTGTTAATTGTCTGTGTTTAATGTGTATATTGTGGATTGTCTTTAAATGATGTGTACATTGTTTTTATATTTCCTATATGTAGTTGTAGTTGTAGTATGTGGTTGGCCTATTGCTTGAATACTGTATACTGTACATTGTTAATTGTCTGTATTTATTGTGGACTGCCTGTAAATGATAGGTATGTTGCCTTTATATTGGGTATAATACAATAGAGCCACAAATCACCTTCCTTGTGTGCGTCAACATACTTGGCCAATAAATTTTGATTTTGATTTGGAGTCTGATTCTGAAGCTCTTCGGTCTGTTTATTACGAATGATCTTATAATTCTGTGGTCTCTGAATTTATTTTACTGAAATTTAGCAGATGGATTTTAATTGAAATCCTTTCATTGTTACGGTTATGTAATTATTATATCATCACTGTCTGAAGAAAAATATGAATCTCCATTTGAATGCAGCAGCTCTCATTTACACTGTGTGGAAGTTTTATGATGAATGGATCAATTGAAATACTACAAAATAGCTTTGAGAAAATTCTGGTTCCATTGACTCACATTAAAAGTGAAGAAGATTTTTGCAATTTTAGAGATACTTGTTTTTCTTCGGACAGCGATGATATAATTATTCCTTTTTAGGTGATCGTGCTGTTAGAAGTCCTGTACTGGTTTTCTTTGTTAAACTAATTGCAAATTAGACCTTCTTGCCAGTCAGTGTTGCAGGGATGAAAAGATGTACAAAAAAGTGAACAAATCCCAAATAAAACAACAGAGAAGTGTCCTAATGCCGCTTTAATTCTAATTCAATGAGTAGACAAGACACAAGAAGCCACACAAATGTTATAGGTGGACCTTATTGCAAGACAAATGTAGGATTTGGACCCTATAGGTTTATCTTAAAGTGCTGCTCATTTCTCTCACTTTGGAGCTTAAAATTTCCAGCCTTGATATGAATAAATAAAGTAATTCATAGTAGTTTGATGTGAAATGGTTCATTGCAGATATTTATAATGGTGGTGATGGAAACCTGGAGTCTCAACATCTAAAACATAAATATAGCTGCTTTATGTACCATTCAAAATGAACCTAAATATAAAAAATATTTAAAAAGAGTTTTACAAATAACAGTAAATGTCTTATATCTGAAAACAAGGCCCTGATTTGCTTTACAATGGTCTACATGTACATCTCCAATATAAATGTATTTGAGACAAATGCTTTAGGCCAAAATCTTGTATGACAACTATTGTGAAACACTGTTCATGAACAATTACTTGTAATAACTACCTGCAGGGCAGCTTGAGGAAGCATTTTATGTTTTCAGATGTTTACTATCACCACCACTGTAACAACTCTGACTCAGGATGTCTCTCCAGAACAGAGCTTTTTCACTGTAACACTCTGAATGGCTTTGTTTACATCCCAGATTTTATTAAATCAGTGGAATTCGCCTTTAACTGAAGGAAGGTCTAGCTAGTAGTAGCACAGAAGGTTAGAACAGAAGATCCACATGTTCTCTGTAAGAGTGGAAGGCCTAACTACTGTTGGAGGTGTGTCCTTGTGGCATTTCCTAAATCTACCCTCCTACTCCTGTCCTGACCACCACACCCCACCCCCTTCACCCCACCTGCCTGAAACACCTAAAACACCACAGTACAGTCTATTTCACTCACCAAGCCTCCAGCACTTCACAGCAGCTACACGTCTCCATTCAGCTGGAGTTCTGGACATCTCTGTGACCCATCAAACACTGAGCAGATCGATTCCAACCTACAGCTCAGCAGATACCAGGTGTTTCTCAGGTATGATGTGTAGTTATTCTACTTAGTTGATACCGTCTTCTTATGAAATGTTGGAATACTGTATCTTTCTTACGCTAAAAAGCTTTTATTGTTGGGATTGAAGTCATTAAAGTGGGATTTCTAGAACTTCTAAAAACCTAAACTCAGTGGATGAGATGTAAACAAAGTAATTCAGAGTGGTTTGGTGTGAAATGAGGTGTTCTAGAAAAAATTGCAGAGTCAGAATTGTTCACAGTGATGGTCAAAGGAACCAGATGTCTAAAGAGTTTGATGGTTCTAAAAGCTACTACATATGCTACTGTGTAAATGTCACCTAGTTGATTATTTATCTGTTCAATAAGCATATTTTCACCTGTAAGAACACCAGATCAGATTAGAACAGATATAAATAATCATACATACAATACAAAGTAACATGAATATCTTATTGTGAAAGTTTGTAGTCCAAAGTGTAGTTCCAGATTTCTCCTGGACGCCCCAGACATTGTATGAATGTATTCAGTTTCTTTAGCAGCAATCTTGATTTAGCTTAATGAAGTACTGAGCAGTCAAAGCAGGTATTAGATGAGAACTGTAAATAATACTGGGTTGTTTATAGAAGGAGAATCTTGGAATGGGTTAATAAACACACTGACGTATGGAAAAGCACTACTTACTCTATTAATACTGTTTGAATAATTAAGTGTTTTGCTGAGTAAATAAAATAAAAGTATATACAACTTTTGCACAGTGTAGTACATTACAAAAAGGTAATGCACCACATGGTTATGGTTATATGGTTATAGGGAATTGGGTACATTGGTTTTCATGATTTTGGTTATTTGATTATTTTCAAACAAATCTTAATTAAATACATGCTGTTTTTGTTGATTACAAGTAAATTAACATATCTGCTACAGAGATTTTAACTAATTTAAAAGTAGAAAATCTGATGTTGACGTTTTGGTACTGTATGTTCTGTTGCTTAAACGGCGCCGCGAACTTGAACTTGGACGGAGTAGATCAAATCCACCTGAGACTCATCTGAACACGAGCTTTAGTACAGTACAATAATTTTAAAGCAGTGTTTTCTGTGAAGGCTTTGATGTGTTTAGTGTCACACATTTGCTTAAATAGTGAAAAAGTGCAGAATCTTCAGCACCTCATCTACTTGCTTACACTTTCCTGTGTTAAAATCTCTCTTTGCTTTGACCACTGCAGTTGAAAATACATGCTGTTTCTGTAGCTTTAAAATCCTCATATTATTACTGTCATTATCATCATTGCCTAAAAGTGGAGAGCCACTCTCGGTTCCCCTAAAGAATCTTTCACTGGATGGTTCTTTACAGAACCCTTTATAAATTTGATTTGTGATGAAGAACCATTTTTGTTTTAAAGAACCTCCACATAGTTGAAAGATCTACACAGTTTTTTCTCCTAGAATCATAAACCAAATACTGTTGTCATTCATTATTACTGAGATCACATAATACACATGTTCAGCTGGAATAGATAGTAAGTGTAAAGTATGTGGATAAGAGCATTGTAAGGCCCAGAATATATATATATATATATATATATATATATATATATATATATATATATATATATATATATATATATATATATATATATACATACACACACACACACACACACACACTCCAGCCTCGGATTGATTATATTCCATAAGCAGCATCTGATTGAATGTAATAAGGGATAGATTAGATAAACCCAACAGTGGGAATGACAAAGCTCAGAAATCACAGTCTGTTGTTTTTTATAGCAATTTTAGTGTTTTTAAAAGATTAAATGGCCCCACGTATCAATTTTAAACTTTAAGCTGTATATATTAGAGGCGACTTGATACCTTTTAAACGTCTGATATCGATACCGATACCACAGTCACAGTCTATGGCCTTTTACGTTCACTTAAACTACTAAGCGGTTAATAACACTGTATGTCTGGATGCACTTTCAGCGTTCTCAAACTGTGAAACAAACATTCTGCTTCTCTACATAGAACTACATTACACTTTTAGCAGTGTTTCATATTGGTTAAACACTCAAAATCAACTTTAAAGCACAACTCTGTGGAGAAGTTTATTTACATGATAGTTGAGTCTAATGCATTATATAAATTTATATTTTGTTTTGTCAATATCTGGAAAAAAGTCTAGTTACATTGACTTACACTGAAAGTATGTATTTTCCTTCTGCTGTAAAATTATAATTAAAAATTATATAATATTATTATTATGTTGTTGTTATGTATGTGCTGTTCAAACAAATTAGGCACATGGGGACATTATTCCCAGACAGAAATCTTTTATTTATGCAGCAAAACACTTTATTATGTAAATATTAATCAGTATTAATAGAGTAAGTAGTGCTTTTCCATACATCAGTGTGTTTATTTAACCCTTTCTAAGCTTCTCCTTGTGGAAACAACCCAGTATTACTTACAGTTCTCATCTAATACCTGCTTTGACTGCTCAGTACTTCATTAAGCTAAATCAAGATTGCTGCTGAAGGAACTGAATACATTCATACAATGTCTGGGGCGTCCAGGAGAAATCTGGAACCTAACTTTGTTCTTCAAGCTGGAGCTCAAGATCTGATCTACTTCTCTCACAATAAGATATTCATGTTACTTTGTATTGTATGTATGATTATTTACATCAGTTCTAATCAGATCTGGTGTTCCTACTGGTGAGAATACACTTATTGATAAAAAAGGCTTTTAAACAATCAACTTAGCTTCTTGTTGTGTTAATATGTTCAGTCATTTGCTTAAATAGTGAAGAAGTGCAGAATCTATTTACTCGTTTACTTCTCTGTATTAAACTCTCTCTCTTTCCACTGCAGCTGAGGGGAGCTCGTCCATGGAAGCCACCATAGAGCAGTCACGCTGGGTGTCCCAGCCACTGATGCCCTCCGAGCTGGCGGTCAGTTACCCGTCTGATGTTGCCTATTTGTCCCAAACCGAGGAGGACTCAGCTTTTCCCAGCATGGAGGCTGAGTATAGCCTGCCCTCCCTCTTCTCCAACACCGTCCACAGCCGCAGCACCGCAGCGTACAGACACAGCCCAGGTCAGCCCCCCATACTGACCAGTGACGTTTAGTCCAGTTCAAAGCCAGTACCATATCATATCCACTTCTTAGTTTAATAGTAGTTACTAATGTTTCACGAGGCCTTGTGTGTCTGAAAGAGCACTTACAGCTGATATTTGTTTGCACAGTCCTGCATCTTAACTAGTAGTGCGTCTCAGCACTCCACAGTCTAGTTTCCTTTCTGAAGCTATTCAAACTCATCACACTCTCCTCCTGTGTTCAATCAGCTGTGTTACAGTGTAGACAGCTCTGAACTTCAAAGCTGCAGCACTGATTACAGTAACATACTACAGTAAAAGTGTCTCAAATTATTGATTTCTTAATTATTTCTTAATAAAGCATAATTATTTAGCATTGCAATGATAGGTTGCCCATATTGTTATTGTTATAAATAGTGTTTGTAGTATTTGTAATTAACCTAAAACAACTGTATACTGTTATAGTTTACTCTTTTCATTAGTGCTGATTATTATTAATAACAATTAAGTCCTCAAATACTATCAGTTATTTCTATTAGCTGCACATTATTATTGATGATTAAATTCAGTCCAATTTAAGTTTAATTCAGTTTAATTCAGTTCAGTTAAGTTTTAATTCAGTTCAGTTGAGTTTTAATTCAGTTCAGTTTCATTCTGTTCATTTCGGTTCAGTTTAAGTTTAATTCTTTTTAATTCAGCTCAGTTGAGTTTTAATTCAATTCAGTTTTATTCTGTTCACTTCGGTTCAATTGAAGTTTAATTCAGCTTAATTCAGTTCAGTTGAGTTTTAATTCAATTATTATAATTATTCAACTATTTAATTAAATTATAATAATTATTAAACTATTCAGTTTAGTTTTATTCTGTTTACTTTGGTTCAGTTTAAGTTTAATTTAGTTGAGTTTTAATTCAGTTCAGTTTTATTCTGTTCACTTTGGTTCAGTTTACATTTAAATCAGTTTAATTCAGTTCAGTTCAGTTTTAGTTTTAATTCAGTTTTATTCTGTTCACTTCAGTTTAGTTTAAGTTTTATTCAGTTTAATTCAGTTCAGTTGAGTTTTAATTCGGTTCAATTTTAGTTTAATTTAATTTCAGTACATTTTCAGTTTAGTTCATTTCATTCTCTCTCTCTCTCTCTCTCTCTCTCTCTCTCTCTCTCTCTCTCTCTCTCTCTCTCTCTCTCTCTCTCTCAGTTCGGCAGGTGTACCCCTCTTCCTTCCTGAGTGGTCTGCCATGGCTGGACAGTTCTGCTGGTCATTCCCTCTCTGCCCCATACCCATCGCCCCCAGGCTCCTGGCATAGCAGTGCCTTCACAAAGACCCCTGTGCACCCTCACAGCTCCTCCACCTCCCCCCCGTACCCCGCGTCCGTGCCCTTGTCCTCCGTCAAAGTGCCCCGTCCCGAGCTGCACTCACCCAGTCCGGACTGCAAGGAGAACCTGCGGCTGCAGGACGTGGTGAAGGGAGAGAGCGTCAGTCCTGCAGGGGGCGCCCTGGGGCTCGGGGGCACTTACTCTCTCAACCACTCCGCTGCCGGGATGTACACACACACTCACACTCCACAGACGCATGCACACTCCCTGGGTCACTACAGTCCCTATGGAAATCTGGGTCAGGACTTCAGCAGCACTGCCCTCTACTCACCTTCATCTTTCTCACCCAAGCTGCGCAGTAAGATGAGGCTTTCACCCACAGGTGAGTCAGCTGCTGGCTCAATACCCTGTACTGCTATTCTCTCAACTGTTCAACACTACATTCAAAATTATTGTATATGTATAACACATGATTAACTGTATTATTCGGATATCCAATTAAATAAAATTAAGGTAAATAAATAAATAAATAAATAAATAGTTGTTCTGGTTATTTATTTTTTGAGGCAGAGACTCAAATTTAATGTTATGGGCTCCTGTTTTTGGTCACAGAAGCACGGGAGTGTGTGAACTGCGGGGCCACCGCGACCCCTCTGTGGAGAAGAGATGGTACAGGCCACTACCTCTGCAACGCCTGCGGACTGTACCATAAAATGAATGGACAGAACAGGCCCCTCATACGGCCCAAGAAGAGACTGGTATGGCACCTTAGATCAGAGTCACATTCAGAATTCAGTCAGAGGCAGAGTCAAAGGCAGAATACGAATCTGTATTCGAATCAGAATCAGACACAGATTTCGAGGCAAAGAAGGAGACGAGGCAGAATCAAAATCAAAAGCAGAGTCAGAGGCAGAATGGGAATTAAAAGTCAGAATTAGAATCGGAATCCAAATGAGACGAAGGCAGAATCCGAATTAAAATCAAAATTAGAGTCAGAATCAAAATCAAAAGCTGAGTCAGAACTGGACTTATAAGTCAGAATTAGGATCTGAATCAAAATGAGTCAAAGGGAGTATCAGCATTGGAATATGGATCAGTCTCAGAATCAGAGATAAATCAGAGTATATTTATTTATTATAAATAAATAGCCTGTATTTCTCTCTCTCTCTCTCTTTCTCTCTCTCTCTCTCTCTCTCTCTCTCTCTCCTGCAGGTGGTCAGTAAACGGGCAGGCACTCAGTGTGCTAACTGCCAGACCAGCACCACCACACTGTGGAGACGCAATGCTAATGGAGAGCCTGTGTGCAACGCCTGTGGCCTGTACTTCAAACTACACAACGTAAGAGCTGCTTCACACAGCAGAACCTTACAGATCACATCACATTACAACACACGTTCCCTGTCTAGTGTAACTAGTGTTACAGTTTACCTGTACACAGGTAGGTGAAGGTCGTGTTACAGTTTATCTGTACACAGGTAGGTGAAGGTAGTGTTACAGTTTATCTGTACACAGGTAGGTGAAGGTAGTGTTACAGTTTATCTGTACACAGGTAGGTGAAGGTAGTGTTACAGTTTACCTGTACACAGGTAGGTGAAGGTCGTGTTACAGTTTATCTGTACACAGGTAGGTGAAGGTCGTGTTACAGTTTACCTGTACACAGGTAGGTGAAGATAGTGTTACAGTTTATCTGTACACAGGTAGGTGAAGGTAGTGTTACAGTTTACCTGTACACAGGTAGGTGAAGGTCGTGTTACAGTTTATCTGTACACAGGTAGGTGAAGATAGTGTTACAGTTTACCTGTACACAGGTAGGTGAAGGTCGTGTTACAGTTTATCTGTACACAGGTAGGTGAAGATAGTGTTACAGTTTATCTGTACACAGGTAGGTGAAGGTAGTGTTACAGTTTACCTGTACACAGGTAGGTGAAGGTAGTGTTACAGTTTACCTGTACACAGGTAGGTGAAGGTAGTGTTACAGTTTACCTGTACACAGGTAGGTGAAGATAGTGTTACAGTTTACCTGTACACAGGTAGGTGAAGGTAGTGTTACAGTTTACCTGTACACAGGTGGGTAAAGGTAATGCTACAGTTTACCTGTTCACAGTTATGTGAAGGTTAGTGCTATATCTTATGGGCATAGTGTAAGGTGATTATTTAGGTGGGGAATCAAACCCCAGTCTGCAGCATAGAGGGCAGCAGTGTAACCCACTATACTATATCAACCACAATTATAACTAATAATAATGCTATGTAGTGCTCTAATGTTCCGTTCTCTATAACAATGTTCTATATAGACTTTTTCCCGATAAGAGACCATTCCTGTTTCCTATAAGAGTATTCTATATAGGGATTGTCCCAATAAGAGACCATTTCCATTTCCTATAGGAGTGTTCTATATAGGGATTTCCCCAATAAGAGACCATTTCCATTTCCTATAGGAGTGTTCTATATAGGGATTTTCCCAGTAAGAGACCATTTCATTTTCCTATAAGAGTGCTCTATATAGAGATTATCCCAATAAGAGACCATTTCCATTTCCTATAAGAGTGTTCTATATAGGGATTTTCCCAATAAGAGACCTTTCCATTTGCTATAATAGTATTCTATATAGAGATTATCCCAATAAGAGACCATTTCCATTTCCTATAGGAGTGTTCTATATAGAGATTTTCCCAATAAGAGACCATTTCCATTTCCTATAGGAGTGTTCTATATAGGGATTTTCCCAGTAAGAGACCATTTCCATTTTCTATAAGAGTGCTCTATATAGAGATTATCCCAATAAGAGACCATTTCCATTTCCTATAAGAGTGTTCTATATAGGGATTTTCCCAATAAGAGACCATTTTCATTTCCTATAGGAGTGTTCTATATAGAGATTTCCCAATAAGAGACTATTTCAATTTCCTATAAGAGTGTTCTATATAGGGATTTTCCCAATAAGAGACCATTTCCATTTCCTATAAGAGTGTTCTATATAGGGATTTTCCCAATAAGAGACCATTTTCATTTCCTATAGGAGTGTTCTATATAGAGATTTCCCAATAAGAGACTATTTCAATTTCCTATAAGAGTGTTCTATATAGGGATTTTCCCAATAAGAGACCATTTCCATTTTCTTATAACAGTGTTCTATATATTGCTCCTGGTTTGCCAAAGTAGAAGACAGTGATCTGATTGTGGAAACCTTGAGCCATAGTTTGTGGAATTAAACAAGTGAGGAGAAGTTAAATTTAAGTCTTGCTAGATTTACGCAAACACTCATGTGCACTTATTGCAGGTAGATATTAGCTGGATATAAATATACATATAGACATATCTGGATATACTGATATCACTGATAACACATAAACTCATGGAATATGAGGGCTATTGTAACCCTTCTCTCCTCACCAGGTGAACAGACCTCTCACGATGAAGAAGGAAGGGATCCAGACGCGGAACCGAAAGGTGTCCAGCAAGAGCAGAAAAGGCAGGAGAGGTGCTGGCGTGGAGCTTGACCCGTTCTCTGAGTCCACGAAGGTTCCTGGGTCTGAGCAGCCCGTAGACTCCTTTGCGCTGGGGGCCGGAGCTCTGGGGCCTTACACCCACACCCCTCACCCCATGGGCCCATCCCAGGCCCTTCACACCCCCACACACCTGTCCTACCCGTACCACCCAACAATCTTGTCCAGCATGGGCTGCTGACTTCATGACCGCGGATGGAAAAATGGACTTGTTAGGGATGCAAGCTCACCAGCAACCTACAGATTTACCAGTCAAGACTTTGAATAGGACAAACTAGTCCTTTAACTGTGAAAGAATTTTAATGTTTTTTTCCATTTTCACTTCTAAGAATGGGTAAATGTGAAGGATGTTTTTTTTATATATATATATATATACTTGATGTAAACACTTCTGTTTTATATACTTTATATACTTATATACTGTTTTATATAGCTTTTGCCTTCTGGTATTGAAAAACACTGTGAATTATGTATATATCTCAAGCATTGAGGTGCCACATTTCTCTCTTTGTCTCTCTCTCTGCACCACTAAAAAGATAACAAGACATTTCATAATTCAAAACAGTTTAACCAGACGTGCATTTGGCCCAGGACAGTCATTTCAATAATGGCATTTGTGAGCGCGACTGCATTTCCAACGCCTTTGTGCCGTTGTGGTTTAGGCCTCTGTGTGGCTCCTTTGTGATGGCAGCAGCTTTAATTACTCGGACTGTAGATCAGCAGCAGTGCGTATGCAAATCCCTCACTTTCCATAGAGCGGAGGAGTGCGCCAGGGCCCAGGACGGAGCGATACGCCCCACGGGATTCAAATCTGTGGCTTTATGGAAACAGTAAAAGGCTCAAACGAACCACTTCAGGGCTCATCTCGCGCCAGATGTTCAGGCCACTGCACAAGAACACGACAACTGAGCGTTACATCCTCGACATGTAAATAGCACTTCAGTGGCCATTGCAGTTCAGTTAGAACAGTTAGAACACTTTCTGGACCTAATAAAAGGATAGCATGGGATACAGTTTGTTGTATGTGGTGAGAAAAGTCTTTTTTATGTCTTACTTTGATATAATTAAACAGTAAAGATGTAAACAAAGTCATTTAGACTGGTTTGTCACATCTGTTTTACAGCTTTAACATGGCATGAAAGACACACCAATCAGCCATAACATTAAAACCACCTCCTTGTATATACACACAGTGTCTATTCTATCAGCTCCACTGACCATGCAGGAGCTACACTTACAGACTGTAGTTCATCTGATTCTCTGTATACTTTATTACCCTGTTCTTCAATGATCAGGACCCCTAAAGGACCACCAAAGAGAAGATATTATTTGGGTGGTGTGTCATTTTCAGCACTGCAGTGACACTGACGTGGTGGTGGTGTGTTTATGTGTATTGTGCTGGTGTGAGTGAATCAGACACAGCAGTGCTGCTCCTGGAGTGTTTAAACACTGTGTTCACTCACTGTCCACTCTATTAGACACTCCTACTACTTGCTGGTCCACCTTGTAGATGTAAAGTCAGAGACAGTAGCTCATCTGCTGCTGCACAGTTTGTGTTCCTCTAGTCCTTCATCAGTGGACACAGGACGCTGTCCACAGGACACTGTTGTCTGGATAGTTTTGGTTGGTGGACGATTCTCAGTCCAGCAGTGACACTGAGGTGTTTAAACACTCCAACAGAGCAGCACTGATATGTTTGATCGACTCACACCAGCACAGCATACATTAACACACCATCACCATGTCAGCGTCACTGCAGTGCTGAGAATGAGCCACCTCTCTAATAGTACCTGCTCTGTGGTGGTCCTGTGGGGGTACTGATCATTGAAGAACAGGATAAAAAAGGGATAAACAATATGCAGTGAATCAGATGGCCTATAGTCTGTGATTGTAGAACCACAGAGAGTTCCTATGTGGTAATTGGAGCTGATAAAGCTGGATGTGTAGATGTAAAGAGGTGGTTTTAATATTATGGTGTATGTTTTAAATTGATTCATGGTGGAGGGGAACATGCAGGGCACTGTAAGGCAAAATAGTCCTCAAAGAAAAGAGAGCTTGTTTTAGATTTATTATTAGATTAATTGTGGATAAAATGAATATTTAGTTTTTGCCATCAATGTGATGACCCCTATCCCCAAGCACTGTAAGTTTTTCTAGAATGAAGCATTTCTTGTTAAATTACTTTAATTAAATCTCAATTATAGAATTTTCTAGAAAATTCGGAAGATTGGTGGAATTTGCCTTTAACACGGTGGAATTAGGACAGCCAATACTAAGAATAGATGCAGAATCCAATGGTGTGCAAAGCATTTAAACTCTATATTTAATGTAAATATTGTACAAAGACAACAAATCAATTGTTAAAACTGGAAACTTTGATTGTTTTCTTTTAAACATAAGCCCATTTTGAATTGAATGCCAGCAACACGTTTTAGAAAAACTGGAACAGGTTCATGTTCACCACTGTGTTCGTCACCTCTTCTTGTAATAACACTCTATTAGGTGTTCGTGAACTGAGGAGATAATAACTGCAGGTCTGAAAGCTAAATATTTTTCATTCCTGCTTGATATCGGATTTCAGCTGCTCTGAAGTTCTGAGTCTTCTTAGTCCTATGTGTCCTTTCATAAAGCACCAAATGTTTTAAGTGGGTGACCAGTGGTCTGGACTCCAGACAGGTCAGTTTAGCACCCAGACTCTTTTACTGTAGAGCCATGCTGTTGGAATATGTGCAGAATGGGGTTCACTGTGTTGCTGATATAAACAGACCTTCCCTGAAAAAGACGTCATCTGGATGGCAGCATATGATGCTCCAAACCCTGTCTATATATATATATATATATATATATATATATATATATATATCATTCAGCATTAATGAAGCTTCACAGATGTGCAGGTCACCCAGGCCAAGTGCACTGATGCCTTCCACAAACTATCACGGATGCTAGCTGTGTGCTGATAACAAGGCTGAAGCCCGAAGGAAGTGGCGTCCATGATTTGCAAAAAAGAATTCCAAAGTTTGATTTGTTAGACCACAGGACACTGTCCCCGTCTTTCACCTCAGTTCATGCTAAATGAGCTCAGGCCCAGAGAAGGTGGCGTATCCTTCTTATATATGGTTTTCTCAACTACTTTATCAAAATTTCCACAAAATTCAGATTTATTCAGTTTTAGTTGAGATGTAAACAAAGTCATTCAGAGAGGTTTGGTGTAAAATGGTTCCTTTGATTTATTTGATTTATTGATTTATTTAATGATTTATTTACAGTGGTGATGATGGGAACCAGGGGTCACCATGTCTACAACACAGATCTAGTCATTTTATTTACTACGCAAAATGATCTCTGAACCTACATGCGTCTTCTGAGGTTTTATGTGCAATCTTGATGATGGAAATCTGTGGAAAACCTGGAAAACTCATCCCTTTGTGTACTATTTTGCTTAATAATGCCATTCCTATGTGACCAGCCTGCCTTGATTGCATTCCAGGGAAACATTTTAGGCCAAAGCCTTATTGCAAACTATGATAAAACAAGGTCTAGATGATCAAGCAGCATATTTGTGCTCATTTTATGTAAAGTACCTTTCTGTGAGTCAGCTTTTAGAGATGAATGTGGGGTTCCTATCACCACCATTGTAAATAATTCATTTCAATTCAGTCCAATTTATTGCCATTAACAACGTGCAAGCACATATGCAAACAAAACAAAGGCTGCGGCACTAAAAAGACAAAGCAAACAAACACAATAAGATGGTAGGATGATAGGAAATGAGAGGAAAGCAAAAGGAAAGGTGTACAATGTGTGATTTTTACATTATAGATCCAGCTGATATGTCAATTGCTTGTTGACAGCCATGAACCACTGAGCATCCTCTAAATTATGAGAGATTTTCACATCACTTGGTTGATATTAAAATGATGTCATTATGTAAAATGTACAGAATTAATGTGCAGGCTTAATATTCAGCACTTAACTTTAGCATTTATTATTTACTATAAAACTAATACATATGTTAGAGTGAGGCATTGAAGTGGGGCCCACCCCTTAGATCTGAGGAGACATGAGATTCTTTTAAAGAGATAAGTGACTCTATCATTAATATTGGATCAAGCTACAACAAATAAAAGTTTCCTCACAAGTGCTTGTGCTGAATTAAGGCCCAGTACTGTAAGAATATTAGAACAGGCCCACTTCTGGAAGGTTTGCCCAAAATTCCACACATTTTCTAATATTTCTTTCTGTTTTAAAAGCTGTAATGCTGAAATGGGGCAGACGGTTTGAGACAGGTGACTTATTAAAGGACATTTCTTGCTCCTTTCAGTATCTCAGCCTGATTCTGATTCACCCTGTTCACTCTACAGGCACGTTTACTCAGCACTCAGCTCTGCCAGGTGTGCTGGATCCTTGGCTCCAAGTCCAAAAAGGTGCACGACCTGTCATAGGCTTGCATAATGAATTCTCTTTATAGCCCCAACAGTCTTTCTTTCCTCATTTCTCCCTCTCTGTCCCCCTCCCTCCATCTGTTACACTCTTTCAGCATTGACCACACTGCTCAGCTCTTCGGGCCTCTGCTGGAACCCCATTGTGCAACGCAGGCAGCTTTTTGGTTTTCCGGAGTCTCTGAAAAAAACAAGTAGAAGGGAAGGAGAGATGCTTCAGCGATGGTCTGGGCCCCTGATGGCTCGTTTTTTCAAGGTTCCACGCGAGTCACATCTCTCTCTGGTTTCTGTTGCTGGCTTCCTCCGTTCGGGGTGAACCGGGTTTATCTGGGCGGCCAAACGAGCGGGAAATGGAGCAGAATGACATGTGGAGATTAGCAACCACAGGCCAGGTCCAGCCAACACATGAGCACGACCGTTAGAGCTCCCTCGCCCCGTCACCTACGACTGTCGTACACACACACACACACACACAAACACACATACGTGAACTCTCTCATACTCTGTCTATCAGATGGTCTTAGACACATAGCTATATAACCTCAAAAAGTGAAAACAAGGGGGCAGTTGTAACCCACCATTCCTTTCGACCTCCTGACCTTTACCACATTATGACCTGCAATAAACTCAGATATGTTCAGATTTACACCAGACATGCTGAACTGATAGTACTCATCAAGTCACACCAATCGTTACTTCAGACTCCAAAGCTAATGCCATTTATTAATGAATAATTCAGTGCTGCCCAGTCCTGTACTACTCCTGCACTGGACAGTGTAAATCAAAACCGGGCCGATTCTAGATTTTCTACACCACTGTTGACTGACTACTGGGCAGATGTGAGGCATGCCAACCATAAAATGTTGGACAGCTTAATAAAGTTTTACCTGGTGTTTGTATTTGTGGGCCATTTCTGCCTTGAATGCTGTTTACCAACAATGTAGTTGGGAAAGATTTGGGCCAGATCCAGTACTTCTACTTACTTTGCAGTGTGGGGCTTGGGCCCAGCTTTATACTCGAACACAAACCCAAGGACGTGTCCCTCAAATGGGCCAGACAAATTTTGCCAAATGGGATGGGTTGCATTGTATATTGACGTTATGTGTTTAAAAGGGGCTCCTATCTAGAGGTGGGCAAATGCAGCATTAAGGGTCTTTCTCAAGGACTTCCACTCTGCTCGCAAGGTGGGGAATCGAACCCCAGTCTGATGCATCAGTGGTACTGCTGCGCACTGTGCTGCACCAATTGCAAAAAGCTAGCTATAGAAACACTGCTTCCTTCCAGATACCAAACTTGGGCCACATCCAGCATTTACTTGGGCCCATTTGGAATTCTGCATGGAATTATGGCACGTGAGAAAGCGAGGTGGTGGCTACAACCCAGCCTATTTACTGCCATTAGAGGTGCACCTTTCAGCCAAATGTACACCACCACTGCCAGAACTAACCCACTGCCCAAAACATCTAGTACAACAACCAAAATCCTACCTGTTAGGTTGGACTTCAACAGGTGGCCCCAGGCTCAGGGAGTAAAGGCCAGCATAAGCTTCCCCCTCTGTGACCACCAGCTGTAGAAGGCTGTGGCACTGCCAGGATCTCCTGATGATCATGAACTCTTGGCCTATTCTACTAATCCCTGTTTAAAACATAAATGATGGCCATGTAGCTCATGTGAACAGTGGCAGTCTTTACCAGAAGTGGCCGAGATCTGTTTTAAGACAGGTGGGCCATATGAGAATTTCCTATATGTCCGACACTTTTGGCTCACATGCAGCGCGCCAGCGTCAATGGCAGCAGCTCTGCAATAGTGGCCCAGAGCTGTTTTGAGACAGGTGAAGTAACCCACCATTTCTCTTGACCTCCTGACCTTTAACACATTTTGACCTGCAATAAACTCAAAATAGAATATGTTGGTTCAGATTTACACCAGACCAGCTGAACTGATATTACTCAACAGGTCGCACAAATCGTTACATCAGCCTCCGAAGATAATGCTGTTAATTAGTGTATAATTCAGAGTTTAACAGTTCCTACAGTCCTGTTCTGCTCCTGCGCCTGACAGTTCTTTGTTCTCCTGCTTGGAAGCACCCAACTCAAAGGTTCTTCATCAATGATACAGCTCAGGCACAGGTCACATACTAACAGTGCAGACAGTTTTGGGCTGACTTTACTGGGCAGATGGCATACGGGCTATAAAAACAGTTTAGTTTTTTCCTCTTGTACTGATCTGTATATGGATTTCATCTTTGTGCCCCCATGATCCTACTGACCCCTTATTCCTGCTGATTCAGACATTAATGATTATCCCGTAGCTCATGTCAGCACTGGCAATCTTTACCATAAGTGGCCCAGAGTTGTTTTGAGACAGGTGGGCCATATGAGTCAATATTTCCAATATGTAGGCTACTTTTGGCACTTATGCAGTTTTCCAGTGTCAATGGCTGCAGCACTGAAGTACAGGCCCAGAGCTTCTTTTGGCAAATGTGAACTAAATAAGCTTTGTTAATGTGGGCCTATTTGGCTCACATGTAGTTTGCCAGTGCCAATTGTGTACCAGCAGTGCCGTATCTCTGCCAGAGGCAGCCCACATCTGCATGCACCAAAGAACACAGTGTTGAACTGTTTGCATAAGAGAGTCTTATATTCACAAATGAGGGAATATAGCCACTGTGTTTTGTGTAGTACATTGATATAAACTGATTAGTCATTGCATTACAATTACTAAACAATACTTGTTATATAACTAAAGTACAGTGCCGGTGGTCACCCGCCAACTGAACATCTGTTTAATGTAATTTTAGGCCAAATCCGACTTAACCGGCCCATCTTGCTGATCTATGCTGGTGCTGGTTTTATTGATCACCCCAGCTGGTTTTGGTGATCACCTTATCATCATTCACTGCTGCTTACCAGCATCCAAAACACAACATACACTGATTTTGCTGGTGAACAGCCATGTTGGTCTTTGTTTTTCTCTGTAAGTTATGCTCATCACAAATATAAAAACAGAAAAATATATCACACTTACACAATTGTTGACATCAAATCCAAAGTTTATAAGTCACATACATAATCATGGAAAGAAGATAAAGTATGTTCTGAGATAGCATAATATTAAGCCTTTGATGCACAACCTGGGTCAAAAGTGACCTGACTGAGATTGTATTCTCTATATCTTTGCAGTAAATTAATTTAATCATTCCAGTTTCCATGAATTACTTAATTTACTTGTTTTTGATCATTGAAAATACTTGTTAAATTTTTTTATTTCAATATTTTAATAAAAATCTTTTTTGTATCACTTCTAACACACAACATGTGTCAGAATGATTCCGTATGTGTTCACTATGGAATTTGACAGGAAATTTTAACATTTGTAAACATTTGCAGTAGGTTGCATATTTACAAAAATATTTTTGTTTATGTACTAAATAAATAAGAGAATGAAAAAAAAAACAAAAATGATTTAATGAGCACTTGGAATATTAAATAACGAAATAAATTTTAATCGAATTACCAAAGAGATACTCAGCAATAATTACAATAACATAAGAAATGAATACGGGTCAAGTTTGAGCCATGCTGTGCATTAGAAAGGGTTTCCAAAAAATATTTATAATAATAAAAAAATAAACTACTACTACTACTAATAATAATAATAACAATAATAATAAGAAAAAGAAGAAGAAGAAGAAGAAGAAGAAGAAGAAGAAGAAGAAGGAGAAGTAAAAAATATAAAAATATACATAAATATACACAACAGAAAGTGAGGGATGAGGATTGTTGAATAAAGCTGAATAAACTATACATACAAATAATAAACTATAATACAAAATATTAAGAAACAAATAGCACGAAGACTAGAAACAGTCTCTCTTTCTATTGTTGTTGTTTTGTTGTGTGTAACAGCGACACCGCGCGGTTCTGTCAGACCGTTGCAGCCAGACGTCATCCGCTCGCGCCCGCTGGAACTCCCGGGCTGAGTGAAAGTGTTTCAGCGCCGTTAGCCTCGATGGGTCGCTGCAGGGCTTTGAGCCATTTCTGCGCTTTGTTAGATTAATATTTTACCCAGCTTCTATTTCTATCACATCTCTGGGCTCCCGTTATCGCCCGACGTCCTCACATGTTCTCTTTTGCATCCGTTTTCTTTCTGGAAATGGGCGTGAAAACGTAGGTCTGTTAGCATTAGCTGTATTAACGGTCGCCGTTCAGTAGCGCCAATCCGGTTTGAAAAGCATCCGATGAAGAGAAACAAGACAGCAGGAGGGACTTTGTGAACAGAGAAAACTTTTATTATAAGAACTAGTAAGTCGTCACTGTGACATTTTACACTTTTCTTCCTTACAAAATTTGAGTCCTGTAAGTCTGAATGTGAGGAATCTGTTGATATCACTGCTGCTGAACAGCCTCAGGCATTTTCATTATAGCTGTTCGTGAATAAATCCGATTTAATTTTTAGAGAACTAGTTCTCACAGTAGAACCCCTTGTCCCTTCAGTCATAGCCGGTGTCCTGTGTGCGTTTAATTTACTGGAGGACATAGTTTCGGTCCTTGTGTTCATCAACAGAGAGAGGGAAGGGCGGGGAGGAAGAGAGAGACGAGATGAATGAGAGGGAGAGAGAGAAACAGAGAGAGGAAGAAAAAGAGTGTGGGAGAGAGAGGTAGGGAGGGGCAGGGAAAGAGAGAGAAACAGGGAGAGGGAGGGAGAGAGAAACAGAGACAAGGAGAAAGAAACATGGAGATAAAAAGAGAAATGGAGGTAGGGAGGTGGAGAGACAAATGGAGAAGGAGGGAGAGAGAGAGAAACAGAGAGACAAGGAGAAAGAAACATGAAGATAAAAAGAGAAATGGAGGTAGGGAGGTGGAGAGAGAAACAGAGAGGGAGGGAGGTGGAGAGAAACAGGGAGAAGGAAGGAGGGAGGGAGAGAAATAAACAGAGACAAGAGAAAGAGAAACATGGAGAAAGAAAGAGATAGAGGGAGGTAGATAGAGAAACAGTGAGGGAGGGAGGTGGAAAGAGAAACAGGGAGAGATGAGGGAGGTGAAGAGAGAAACGAAGATGGAGGGAGAGAGAAAGAAAGAAACAGGGACAAGGAGAAAGGAACACGGAAAAGTAAGGGGGTAGAGAGAAAGAAACAGAGAGAGACAAGGAGAAAGAGAAACATGGAGATGGGAGGGAGGTGGAGAGAGAAATAGAGAGACAAGGAGAAAAAGAAACATGGAGATGGGAGGGAGGAAGGTGGAGAGAGAAATAGAGAGAGGCAAGAAGAAAGAGAAACATGGAGATGGGGGGGAGGTGGAGAGAGAAATAGAGAGAGACAAGGAGAAAGAGAAACATAAAGATGGAAGGGAGGGTGCTGGAGAGAGAAATAGAGAGAGAGAGAAAGAGAAACGGGGAGAGAGAGAGAGAGAATAAAGGAGAAAGGCAGATAGATAGATAGAGAGAGAGAGGGAGAGGCGGACACACCTACATGCTGGTAGCGATGGTGCATGTTATTCAGGTTCAGTAAGTTAAATGTTCCACTATGACGATTACAATATGGAAATATTCTACAGCCTGTGGAATTTCTGTCATCATGGATTCTGCATCAAATCCCACTCCACCAAGAGCTCCTAAAGGCTCCACTCGTTCTCCACAAAAACCCCAACAGAACTCTGCCAAAGTAAGAAGTATTCCTTTTAAAGACCTCTTTTATTGTTTCATAATTCCAGCTTTTCAACAAATCCCAGATACAGATTGTTAAATGTCTTCATTGATGTGTCAGATGTTTAGTGACTGCACTAAACAGTTAATAGATTGTATATGTGCTATAGTAACACAATTGATGTCTTGCATTTAATTTTTTTTGGCATGGATTGTGCTGATGTAACGTTTTTATTGACCCAGCTGTTTTTACTGTGGGAACCATCCCTTTACTTCATGTGTGTGTAGTCTGATCATCCACCCCTGTCCTGATTTTACCTCCCTTGAGTTGCATTTTAATTTTTGTAGTGTTATTGAATGACTCAAATATATCAGTGCTGTCAATCAAACACATACAATATATGTGAATCTAAATATAATTGTGAATGAAGGAAACTGAATTAAAGTCTTTATATCTAACTATAATGGTCTGCATGATAAAGAAACACTGCCTAAGGGTCCCTAGAAAGTGAAATCAGGACGGGCTAATCACTCAATATTGCCCAAAATCATAAACTGAAGCTGAAGTTAATATTCAACCTAGACCGTGCCCCATGGAGTTTGCACCACATGCAGGAACTTAAAACATTAGCTTAGAACAGCTCAACTCAGCAGACAATATAAGAACTCAAGTTAGATTATAATATAGCAGACGCATTTGTTTTAATTAAACTGCTCCTCTGTCTCTCAGAGAGAAAACAGCAAGCCCAACCACAAGCAGAGTCTCCAGGAGGCCAGGAGGAAGGGCAGAATGGACCGTGGCAAAGCAGAAGAGGAGATGACCAACAAGCTTAAAAACCTGGTACGTGTGTCAGCCCTAGGTTGGAGAGCTGTTAGGTTGCAAGGGACATGTTAATTGAAGATACAGTATTTTAATGTTTGCATTGGAAGATATTCTAGTTCTTCTGGTTCTATGACAAAAGATTTGCATTGTATTGGCTTTATCCAGGTTATATTACACAGAGAACAGGCTACACTTGACTAATGTATTTGAGTATTTGCTTCATGTATGTGTGAATTTATGTGTTCATAGGATTTACGTTGCAAGCCCAGGGCAACTGGAACAGGCCTTGTTCAGTCAGATGTGTTCTCTCGCCATCGCTGCCTCTGGGATGCCAGGTGACTGCAGTAATGCCCTATTTAGTGTGTTTAACAATGAGTAAGTAATAAATTCAGAGGGAAAAAAAGAATACAGCAGTAGACATGAATGTCATAGGAAGCTGTTTGTGTTGTTCTTGTTCTCAAGGGTAAGACTCCTAATGGTTTACTTGTTGGTGCTTAATAAAAGTTATTCTATAACAATAGAAGTAGGTTATTCATTGTGGTCTAAGGGTGTTGTTGTCTTCTCTCTTTCTCCTACCAGTCACCCAGAGTGTCCAGAGAGGGTGACCACTATTGTAGAGTTGATGGAGAAGGAGGGTCTTATGTCTCGATGTATGCAAGTGGAGGTATGAAAAAAAGCATGGCTATTGTGATAGATACATGACTAGCAGTGAATGAAAACCTGAATGTCTGTGTTTAAATTTCAGGCCAGAGCTGCATCAGAGGAAGAGCTTTCTTTGGTTCACACGTAAGTTGCCAAGATTTGTTATATGCATGTAAAGCAAGATGATAAGGGCAGTGGAATAGTTTTATAGTTCTATTGTTTCTGTTATTTGTGTTTAACAGGAAAGAGTACATTGATCTAATGAAGTCCACTCAGAAGATGGGAGAGGAAGAGCTGAAGTCTGTCTCTGATGGTTATGACTCTGTCTACCTTCACCCTGTAAGAACTGCCAAATTACTACAGGCTTATTACATACAGTATCTGCTGAAGCATAGGATGTTGTTTGTATTGTTTGGGTTCATGTTCTAGTGTGTGCTTTGTTTGTTTACATGGTGTGTCTGTATTTTTGTGATATAATACTGTTGTGATGAGATGTATGTTTAGTTTAATGGTATTATTTATGTTTGTATATGTTTGTGTGCAGGACTCTTTCACCTGTGCCTGTTTAGGTGTTGGCTCTGTCCTCCAGCTAGTTGACAAGGTGATGACCTCAGAGCTTCGAAATGGCTTCTCTGTGTCCAGGTAACTATTCCTGATGGGCTTCTGTTCGTTGTATGTGTTCCTGAATCTTGGAGTATCCCTACACATAGTGTATTGGTTTTCCTGTTCTAACACATTTGATTTAGCTTAGCAATTACTTACAATAAACTATGCAGGGCTGCAGCGCTCTAGCACTAGTTTAGAGAACCAGTGTCATGCGTAACATGTTACCGTTTGTTGTGTTTGGTTTACTGTGGTGGCGTCGTTTCTGCAGGCCCCCAGGACATCACGCCCAGACTGACCAGATGAATGGATACTGCATGTTCAATAATCTGGCAGTGGCAGCCCGCTATGCCCAGAAACAGCATGGCGTCCAGCGGTGAGCTTGCCTTCCTTTTTTTTTTCAGTCATTCACAACTTTTGTTGGGCACAGGGTTTTAGTTGTTCTAAAGATCAATTTTGTAATTTTGTTATTTTGGGTTGCAGAGTTCTGATTGTGGACTGGGATGTGCACCATGGTCAGGGAATCCAGTACATATTCCAAGAAGATCCAAGGTACGGTGACCCAGGGTTATCTGACCCAGAGTCATCAAAGCTAGCATGCATAAAATAAATTAATCTCACACCAAAGGGTTTGGACAGCCTTTTTCTATTTTCACAACATATAAGCCTTGAAACTTTGCAACCTTATGTAATATAATCCTGTGATGTTACTCTGGCTTGTAAGTCGTGTTGAAATTGCGAGTGTGATTTTTAGGATCGATGTGCCTGTGTGATATGTCTGCTGGGGAGTCTTTGAGTCTTTGAGCTCATCAACAAATGCATATGTACAACTGTCCAAAGCTTTGTATTTTGTATTAATGAAAGTGGTGTAAAAGTTACAGGACATTTCTTTGACTGTCTTTATTTCTCTTTTTGCAGTGTTTTGTATTTCTCTGTTCATCGTTACGAGGATGGTTCTTACTGGCCACACCTACCGGAATCGGACAGCACTGCTGTGGGTTCAGGGCCAGGAGAAGGCTACAATGTCAACATACCCTGGAACAAGGTTTCAATTGTGCATTAATCATTATCACAGACCACTTAGCGGTGCTAAGTGCATTTGTAGCTCATGTGCACAGGCTGTGGTCTCATCTGTGCTGTGTGTGATTCTGTTTAGACAGGGATGCAGGATGGAGACTATGTTGCAGTGTTTCAGAGACTTCTCCTGCCCATAGCCTATGAGGTACCAGCTATACTTCTCAAACTATTTATCTGTGATTGTGCAGTTGGATTGTGATGTCCGATTGTTTGGACCATAGTGAATAACATGCAATGTTTTTGTTTCTCATGACTCGTCAGTTTCGGCCTCAGCTTGTGTTGGTGGCTGCAGGCTTTGATTCTGTGGTTGGCGATCCCAAGGTGTGTGATATTTAATGTACTTAAATTCTCTTTTTAAACAATCTTGGGTATAAAAACATGTTGCTTGATTTATCACAGTGGTTGTGTGTCCATTTTTTGTTTAGGGTGAGATGTGTGCGAGTCCCCAGTGTTTCGCTATACTGACCCACATGTTAATGGGGCTGGCTCAGGGTAGAGTAGTGCTTGCACTGGAGGTAAGACACCAGAACCTCAACTGCGGAGATGTTGTGTTTAGAAATGTGTCAGTAACAAATTCTGATATTGTAACTGCCTTGCTTGCTAATCTAAAAAATACAGACAGTAGTAGATTAAATAAATATTACTGTATAAAGACACATCATGTGTGCAACTTTATTTCCCCTGTGTTATTATATAACTTTGTTGCATTACCAAAATAACAGTGAAAGATTTATAAAAGGTTTTGTGCCTCATCTTGTTTACTGCCAGGGTGGATATAACTTGGATTCCACTGCAGAGGGTGCCTGTGCTAGTTTAAGGTCACTGCTAGGTGAACCATGCCCTCACTTGACCTCTCCAGGAGCCCCAAGTGAGAGGTGAGATACCTGCAATGCTTTCTTATGCCTTGTAGCTACATTACATATGTTCACCACCTTGTTTGATTTTGTGCACGTGTTGCTTTGTATGTTGCAGTGCTCTGAAGTCCATCTCCAAGACTGTCTCTGCTCTGTATCCGTTTTGGACCAGCCTGCAGACACTGGGTAGGAATCTGCATTTTAATGTAATATCACTTATCTTGGAAGCAGTAGCTGGATAGATGGAGTTTATCATGGTTGCATCTTTTCTGCAGAGGGAGGCCCTCTTTCCGAGGCAGAGCCCCTGCCCTCTGCTGTTTGTGTCGAGATGAAACTGGAGAATTCCTCACATAGCACTGGTCTTGTGTATGACCAACGCATGATGGAGCACCATAACATGTGGGACAGGTGAAAATACAACCACATACACATATCTTTCACTGTTAAATGGGAATTCAGCTTTAAAAAAAACCTTAACATAATTTAATTGTTTCGATGTAATAAAAGTCATTGAGAATGATTTGAAGAACCAGCCAAAGAATTTATTGCCTCTAAAAGCTATACAACAAATGTTTATTATATGAAATTGATTTGAATACATTGCTTGACGACTGAGACATTGTTTTTCGATAACTTTAATATGAAGTTTTGGTCAAAAAGATTTTTTTAAAATACCTTCAGTAAAGAAATAAAACTCGTCACAGCAAACTATTTGATATTAAAACACCTCTCTGACTGTAAAGATGTCAACAATTGAATTATGTGTACATTTTTTTAGACTTTTTTCCCTCTTATTGAGCCTAATTGTCATTCTTTCTGCATATTTAATACCTGTATCCATTTCTTCAGCCATCATCCAGAGCTCCCTCAGAGAATCTCTCGGATCTTTTCTCGTCATGAGGAGTTGGGGCTTGTGGAACGCTGCCAGCGTATACCAGCACGTTTAGCCACGAAGGAGGAGCTGGCTCTCTGTCATGGGTATACTTTTTTTTTTTTACAAGACAAATTCACACAAAGTCTGAAAAAAATTATATTCTTAAACAATACACACTAATGTATACACCCCCCCCTTTCTTTCACTTTTTCTCCAGCTTGGCACATATAGACACTATAAAGAGCACCGAGCAGATGAAGCCCAGAGACCTGTACAGACTAGGAGATGAATATAATTCCATCTACATTAGTAATGAAAGCTACAAGAGTGCTTTGCTGGCAGCTGGCGCCTGCTTCAACTCGGTCCAGGCCATCCTCACTGGCCAGGTCAGCTACTGCTTAGTTGACAAACCGTAACATCTGTCATGCCTTTACTTCTGCTTTTGCTTGTTAAAAGGTTTAGAATCACCGTTCAAAGGTTTGGAATGAGTTTTCTTAATACTAATAGAAACTATTTGTTGGCAAGTAAATGTAGCATGAAATTTTTATATATAGAACGTTGAAATTGCTGAAGTTCTGCTTGAATTTCTGGTAAGCTATATCAAGCCAAATAAATCCAGAATATCACATATTTTGAAAGTGGTAATCAATTCCTGAGATAATTTCTCAACATCTAAATAGGTAATTAAAGTGAATAATTTATTATTTATTTTTGTGTTGTTCCTAGAATTTATGTCATGTTTAGAATGCTTGTAATATACAATAAGAATGTAGAGTTTATGATTATATACTCTGACTGTCTGTTTTATTAAGTACACCCACCTTGTATGTACATTCTTTGTCCATTTATCTAGTCCATTTAGCAAGTAGATGCACTTTGTAGTTCTAATGCTTTGTTGCCCTGTTCTTCAAAGGTCAGGGCCACCACAGAGCAGGTATTAATTGGTAAGTGGATCATTCTCAGCACTGTAGTGACACTGATGTGGTGGTGGTATGTAACTAACATGCCACGGTGCAAGTAACATGCCACTTCCATGTCATTGCAGTGCTGAGGATAATCCACCAGTCAAATAATAAGTGCCTAGTGATAGTCCTGAGCATAAGAGTGCAGGTTAACAATGTATACAGAAGAACTACAGTCTGTAATTACAAAATAAACATGTAAGTGGAGCTTTTAAAATGGAGAAAGAGTGTAGATATTAGGAGGTTTGCTTAATGAAGTGGCTGTTCGTTGTAAACATTTTTAGGAAAAGACCTCTGAGCACAAATGGCACCAATCTCAAATTCTTTGGTTATAATTATGGCTTTTGACAGACACTGTTCTGGATCATGTCTGGCTGATATGTTGTTTAGTAGTCCATCAGTCGGGTTAGGGGAAGGTGTTGGAGAGCTGCGGAGGAGGACAGCAAGTATTTGAAATGGCGTAAAAGGATTGTTTATTTTTCTGCATAGGTGCAAAATGGTGTGGCTATCGTTCGCCCTCCTGGACATCATGCAGAGAAAGATACAGCATGCGGTTTCTGTTTCTTCAACACCGCTGCCCTGACTGCTCGTTATGCCCAAAGCATTACCCATAAATCCCTGCGAGTCCTCATTCTTGACTGGGATGTGCACCATGGCAATGGAACCCAGCATATCTTCGAGGAGGATGACAGGTTCCCTGTCTTTTTGTTAAGCTAGAAACTTGCAAGTATAGATAGTTTGGTGAAAAGCATACCTTATAATTATTATACCTTATAATAATAAAAATTCTGTAATTCTGCCTGTATACAAGGCTTTTAACCTCTTGTTGCTTGAACAGTGCTTCCAGGTTGACAAGCATAGAGTAATAGCATATGGTATTTCATGCAGTTAGATCCTAGGTAGCTGCAGTACTTTAGAATTTAGAAACTGTAAAAACTGATTTGATGCAATAATTAACTGATGAGTAAGATAAGGGATATTGGAAAAGGGTTAACACTGTACACTGAGATACATAATGAAGTTTGAGAACTGTCTTCTTAATCTGCTGTCTCCTGCAGCGTCCTATACATCTCTCTTCATCGCTATGAGGACGGTACGTTCTTCCCTACTTCAGAGGATGCTAATTATGATAAAGTGGGACAGGGGAGAGGTGCTGGGTATAATGTCAACATCCCGTGGAATGGAGCAAAGATGGGGGACCCAGAATACCTGGCAGCTTTCCACAATGTTGTGATGCCTATAGCACGTGAGGTAAACATAGTGCTCCTATAACTCATATTACGGTTTGTTCTATTTTATCTTATATTAAAGAAAATCAGATTTTTAATTGTGCAGTTTTCTTTCTGGTCTAGTTTGCACCAGAGCTTGTGCTGGTTTCAGCTGGGTTTGATGCTGCACGGGGCGATCCTTTGGGTGGGTACCAGGTGACACCAGAAGGCTACGCCCATCTTACTCACCATCTTTTGAGTCTTGCGGCAGGACGAGTTTTGGTCATCCTGGAGGTGTGTACCTACCGCTGCCCCACTTCCCCACTGAAAAAGTCACTGAATCACTGGAATCAAACACAGTACTGTTCTTTATATTTTTTAGTCTGTTATTAAATATAACATATTTCAGAGGCACTTTTCTCTTCTTCTTTGGAACCACTACTGATTAATTGAACACTTGCCTCTGCTTCCTTAAAACTTAAAAAAGTGTTGGATTAAGTGTGCAGAGCAGTGATGCTTACAGATTCCAGGCGAAATGTTCTACATCTAAACTTAGATACTTGGCTATGTTTAGATATCTGGTGTGCAGCAATGCAAGAGTGCAGCTATACTAAAGGTATAATAAGCAGCCTTTACAATCTGTAGGCAAGGTCACTAGGTGGACTACCGTTTTTCAGATACTGTTTATTAACTTGCATACACCTTGGACTAAGTAGAATCTATTTTCCTGTCCAACATAGGGAGGTTATAACCTCACCTCGATCTCAGAGTCCATGTCCATGTGCACCAGCATGCTTCTAGGAGATGCACCTCCAATTCTCCCTCCTCTGCCCCCTCCACATCCCAGTGCTGCCGTCACCATCAACAACGTCCTTCGAGCACATGCGCCCTACTGGAAGTCACTCCGAATACAAAGTAAGGCTGTGTCCAGCTTCTGTCAGTTATTTGAATAGTCACAGTTATTGAGCATCCAGTGTGTTCTTACCTTCTTGTCAGGGTGATTCTCACATTGTATTTTTGCAGTATTTTACTAAGAACATCTAGTACATTTTGTGGCATATAGTGGACATGCCAAGTGGTATGTTAATTCACAGTCAAACAAACTAGAGTCTTGAGCATGATTAGCATTGCAACACCTCTGTCTGTAGATCTGTAGATGGTCAGATTTCTTATATTTTAAGAAATTTTAATTATTATAAAATTATAAATTTTTTAGAAATATAATTATTGCTTTACTTGTTTACTTGATTTGACAGCCAAGAAACAGTGCATAACTATTTTTTTGCTCTTTATTTCTGTTTCAATATAAGTTCCAGCGTCACTGCGTTTGTCCTTGCCTTCTCCTCAACCCAAGAGCAAGCGAATGTCAGCAGGGAAAGGAAAAAAATCTCCACGTCAGGTCACTCCTGCACCGAGTCCCAGCCAGCAGCAGAAACCTTCCTCAGGGACAACTTCACCAGCATCTCCCCCCTCTACCCAGGAGGACTCGGGCCTGGACGAGCTCACTCAGGGCCTGCACTCGCTGGACCTAAGCTCTTCTACCTCAGCTAATTCCAGTCCGATATCCATCCCTGTCGGTGGAGCACGACCCAAAGTAAAGCCCAGCCCACAGAGGGATGTCACAGCAACACAGGAAGTGCCACCCCTGAAACTGATGGAGGGAGACGGAGAGGAACCGGGCACACAAACTGAGTCCACACCCATCAAAGAGGACAAACAGGTAAACGGGATGTTTTGTTTATTCCCTCATCAATAGCTCTTTATTAGTTAAGTCTAGTTTAGGACTAAAGAATGTTGAAAACAACCAACAACATTAAACTAATGTTTAACAAGCAATAAACTAACATTTTTTTAATCCACTTCCAGCCAGTTCCAGAGGCAGCAGATGCTGTTTCCATGGGTGACCAGGAGAGCTGTGTGCTGGAGGGAGCTTGTGGCTACACCAAGAAATCCGTCTTTGAGCTTGTCTGTGGCGCTGTGGATATGGGCGGGGTACAGTATCTCAGTATTGCTGTTCTATAGAGAATTGTTTTCGGCTTTTATTTGGTGTGTTTTAAAGAGCCCATATCCTACACCCCAGCCCACCACTGCTTAGAACCGGTGAGCCGATATTTTACATGATACTTTTCCAACCTCAATATATGCATTAGAATTAATTGAGTATTTTCTTTAAGACTTCATTCACAGATCAGCCCATACTAAAAAAAGCGTGAATAAAATAACTTGTGTAGGCGGAATAGGCAGACATATGTACATTTGTTGGTTTTAGTGACATCACAAAAATAGTGAATTCAAAAGTAGTTGTTCCTCTACATACAGTCTGTATGTATTGAGAACTGTATGGTTTAAAATGTTAGAATATTGTTTCTAAAAAGTGTTTACTGTGAAATGGGCCCTTTAGCTCTAGCCCCAGTGAAAAGAAGGAAATAGACAGGGCAATGGGCAAGTCTGAATGTACATATTAAGAAAAACTAATGATAAAAAAATGTGTTACTTTAAACTTTGAACTTTAAAAGTTAAAAGAGCATGAAAGCCCTAAGTGACCAGCTGTTTTGAACAAAGCCATAAGCTTAAGACATAACCTTTGACATGGCACAGCATCTGAAGGCTGATCGTTTTTTGTTGATGTAAGCTGAGCAAGAAAAATTGTTTAATTATCTGGTAAAACTAAATGAATAAATAGTTTTTGAAGCGCAGTAATTTTTTATAGTTTTACTCCCTTTACTATGTATAACTGAATAAATGGGAGGCAACTCTGGGAAATCAGAGGATCTAAATAAACAGGCAGTTTCCTGCTGACCATGCGTGCTTTGTTAATCGCAAAACTCAAAAGCAGTTGTTAGTGGGAGGAGTTAGTGGGGTCTTTGTGCTGCAAAGGTCAGAATAATAGCTGAGGGACACGGGGGCTTCCTTTTTTTCTGGACTATATGTGGGGTACATGACAGTCAGTGCATTTGTTAAGGGACTTTTTAGGGTTGCTGTTCATATGCAAATCAGGTTTGCTTGCTGCTTTTCTGCTGACTTGAATGACCAGCAAGGAGCGCATGCTCACCGTCATCCACATTTGCTCCAGAAAACTTTTGAAAATGGTATATATGGATGGGGATCTCTCGCAGCTAGCAGAGGACTTTCAGGCATAATAGTTTACTGAGCTTTCGGAAGAGTCAGGATGGATGTAAGTTCATTGTTTTGTCTCCTAGGCTGAACCTACAATGGTTTCATTTTCTTTCTGTTTGTAAATTAAATCAGTATCAGTTTAGTGATACTTAAGGGATGCTCAGTGATATCGGATTCACGTTGGAAACGTCAGATAACTGCTGAAGTAAAAATAGTATATATTTTTAATATATTTATTTGAAGCAATCTTTGATTTGTTTAATATACTACAGACCAACATTTAGGTGACACTGAGCTACTGTGCTAAAATATTTGCATTTTATTAATGTTACTAACTTTGTAACCCTTTATAAATAAATGTTTTGGGTTTTTTTCCCTCTAATGCTAATCCAGCCGGGTTATTACTGATATCTGCGTTTTGTTTTGGCATCTGCGTTGGCAGACTTTTTAAAATAAAAAGTATCAGAGAATGGTAACGGCCCACAATCCCTATTTTAAAGCATCCCTATTATTATTAGGTGTCTGTAAATAGTCAGGTTCCAGTTCAGTGTTAGTACTGATTAGTTTATATTAATATGATACAGTATTTTAAACAGAGAACTTGGAAGTTAAGCCATGGTCTGGAATGAGTGTGCATGCCATTCATCATCACATGACATAGTACTGAATAAATTGTCAGAGTAAAGATGTTTTGATTTTTTTTCTTTTTAGGACACGATGTATGTAGTGGACCCACTTGCATGGTGCCCACATCTGGATTCGGTGGAGCCAGTGCCAGCAGCGGGCATCGATGTGTTCCGGCCATGCGAGGAGTGTGGAGCTGACACAGAAAACTGGATTTGTCTCTGTTGTTACAAGGTACTGCAGTGGTAAAACTATGTGGGGAAGCTTCCAGTTGTACTGCATAATGCTAATAATGATGTTGTCATTTTTCTCATCAACTGGTTATCTGAACCATGAACTTGAATGGTTGACTTGCCTTCAGTGAGGCCAGGAGATATTCTAAGCATGCACTAAGCAGGATCTTAAACAGTCACATGGGCTGTCTGATAGGAGAAGGTTTTAGGGCCACCCTTATTAAACAGTCTTCACCTTGAGCTCAAGTACTTTTCACAGGGGGCTCCAGAAGTTTGAGACCACATTAAAAGGCTGGAATGTTTTTCATTGAAATGAAACAAAGAGAAGTGAGAACTTCCTAATGTAATAGAAATATACTGTTCAAATGTAATCAAATATTGGCAAATTTATAATTTATATTTTGTAATTTATAGTTTACTGTTATGTGCATGCACAGAAAAAACTGTAATGGGGTTTCATCTGCAAATGTTTAGGCAAAGTCAAGATTTTTTTTTTGTCTGTCACGTCTGCAGGTGTTGTGTGGGCGCTTTGTAAATGAGCACATGGTTACCCACGGTCAAGTGTCTGGTCACCCCCTGGTTCTTAGCTTTGCTGACCTGTCCGTCTGGTGCTACTCTTGCGAGTCCTACGTCCACAACAAGGTGGGTGCCACTACAGGTCACATGACTCAGTGCTGCCTAGGCTGTAAAAAATACATATAGGATGTGATGACTTGTTTCATGGTGGTATAGAACATGTGAATTTCTGCTAAACACTACATTGTCAGCATTGAATATCAGGTACTTGGCTTTTAGGGTAGGTCCAAACGTGGCATTCCCCAAACATTCTTATAACCCCCCTTTTAATAATTACCCGTTAAATATGTCTGTTACTGCAGTTCAGAACATAACCAATAGGTGGCAGTGGTGTATAAACAGTGCAGGCTGAAGTTCAGTTGCTTGTCATGTTACAATGATAGAATACACCATAATTATAATTACCTTATTACAAAGCTTTTAAAAATGTCTTGTATAGTGTTATAGGTTACCAAAGTTGTATGCAAAGGTTTAAAACTGTTGGGTAAATAATATGATTTGTTGCAGTGAAATTAAATTTTAACACCTTTTACAGAAAGTGTGGAATTTTCTTCCAAACAAAAGTTTAACATATTGGGAAAAGATAAAACTGCTTTTGCACTGGTCACATATACAAACAGTAATTGTAAATTAAAGCACACAGAGGTGTGTTCTCTGTAGAGGACATAGTTAAATAATTTTACTTTAGAACATTAACAAAAACCTATAATTTAGGCAGGGATGGCCAAACTTTTGCATGCAGATGTATCTACATGATAATTCATGATGTGTGACACCTGAGAATTATCATTTTAATTTTTCACCGTCATGTTTTCAGTTTGGTTTCAGTTCATTTTAGTTTGCTGTTGTTTATTAGTTTTGGCCTCTTGGCCTTTTTTACGGCACTAAAGGCTGCATGCAAGAGGACTCGAACTTGGTTGTAGCCAAGCCGAGTGAAACAGGCCTTTCTGGATGCAGTTCGGCATGTTTCCTGCTTGACTGGTTGCTGGCAGCAGTGGCTAACCTGAACTTTAGGCCCGTCTACATAGAAGTTCACGCCGGTGCCACAAAGAGCTCCCTTCACAAGAGCCTAGTGATACCCAGATATTGAGGATAACTGTACTTACATATGTGGGACAAATCATCAAACTTTATTGTATTCATTCTTAACTTATGTTTAAAAATAAATATGTTATATATGTACAAAAGTTTGGGTCCAATTACAAGATACATTAACACAAACATAATATGAATAACAAATTTTATACAGTTTTTTATTTCATGCTAGAAAACAGGAATCTGCATTGTTATGCTTTCCTTCTACATTACCAATAACTTTTTCATTTAAAGGTGTTTGTTGATAAAATTAGCTGCTTATGAATTATCATTTTTTAAGACACTTTAAATAAGGCTTTCAGATACTAAATTGGGGAACAAATACTCCATTATCCAGATTGTTCGGGCCAGCCCTGCTGTGTTTTCTTATTTTCTGCTTTTTGTCTTGTTCTAAACTACTTTAGACCTTTTGTTTAAATTGTAACCTGTTTTGAACCTCTAATAAAAACAGGTAACAGGCTACACCTCTAACCAGATGTTCTCTGTCCTTCTGTGTATGTAGGTGCTGTACGAAGCCAAGAATGCTGCTCATCTTGCCAAGTTTGGGGAGGAAATTCCCCCTATCAACTAAACCAGCAAAGAAGACAGGAAGAGACTAATATGAAGGCTCTGAAGGCGCTCTCTCTTTGTGTGTGTGTGTGTGTGTGTGTGTGTTTACACGCATGAGGAAGTGACAAGTACCGTAATGTGACATAGCGCTGCGTGTGTGACAAACCGTTTTCACACTCGTCTTCCTTCCCAAAGTCGCACCACCATCTTCTTCCTCTCAGAACGAGAGCCAAACTCACTCTTTCTGTTAGTTTCGCCCTGTGTCTACGCACGTGAGATTACACTTCTCTCCTGAATGATGCACTGCTTGACATTCTTTGCCAAAACCGAGGTCATTTGCCAAACAAGCTCTTTAGAGAGGTTGAGATTCAAACGTTTGTAACAAAGCTTTCCATATTCTTTTTATTTATTCTATCTAAACTGCACAAAACTCGTTTTCTAACCTTTCTAATGATTGTTTAAAATGAAACTTTGGACATTTTGGAAAAGATTAATAAGCAAGCATGGTGCTGAGAACGAAGCAAACCACCAGCCAGACCTTTCAAGCATTCTCAGTGCATGCAATTTTTCCACACAAGATAGTTTAATGTATGTTGCTGTTTGGAACTGAAGGTGTAATTTAAGAGGGGGCAATGTGGCAAATTACATTCTTTAAGACAGTTTTACAGTCTCACCATATTTAGTTTTTTCTAATAAGTTGAATTAGACAACTAAAGGACCAGCGTGTTTAAAAAAAAATGCTATCAAAGACTGAATACCGTAAAGCTCAGTCCTTAATCCAGTTAAACAAGACTTATGTTTTCATTGTCATGAAACATGCTGTTGGTCAGTGTTGTCTGAGTACTGATAGCTACAGTAGCACTCTGAAAAGTATTTTGTAACATATACTTCATCATGTTTATAAATACTGTCATATTGCCTTCCCCTTTGTTTATTCACATGTTCATCAAAAGCATAGAGGTAGCAGGATCAAAAATGACCGACACTGACCACACAACCTGTCCAAATCCCGAGCAATAAATAGTGCAATACTTCCTTAAACAAACAGTAGTTAAGACGGTTTAACTTTCTGTATTCTTTTGTTCTTTTTTATATCTTGCTGTTGCTCCTCTCTGTGTTATGGGCTCCCATTGAAGCAAAACAACAACAACAACAAAAAAAAATCATTGTACCTTGTGTTTTTGTAAACTTTGGTACGAAATACACCAATGCGTTTTAAATATGGCGGTTGTTTTTTTCTGTCTGGATCGTTAACCTGAGTAAAGCAGTTCATAATTCTGAAAAACAAACAAAAAAAAACTAAACGTTGCATGTTTGCTAACCTGTGTGTGATGGCTCCTTTGTTCGTATGGAAAGCAATACAGATATTTGATTATCAGGTGTAAGGGCACTTCCATATTTGGTGCAGACCAATCAATCACTTTCCCTTTAATGTGGACCACGTTGACAGTTGTGATACGTCAAGTCAAAAAGCTTTTATTGGCATCCACATACAAGTACACAGTGGAGTGAAATTTTGTTCTTCTAGGAACAACACAGTGCAACATGGAACAAAGAGTACACACACAAGTTTTCACTAAAAACAATAAATACGATAAATTAACTGACTCAGTAAACAGAGAGGACAGTGCAGGACCAGCACAGCACTCATTACTAAACATGAGGTAGTGAATAAATTGTGAATAAAGAGATATTTTATCAGTCAGATTGTGCAGTCAGATAGCATACATACATACATACATACAAACATACATACACAGCAGTTACTGAGGTAGTACTAGAGTAAACGTACATATACAGCAGTTACTGAGGTAGTACTAGAGTAAACATACATACACACAGCAGGTACTGAGGTAGTACTAGAGTAAACATACACACAGCAGTTACTGAGGTAATACTAGAGTAAACATACATACACACAGCAGGTACTGAGGTAGTACTAGAGTAAACATACATACACACAGCAGGTACTAAGGTAATACTAGAGTAAACATACATACACACAGCAGATACTGAGGTAATACTAGAGTAAACATACATACACACAACAGGTACTGAGGTAGTACTAGAGTAAACATACATACACACAGCAGGTACTAAGGTAGTACTAGAGTAAACATACATACACACAGCAGGTACTGAGGTAATACTAGAGTAAACATACATACACACAGCAGGTACTGAGGTAATACTAGAGTAAACATACATACACACAGCAGGTACTGAGGTAATACTAGAGTAAACATACATACACACAGCAGGTACTAAGGTAATACTAGAGTAAACATACATACACACAGCAGGTACTAAGGTAATACTAGAGTAAACATACATACACACAGCAGTTACTGAGGTAGTACTAGAGTAAACATACATACACACAGCAGGTACTAAGGTAATACTAGAGTAAACATACATACACACAGCAGGTACTAAGGTAGTACTAGAGTAAACATACATACACACAGCAGGTACTAAGGTAATACTAGAGTAAACATACATACACACAGCAGGTACTGAGGTAATACTAGAGTAAACATACATACACACAGCAGTTAATGAGGTAGTACTAGAGTAAACATACATACACACAGCAGTTACTGAGGTAGTACTAGAGTAAACATACATACACACAGCAGGTACTAAGGTAATACTAGAGTAAACATACATACACACAGCAGGTACTAAGGTAGTACTAGAGTAAACATACATACACACAGCAGTTAATGAGGTAGTACTAGAGTAAACATACATACACACAGCAGTTACTGAGGTAGTACTAGAGTAAACATACATACACACAGCAGTTACTGAGGTAGTACTAGAGTAAACATACATACACACAGCAGTTACTGAGGTAGTACTAGAGTAAACATACATACACACAGCAGTTACTGAGGTAGTACTAGAGTATACATACATACACACAGCAGGTACTGAGGTAGTACTAGAGTAAACATACATACACACAGCAGTTACTGAGGTAGTACTAGAGTAAACATACATACACACAGCAGTTACTGAGGTAGTACTAGAGTAAACATACATACACACAGCAGGTACTGAGGTAGTACTAGAGTAAACATACATACACCCAGCAGTTACTGAGGTAGTACTAGAGTAAACATACATACACACAGCAGTTACTGAGGTAGTACTAGAGTAAACATACATACACACAGCAGTTACTGAGGTAATACTAGAGTAAACATACATACACACAGCAGTTACTGAGGTAGTACTAGAGTAAACATACATACACACAGCAGTTACTGAGGTAGTACTAGAGTAAACATACATACACACAGCAGTTACTGAGGTAGTACTAGAGTAAACATACATACACACAGCAGTTACTGAGGTAGTACTAGAGTAAACATACATACACACAGCAGTTACTGAGGTAGTACTAGAGTAAACATACATACACACAGCAGGTACTGAGGTAGTACTAGAGTAAACATACATACACACAGCAGTTACTGAGGTAGTACTAGAGTAAACATACATACACACAGCAGGTACTGAGGTAGTACTAGAGTAAACATACATACACACAGCAGTTAATGAGGTAGTACTAGAGTAAACATACATACACACAGCAGGTACTGAGGTAGTACTAGAGTAAACATACATACACACAGCAGTTACTGAGGTAGTACTAGAGTAAACATACATACACACAGCAGGTACTGAGGTAGTACTAGAGTAAACATACATACACACAGCAGTTACTGAGGTAGTACTAGAGTAAACATACATACACACAGCAGTTACTGAGGTAGTACTAGAGTAAACATACATACACACAGTAGGTACTGAGGTAGTACTAGAGTAAACATACATACACACAGCAGTTACTGAGGTAGTACTAGAGTAAACATACATACACACAGCAGTTACTGAGGTAGTACTAGAGTAAACATACATACACACAGCAGGTACTGAGGTAGTACTAGAGTAAACATACATACACACAGCAGGTACTAAGGTAATACTAGAGTAAACATACATACACACAGCAGGTACTGAGGTAGTACTAGAGTAAACATACATACACACAGCAGGTACTAAGGTAATACTAGAGTAAACATACATACACACAGCAGTTACTGAGGTAGTACTAGAGTAAACATACATACACACAGCAGTTACTGAGGTAGTACTAGAGTAAACATACATACACACAGCAGTTACTGAGGTAGTACTAGAGTAAACATACATACACACAGCAGTTACTGAGGTAGTACTAGAGTAAACATACATACACACAGCAGTTACTGAGGTAGTACTTGGTAGAGGTAGAAGTAAACAGTGTAAACAGTGACAGCAGCAAAGTTCAGACAGTGCAAGTAGAGCAAAGAAAGAGGTGTGAGTGTAGAGTATGAGGGGGGTATGCAAATCCGTCCCTGTGAGTTTAAAAACCTGATAGCTTGAGTAACAAAGCTGTTGCAGAGTCTGGCAGTGGCGGCACGGATGCTCTGGTACTTTTGCAGGAGGGCAGCGGTGAAAAAAGTCTGTGAGGGATGGTTAGTGGCTTTGCAGATGCAGCGTGCACTGTAAATGTCCATGATGGAGGGGAGAGAGACCCCGATGATCTTCTAAGCTGTCCTCACTATTGGCTGTAGGGTCTTGCGGTCAGAGGCGGTGCAATTCCCAAACCAGGTGGTGATGCAGCTGCTCAAGATGCTCTCTACAGTCCCTCTGTAGAACTTGGTGAGGATGGGAGGGGTAGATGAGCCTTCATATGATGGATGAGCTCCATCCATACTCTTGTCTGCAGTAAACAAACGAACCGTGGCCTGATATATGGTAGCAGTGTTTTGTGATAATGTGTTAACGTAAGACATTTACATGAATGTGTGAGCCAGACTTCTTTCAGTAATCATTCAGCTGTTGCTATGTACTCACTCAAATTCAGAGTTAATGTTAGTCCAGAGTGTTATTGAGGTTATAGTGAAGAATCTCAGAACTCTTTGTCTAATAATATCCTTTAGCCTTCATTTAGCCTTCAGCATACCAGCCCCCTAGCTGTCCACCAGGCCCCGCCTTGGTTATATATATATATATATATATATATATATATATATATATATATATATATATATATATATATATATATATATATATATATATATTGATGTCCAAAGAAAAACAAGTCACTCAAGCTTTGTTGGAGCATTTTTATTGGTCCATTCATAATGAAGTTTTCATACCATGTAAACGAAAGCTGCTGCATTGAAATGATAGGAAAATAACTTCGATTAAACAGACTGTGTGTCGGTATCAGTATCGAAAGGGAAAAGTATCAGTGCATCCCTGTTTGATAGTCAGTGAACACCATAAGAATGAAACAAAGTCTTATGGGTTTGTATATGAGCCCTCTATGGTACAGGCTGTAGCTGACATAGCCATTTTTATCCTTTTATACTCCTACATTACATCCTCACTAAGGTCCTGGGGTCCAGGACCCCTAAAATAGTCTCTTGGATGGCCTTAATGTCTTCGCTTTTATTAAATTATGGTGTTCATGCTATTTACAGACACTCAAATACAAATTTCAAACACAAAGTTCATCGTTTAGCTCTGGTGAGCTTCTGGCTTTGGTATTCTTAACTAACTGGAGATGCAGCACTCGTCTGCCTCAGGGTGGTGCAGTAACTGTATGTATGTTCACCTAGTTAATCCTTCATAGTCGAACAACTGTGCCCGGACATCTCTGAAAGCTTTACACTATGCTGTAGTGTTTTTGTATATATGACGACGTGACACATTTTCCAAGAGGTTGGTGGAAAGAGTGACTCGTCATTCATTTCTTAAGCTGAAGTCAGAAGAGGACAAAACTAAGATCTTATTTAACGTGTGAAAGATAAGCAGACTAGAAAAGAACATTTCTAGAAGATCAACTGTTAAATCAGTTATTACCATTAAAGCTAACATCAGAGTCATTGAACCAGCAAACATCGAACCCCCTTAATTTACCTGGGGTATTTCATACACTAATCTTCACTGATGATGAAGCAGAGCTCTGAGGAAACCAACATTTCAGCAGACTCTCTAGAAGCCATGTTTTGAAGCCTTTGTCACATAGTTCTGCTGAATGATGTGAACAGCTGAGTTTTATTTGTTTAAATGATGTTTATAGATGGATTCCCGGTCCGGGTGGTTCTGTGTGGAGTGTGTATGTTCTCCCCGTAAACTACCCGTAGGCGTGTGTGTGTGTGTGCTGGCCATGCAATGGACTGGCGACCTGTCCATGGTGTACCCCGCCTTCGCTTGATGACGCTGGGATTGGCTCCAGCCCCCCTGTGACCCCAACTAGTGGGATAAAGCAGAAGATGATGGAGGGATGGATAATTAAATATTGGGAAATAGTTCAAATGCAAAGCTTGGCTTGAAGTAACACCATAACTTGCTGAATTCCCTCAAACTCTTTGTACATACATATATATATATATATACAAAGCTGTTAACAGAAATGATGAAACTCTGACTTGCTCTGAGGTGCGACTTGCTCTGAAGAGGCTGCAGTGACGTCTGACAGTGACTTTAGACAAACTTTCTTCTTTTAGACTTCTTTACTTTTTTTAGTTTCTCTTTATCTTGTTTAGTTTTAGTTTTTCTCCCCTCCTCTCTTTCTTTCTCTCTCTCTATCCCTTAGCATTCTTTTCTCTGTCCTGTATCTTTTTTTCTCTTCATATTTCTCTTTTCTTTCTTCTCTTGCTCTCTTATCTCTCTTTCCCTTTCTTGCCTGCTTCTTTTCCTACAGTTTATTTGTTTCCTTCAGTCCTTCCCTTCTTTTTTATTTCTTCTCTTGCTCTCTTTTATCACTCACTCTCTGGTGCTTTTTCTCTCTTCTTTATTGCTTTGCCTCTCTTTCTTCACTGATGCATGTGTAAGAATGAAACCCCTCCCTTCCAGTAGAACCCTGCCTTGCTCCCTCCTTCCTCCTCTCCCTCCACCTCTCCCTCCCTCCCTCCCTCCTTCTCTCCCTTCGTCATCCCTCCGTATGTGCTCATGCGCAGCTCTGTTGCCGTTGCTGTGGGCCTGCTGTTGATGTCCTTCATCACTGCCACCACTAACCCACGGGGAGGAGGAGGAGGAGGAGGAGGAGGAGACAGGATCTCTCCCTTCATTGCATTTTCTTTTTTTTTTTCTCTCACTCTCTCGATCGTCCGTAATGCAGCTCTGCGTGATTGAATTCTAATGTGTTTTTTTCTGGTGTGATTTTTTTTTTGCCCTTCGCCTCCTGAGAGACAGACAGAGAGAAAGAGAGAGAGACAGACGAGCGGCCAGCGGAAGAGAGAGAGAGAGAGAGAGAGGTGATTTTCATCGTCCCATCTTATCGCACTCATATTCTCATTCGCATGGCTGGCTTGTTTGTGTCTTTTCCTCCCCCCAGTGAGCATCATCATTCTCTCTCATTCAGCTCTGTGTCTCTGAAACATCCCCACTCATCTCCCCCGAGCCGTTACTCACTGTGAGCGTTTTCATGTTCTGCGTCAGCCTCTTCGTGTCCTGCTGTTCCACTGTCCATTCAATTATTTAATACTGTAAGCCAGTGGTCAGAACATTTCTGTGGGTTCATGTAAAATACAAACCTGAATGATGCCGAGGGATGCTTTACTGACCAGGACAGCGGGGCCAATGCCCAGCAGCCGCTAACCACAGGGCCTGAGGGGGGCTTATACACCTGGGACAGAGTCCTGCAGTTGTAAAAGTTAGATGAATGAATAGTAGTAGTGGAGGAATAAATTATTTTTCGTTTAATGATATTTTGCTTATCAATATTGTAAGCTGTAGTATTACCAGTTAAACATTTGGTAGTAGAATAATAAAACTAGTCACTTGGAATAAAGCCGAAAGGATTGCATTGACTTGTGTTGCGTGGATGTCAAGGGCAGTGAATTCCTATGTAACTATTATAGCACAGCGGGAGGCACACTTTGCAGCTGGACAGTGATAATAACTTACAACATGTCCTAACACATTTAATGCATATATCACAGTATTGTATTGATTCTCACCCCTTTGTTTACTTTGTGTTAAAACTTCCGGTGCGCCTGCGGTTACGTTAATACTAATTACAAGCAAAACGACAACAAACATATAAAATGACTAGCATAACATGTTCAGTTAGAGGGAGTCAGTAATTGGAAAAAGAGGAAAACTTGGCTTGAACAACAGAGTTATGAACACAGCACATAAAGATCAGAGTGTTGGGGGGCCGCCTTCCAAAGAAGAGGACCTGCGTCTCTGACTGAAGCTCTAAATTTAAAACATCCACCCAAACCTCCGTATGTCTGCTCTTACCATTCTGTGGAGGAGACCCAGCACCAGAGCTTCCTTATCCAGAGAAATGACTCAGATATGAAGCTCAGAGGAAGCAGACGCGTCAGGTGTTTGTGAGTCTATCAGTTGGTAACTGTTTTCTGATCAGTGTCCACCGCGCTAGACTATCTGGGCTGTAACTAACACCCACGCAGAGTGGCTCGGGCAGCTGGCTTGACTTACACCGGCTTTTAGAAATATAAACTCACCGTCTGTGCGTAGGAGTACACGCCCACCTCCCCACTGTGCAGGTACTGATACGCTTCAGTACTTTTATAGTTTTTCATTACTGAACGGTCTACACCTTCCGAGAGTACAGAGTAATTAAACATGTCTCCATAAGTAACCTCGGACCACCTTCTCATATCACCCACCCACTGTGTTATTAACCTCAGAACACCTTCTCATATCACCCACCCACTGTGTTATTAACCTTGGATGAGACAGTGTTGTCCCATTCAAACGTCTCACTGTCTCTCTGCTCCCATGTAACTGTATTGATTTTGGTTAGCTGACTGGAAGTTCTAACACAAAGGCGGAAGAAACACACGCTTGAAAGTGGGTGTGGCCAAATACGGTGAATACGGTGACTCTCATACAGACTCAGACCCTTATATAGACGGTCATACTGGCTCTCAAATAGACTTTCAAACTCATGCTCGCATACTGACTCTTAAAATTGACTCTCTTAAGCTCTTATACAGGGCCGGCACTAAGGGGGGTGGCTGAGGGGGGCCTAACCACCCCAGATTTTGTTGTTGCCCCCCCTAATTGCAATGCAAGCAACGGCAATTATCTCTAAACCAATCACAAAAAGGCATTGTAAAGATATTTACTTGCTTATTTCTGATTGGCTTATATTGTAATTTCCTGATCATATGAATATTCTCTCTTATTCCTGTTTCCACTTCTGAGTATTATAGTCTCAGCCTGTGTCTATTTACTTTTGTCAGCTTTGATTTAAAGATGTACAAAAGCTTTTCATGAAGCAGAGTTGTTCTATCAGTGTAATGCTAAATTAATTAAGGGTCTACTCTTAAAAGTCTACTGTTCAGTCATTAGGGTTTAAGTGTAAGTTTGAAGGCACAATCAACATTTTTATTTCTTTATCTCATATATTAATTTATACCAGTATCATCAGATCTGCTGTCATCAGTCATAAACAAATCAAGCCCTGAATATATTTCTGGCTTTAAAAATATGATAATGCCCACGCATTATGTTTTAGTGAACCCTCCCAGAACCAGGGCTGATCTTACATTAACTTTCTTAACCCTCATATAGACTCTCATACTGGCTCTCCAAACGATTCTCAGACTCATACTTGCTTACTGACTCTAAAATTGGCTCTCTTAGGCTCTTATTTTAACTTTCTTAACCCTCATATAGACTCTCATAATAGCTTTCCAAACGATTCTCAGACTCATACTTGCATACTGACTCTAAAATTGACTCTCTTAGGCTCTTATTTTAACTTTCTTAACCCTCATATAGACTCTCATAATAGCTTTCCAAACGATTCTCAGACTCTTACTTGCATACTGACTCTAAAATTGGCTCTCTTAGGCTCTTATTTTAACTTTCTTAACCCTCATATAGACTCTCATAATAGCTTTCCAAACGATTCTCAGACTCATACTTGCTTACTGACTCTAAAATTGGCTCTCTTAGGCTCTTATTTTAACTTTCTTAACCCTCATATAGACTCTCATACTGGCTCTCCAAACGATTATCAGACTCATACTTGCATACTGACTCTAAAATTGACTCTCTTAGGCTCTTATTTTAACTTTCTTAACCCTCATATAGACTCTCATAATAGCTTTCCAAACGATTCTCAGACTCATACTTGCATACTGACTCTAAAATTGAGCTCTAATTTCTCTCACACCTGTGCAGCAGCAGTTATGCAGCCCCACGTAACGGAGGTGGCCCGCTTGTACCAGACCGAGTTCATTCGTAGTGCCCGGGCTGTGGGTGTCCTGTGGGCCGTGTGTACTCTGTGCTTTGCCGTCATCGAGGTGGTCATCCTCATCCAGCCCTCCTGGGTGGGCACTCGAGAGCTGCGCTATCGTGGTGGCGGCGGGGGGACACCCCCTCAGGCTGGCACTCTGGGCCTGTTTGAGGTATGCGTGGAGTCAGACTGGCCCGTGCCGGAGTGCAGGGGATCTTTGCGCACTCTGACCCCTCTGCCAGCTTTCCAGTCACCGGCCGTGCTGGTCTGCATGTCTCTGACCATGGTGTGGGCCAGCGTGGGCTGCCTGTGTCTGTTCCGCTTCTGCAACGCTGCCACTGTGTATAAAATCTGCGCCTGGCTGCAGCTGACCGCAGGTGAGAGTGATACACATCCTTTCAGACCCATAGCGCTGAGGTGTCTTCTCATAGTGGAAGGATCAAAGCATCAAATGATTATTTAAAACATTTGAGTTTTGGAAACTCCTGCTTTTCAGCTTAACCTTCTCTTAAGTATATGAGTGGTTTATCTAATATTGCATCATCATTTATTTATTTATTTATTTATTTATTTATTTATTGCAGGTTTCTGTTTGGCTCTGGCGTGTGTGTTGTTCCCGGACTCGTGGGAGTGTGCGGAGATGCGAGCACTGTGTGGAGAGAGTGTGGCAAGTTTTTCTCCTGGGAACTGCTCCGTCCACTGGGCCTATGTGCTGGCCATGCTGGGGGTGCTGGATGCTGCCATTCTCGCCACGCTCGCCTTCGTCCTTGGCAACCGGCAGGACGCACTGCTTCCTGACGACGCCAAGGATGGTGAGGGTAAACACATTATTTATTTATTTGAATTCAGCCTGTCAGCAGATATGATTTACACTAAACAGTACACACCGATTGGTCACTTAATTAAGTACAGCTACCTCGTATCTACACTCACTGCCCACTGTATCAGCTCCACTGGCCATATAGGAGCTACACCTACAGACTGTAGTCCATCTGATTCTCTGTATACTTAATTACTCTGTTCTTCAATGATCAAGACCACCACAGGACCAACACTGAGCAGGTACTATTTGGGTGGTGGGTCATTCTCAGCACTGCAGTGACACTGATGTGCTGGATTAGTGTGTGTTGTGCTGGTGTGAGTGGATCAGACACAGCAGTGCTGCTGGAGTGTTTCTACTCACTGTCCACTCTATTAGACACTCCTACCTTGTCCGTCCAGAGATGATAGGTCATCTGCGGCTGCACAGCTTGTGTTGGTCATTCTCTGGTCCAGTGATTTTGTAATCACTGGTCTTTAACTGAACTGTTTATGTAACTGATTGGCCACATAGTGTCATAGCTAACAGTAACAGGACTGGAATCTGGATTCAAGGTCAAGAATTGAAGACGTCTGCTCTAGTTCTTCATCAGCGGTCACAAGACCTGCCTGCAGGATGGCGGTGACTGGATAGTCTGAATAACACTGCTGTGGCTGATCCACTCACACCAGCACAAAACACACTAACACAACACCACGTCAGTGTTACTGCACTGCTGAGAATGATCCACCACCCAAAATAATACCTGCTCTGTGGTGGTCCTGACTGCTGATAAGGGTGTGTCTCAAAACCTAGTGAGTGTGTAAGTAGGCTTTCTAGGTAGCAGCTGTGTAAGTAGCAGCGTTCTCTCCTCATCTCTCCTCATAAAACAGATTACTGAGACGCTCTAGTTAGAGAGAGACTGAGTCACGGCTTGTTCCCGCCCACTGCAGCACACGACTTGTAGTTTAGCTGGTTGCTAAGCTACCGGCCGGCATCCAAAACAATTCACGCTATTTTCCATGACAACACTGGGGGTGCAATCTTTGTTTACTTTGTGTTAGAACTTCCGGTGCGCCCGCGAATGGGTTGATACTAATTACAAGCAAAACGACAACAAACATAAAATGAGTAGCATAACATGTTCAGTTAGAGAGAGTCAGTAATTAGAAGAAGAGGAAAACTCTGCTTGAACAACAGAGTTACGAACACAGCACATAAAGATCAGAGTGTTGGGGGGCCGCCTTCCAAAGAAGACCACCTGCGTCTATGGCTGAAGCTCTAAATTTAAAACATCCACCCAAACCTCCGTATGTCTGCTCTTACCATTCTGTGGAGGAGAACCAGCACCAGAGCCTCCTTATCCAGAGAAATGTCTCACTTATGAAGCTCCGAGGAAGCAGACGTGTCAGGTGCTGGTGAGTTAGGTAACTGTTTTTGATAACTGCTGTAACTAACACCCACGCAGAGTGGCTCGGGCAGCTGGCTTGACTTGGGTTTAACCGGCTTTCAGAAAGGAGTACACGGCCCACCTTCTCACTATGCAGGTACTGACATGCTTCACTACTTGTATAGTTTTTGATTGCCGAACTGTCTACACTTTCCGAGAGTACAAAGTAATTAAAAACATCGCCGTAGGTAACCTCAGACCACCTTTTCATATCACCCACTCACTGTGTTATTAACCTCGGAGGAGACAGTGTTGTCCCATTCAAACTTCTTATTGTCTCTCTGGTCTCCTCCCATGCAACTGTATTCATTTTGGTTGGCTGACCGCAAATTCTAACACTAAGGTGGAAGAAACACACGCTGGAAAGTGGGTGTGGCCAAATATGGTGAATAGGCTGATGCTTAAAAATCTGCTAGCATAAATGTTAATGTCTGGAGTATAAAAGTGTAAATGGTGAAGGACTCGTTACAGAGTTGATAATAAAATACTGTTTTGTGTGATTATATGACCAGAAACACATTAAAACTCCAGAGAGAATCAAAATAACTCACATTTTAAAACCACTTCACTGCTCCTAGATTTGCCTGTGTTGCATCATGGGATTGTCTTAGCGGCTGAGGAAGCGTTTGATGCTTCCTTAAAATCAGGTGTAAATAAGGTTTCTCAGTAAACAGCATGTTTAAGGTATGTAAGAATTGGGACAGTCTACATGTCGGGAGCGCATACTATGACGTAAAATGCTGTCTTTGTAGACCCTCACTAGGTTTTGAGACAGACCCTAGGAGTACACAGAGAAACAGATGAACTACAGTCTGTAATTGTAGAGCAATGGAGTTCTCCTATATGGTAAGTAGAGCTGATAAAATGGAGAAACAAGGAGATTTAATGAGTTTTAATGACTGATGGGTGCATATAGTCTATATACGCTGCAGTAGCTCGTGTATTGTTGTAAATATTCTAATTTCCTCTCCTTCTCCTCCTCCTTCACAGTGACTGGGCTGTTACTGGAGGCGTAAGGCTGATGGAGGGAAGGTATGGATCAGGTATGGATGTCTTTCAGCTGGACTGCACTTGATTTCATTGCGCAGCAGCAAAGTAAATGTATTATATGTATTTCAGGCATCAGACGGTTATTTTCTTCACACAAACTGAGAGATAACTGACTTTGATGTCTCTCTCTTTCCTCCCACTCCTTCCTCTCATTATTGTCCATTTCCTACCTTTATTTCATATCCCATTGTGCCTATCACCCCCTCACACTGCTTTAATCTTCCTCCATTATGCTCCTTTCATCCGTGGTTGATCTCTCTTTCCCTGTCTCTCTCTCTCTCTCATTCTCTCAGATGGTTCCCTTCTCATCATCCCTTCTCTCCCCTAAGAGAACGAAAGACGGTGTGACAAGAACTCGGTTTCTCCTCCCCCCTCAGCATGACATCATCCTGACTGCTCCCGCTTACATAATCTTTCTGCATAGAAACAGTCACCTGGCAACGGTCACCTGGCAACCGTATCCTCCAGCCTCAGAATCCTTCTGCTCTGGAGAGAGAGACGCTATTCCCTCGTTATTCTGTGGCGGCCGCTGTCAGAGGAGACTGAGGGACCGAAGGTCATTAGAATGTCCAGGCGCACCGGTTCCTCCTTATATACCCATGGATCCAACATCAGAGTGGTTTTCATAACAGATGAACGAATCTGACCAGGTCTTCTGCACTGATTCGTGTCGAGACTGGGGCTGTCACAGTATGTGATTAAACTTGGTTTTACAAAAACAATCAGATACTATTATTTTTATAGACGAAGCTGTGATTTATGGTTTATTGACCATTCGCATGATGCCATCGGTGCTCTCCAGGAATAAATAAATAAATAGTATCTCAGTTTTATGTGATTTTTCAGTTTCCCCCCTAATTTGAGCTCTGCCGACCTTTACACTGTGGGAAAATGTCATGATCGATGGACCAATACAAATGCTCCAACATTGCTTTGAATATAATTTCCTCACATTGACACATTGAAAGTTAACATGGGTTTTGACTCTCTCCTGTGAAGTTACCATCTTGGAGAGGCTTGTTTTTCTTTGGACAGCCACCATAAGCAGGTCATAAATTCTCCTACAGTCTAATTGGCCATTTCTATAAATGTATTGGCCTATTTTTATTATTATTATTATTATTATTATTATTATTATTATAATGTTTAGTGAAGCTTATTTTTTCCCAATAAAGTGTTTGGTTATCGATTGCTTGGTTTAAGTTTTTTTTAGTGTTAAAGCATTAAAAAACAAAAAAACCTGAAAATAATTGTTCAAAAACAAACATAATCGATAGTGACAGCCCTGGTTGAGACTCAGAAGTGTTTTGTTATTATTTGTTTATCTGTTTGCTGTTTATTATGTGTATTTCGAGTACATTGTCTTACAGTCAGTGTGATGCATGCTACAGTCCTCTCTAACTCTAATACTTACAGTGTTCTACCAAACGTAGATCATCTCAAGCAATACTAACAGTAGGTCTCCTTAGTAATGTGTTTCATAAATGCTGTTTTTTGTAAATGTAGAGCAGGTATAGTCAACCGAAGGTGTTTTCGAGGAGTTCTGAATGGCACCCGAGTGGTATGTAGCATACTTTGAATGATGACTGAACTAAAACAGAAGAAATGCCAAATAATTAGTGTTTATAAGGGTTTTTACGGTAATGACTGGTTTATTACACAGAGATTAATCAGAATTATGTATTTTATTCAGTGCAGCATCAGCTAGTTTTAAAGAGAATGCCACTGTACTACAAAACTACAACCCCTGCTGAAAAACCAGCACAGACCAGCATGCATTCCAAGCTGGTTTAAACTGGTCTTTGCAGGCTTAAGCTGATATAGTGCTGGTCTGTTGCTGGTTTAGCTGGTGACCAGCCATGCTGCCCCAGCAGGGAAAACAGAAATATGTTCTTTTTTTAGCAGATGAAACAAAAAAGGCCAAGAAACAAAACCAGGTGTTCACATACGATTTATTCAACTTAAACTGATTTTACAATAAAATCTGTGCATTTTTTTAAAATACAAGATTTCATGAACAGCACAGCAATGGAAACATAAAGCTTTAACATTTTGTGAAAGGCAGTTTTCTTCTTGCACAAACTCTGCTGTAGAGTAAATCAGAGAGGGGGCTGAGAGGTGCCGTGTACAACGCAGCCAGCGTTAATAGTTTGGTTGGCACACTTGGGCACTAAAGCCGGGGGCGAAAGCAGGGAGGGGAGAACAACAGCGACGTTTCCACACAGAGTTTAGTCAAGAGTTTAGTTTTTGAATAACATTAATGCAGCTCAGAGAAAGAGAGAGCAGAGACCTCACTTAGATTGTGGTTTTCTTGTTCTGTGCTAGGATTAGGTTGGTGGGCGGTTGGCTACGGATGCTACAACCTTCCACATGAAGGCGAGCACGAGAGTTATGAAGAATATTTTCCACTACATTAGGCCATGTCGTCTGCAGGGAAACACTCACATACATACACACACTAGTGGCCAGTGAGAGCACACATGCGTAATGGGCCACCCTATCCACAGTGCCCTGGGAGCAGTTGGTGGTTGGGTGTCCTGTTGGTTCAGGGCATCAAACCAGCAACCTTCTGGTCACAAGGCTTTGACTGCCTGTAATATCCAACTAGATTTAATTATGTAAATACAGCATTAGCACTGTAGAACGATTTATTTCTGCAAAGCTTTGAACATAACAGTGATGTGAACTACCTCCAGCACTAATTTAGATAGCTCCTTAGGGGTATTGCCCAGTCTGGGGTTGGAATTTGCCCTAAGGTTTGCCCTCAGCATTTGGTTAGGATCCATGGCATGATAGAACTACACCATCCTAACACAGGAGTTTGTCTGTAAACTTTATGCCCTTAAATGTTTAATAGAAATAGCCACCAAGAGAACGGCCCACCGGTGCTGCTTATGAATGGCTTACGATGAATGTGGTGGACAATATTCTTCATTACGTTTTTGCTCATCATGTATCGTGTGTGATTTTGTGCCCTGTCATCATTTATAGCCTACCCAACTGCACAAAGACCAACAAAACATCTTTAGGCTTAAATCAAACAGGACCAACGTCTTTACATGTGGTGTTTTGTGTACATCACTCAGATGTGATCATATGTATGTGCCAAAAATGTTCACACTGTGGCCAATAAAGAGGTTTTAGTGAATACTGCACCTGCCTTACGTGTGTTTTCTGGAAGAATCCTTCATTCTGAAATGCTTTCCACGTCAAAGAAAGCTAGCAGGCTGTGTGCTGCATGTTAACTGGTGACTGTTAGCTTTCCTTAAGTAGTCAAATTGGGATTTATGGTGACAATATTTGAGTATTTTAGGCATAAACCTGTTTCTGTATGTAACAGTTAATCTGCTACTGCTGCTGGGAAGGTATTTTAAACCTTTCTGCTAGATCATGCAAGCCAGGCCCAGCAGGCAACCCTGCTAGAAAGAATTAGCATAGGCCAGCATGGCCGGTCACCTGCAAGGCTAGCATCTGCTGTGTTTTGGATGCTGGCACGTCACCACACCAGCCCAGCACCACACCAGCTTGGACCAGTATGGACTTATTGTTGGTCTGTGCTGGTCTTTTCAGCAGGTAGTCTTGCCTTTTGGGTTGTGCAGCTAAACCTTTATGAAATGCCACTGCGAGCCATTTACTGCTAGCTGACAGCAGCAGTAGCACTTGATAGATTAATGTGCCCGGTGACTGGAGCTTTACGAGGCAGAGGGAATAATAGCAGACTGTTAGATTTGCTTGTTGGGGAAGAAACAGCAATTTAGTGCCTTATTTGGTGAAATGTGGTGAACAGAGAACACAGAAGCGATGCGACACCAACAAACACACTCATGCACTTCCGCAGTGTGGAGAAAATGAGGCGTATCTCTAAACCTACTTTGGTTTTTTTTACTTTGGCTCAAGCTTTGAGTCATAGGGATTCAGGATGGAACCTGTTTTCATGGTTTTCTTCAATATAACCCACTTCTAGCTACACAGTACTGCATCATTTAGAACTGATAAAAGGCTTCGAGGACAAAACTGTGAATTTCTTGGTTGTAGCTTAGGTTTTGAGAGACAATTAACAAAGGACTGATTACGTGCTGCACTCCAGCTGGACGTCTGGGAACTTTGCTTAAGAAATCAAAGAGAATTGTGGTTGTAAAGGTAAAGATTTGGCATCAGGGAACCAAACAATGTTTCTAACCTTATCCGAACTACTGTTAATGACTGAGGGTCTTAGTTTTGCAACCTGCAAACTCATAAAATCTCACTTGGCTTATTTGTGGCATGAAGCAGTGATAAGTAAATGTGTTTATGGTTTATTATAGCGCTGAAGCAGATACATCGCTGGACATAGGCAGTTGACAGTGAGTTGTCGCATACATGTCAGCATATGAAATCCTGCGATCTATCATAACTGGCTGAATTTCTCTGCTTCTCTCTCTCTCTCTTTCCCTTTCTCTTTATGCTGGTAGGTACTGTAGGATGTGCTGAGCGATGAGATCGGGGTCGTAGGCCACCGCCCGGCGTTTGCGGCTGTGTTTGGGAGGGGGCGGCAGGTCTGTGTCGATGCGTTTCATCCTCTGCAGGCCGGCGTGGGGCGATCTGTTGTTCTGGGCAGTAAAAATGTCGTCGTCGTCCTCGTCACCCAGCCTCTTCACCCTCAGCAGCGAGGCCTCGGCGCTGGGCGAGGGGACAGGGACGGAGTCCACAGAGCGTCGGGATCGTCTCAGGGTAGCTCCGCCCCGTCCGACGCTGGCCACCGCACTCACGTCCCGTTTGGCTCTGCGGTTGGAGGGGCTCGGCTGATTCCCTGGAGCCAGGCTGGAGAGGATTTTCTCAACCAGGTACCTGAGCAAAGCATCAGAAACACAGATGAAGAACTCTGTTCCATACAAGTGAATGACTGTCTTTCAGAATAAGGCCACTTTTTGTTTTTTGATCCAACATAATGAATGTATTTAACCCTGTAACCCACCGGTGGATCCACAGGTTTACTACACACTTCTATTACCTCTATATAAATCAGCCAGCTTGCACTGTAGTCCTTGCATAATAAAGGGTAAGTATGTAATAAGGGGAAATCCACCGATTTAAAAAAAATCTGCACAGTTAAAGGCCTGGAATGTAAACAATGTCTTTTAAAATAGTTTAGCATGAAACGCTCCATTCTAGAGAAACTTGCTGCACAATGGTGGTGAATGGAACCAGATGTCCACGTTTAAAAGCTCCCTCTCAGAAGGTTATTGCACAAAGTGGTTAAATGTATGCTACTTGTTGTCTGTAACATTGTTTTATAATAGTTTTGTGACAATGTTGGCCTTGGCCTTAAAATACATTTAATTGAACTAGAGATGGAAGGATCGATCAGCTATGTATCGATATTTCTCCAATTTAGCTGATCCCGAGAGCTGATGGATGCCGTTAAACCAATGAGCCTAATTTGTGTATTTACAGCTAGCGTTTCATCCAGGAAGAGGATACCTCCTTGAAACCCCCTCCTGCCAGCTCCCTGCAATTCCAATCTGAACAGCTAGATGTAAATATATACCGTTTCATTTTCCACAGACTGACTAAAGCAGCGGCCTTTAGAGGTTACGGCGTTCACCGCATGTGTGGATAGAAAACACCGTCCGTCTATCAGTTTTTTACCGTATGTGATGCAAACCCATCCAGGGCGTTCTGTAACATTTATAACATCAACATGTCTCGTGGGGAAACCAAAACAATGACATTTAACACTATTAATCTGATACAGCACTTAAGAGTACACCACGCGGCTGAATACAGTGAGTATCAGCAAACAGCAGAGCTACCACGCGCAGCTAACACAAAATAAACTACCCAGAAACCCGTGCAGACCAGATCTGACCGGTACAAACAGTACAACAGCAGCAACAGCCAGAGAGCTAAAGAACCACAGCCAGAGTGATTGAGTTTATAGTGCTATATAACCACGTTTCCACCGTGTTTCATGACTTGCTTGCGATAATAACTACATGTAGCCCTGCCGTAGCATATAGCCCCGCCCTCGTTCGGTATCGGCTATCGGCCGATCGCGCTAAAAGTTGATCGGTGATCGGAATCGGCCTCAAAAACGCTGATTGGTCCATCTCTAGTTTTAACCGTATGGGGTATGTACAAGGATAATTAATCCTGAAAATAACTATTATATTCAGAAGTATGACTTTTCACTGTGATTTCATCATCATCACCATTATACCACCATCATTATAAAACTCAGAAGACACGTGTGGGTTCTCTGGTGGGCTTGGATACTAAATAAAATGTCTGAGACATGTTTGGTATCTAAGACATGTTCTGGAGCTGTGAGACTAATGCAGTTAATAAGTATTGGAGGTCTAGAACCCCTCCAGTTCACACTGGGCGAACTGCATGACTAATCTCATACAGGCCCGCTAATGAGGTGTCGACACTGTTCAACTAAGCATGAAGCATGTGGTCGTATTCCTCCTCACCGGAGCACCTCCTGGTCTCGCTCCTGCTCTCTGTCTGGGAGGCGGTTGGAGGTCGGGTTGAGCCCGGCCTGCAGCATCCTCTCCTGCTTGTAGCGGTTGAGCAGAGCCTCGGCCAGCTGTGGGTCCAGGAGGGCCTGATGCTTGGCCATGCTGACGGTCTGCTCTGTTTCGTCGTAGTCTGGGGGGTACGGCCCCTGGAAGTCTCCTTCCTCGTCCACCTCCTCTTCCTCCTGCTTTCCTTGGCCGTTGCTCTCCGCCTCATTCAGGAGGCGCAGCAGACCCGCCATATAGGCCGCCTCCTGCTCCCGCCGCTGGTCGTTCTCCATCAGCCGCTGGAGAGCCTGGCCCAGCCCCTGCGCCCTCACTGCCTCGGGCTGGTAGTACAGCTCATTGCCCCGCCCCTTGAAGTCAGCCGGGGGATAGGACATCATCTGAGCTTCGTAAGGCAGCGAGTCACGCAGGTCACGGCGAAGTCGCACAGCTCCGCCCCCATGCATGGCAGAGAGAGGCTGAGAGAGAGAGAGAGAGAGAGAGAGAGAGAGAGAGAGAGAGAGAGAGAGAGAAAGAAAGAGAGAGAGGGTTGTTATTTTACAGAGCCTGTGTCTAACACTGACATATGCCAATGATCTTTGTTCTGATTGGCTTATCCCCCAAAAGTAGTCTGAGCTGGAACAAACAAGATAATCTGTCATGTTCATTCAACTTCAGGCTTTCTTCATATGTGTGGATCCTTCAGAAGGCTGCAGTGATCCGTTTGCTTACCATCAGCTAAAAATAGCACAACGTTTATCTGCTTTCATTACATCTTTCTCTCCAACAACAACACACTGTCGCAGTAGAGACACTCCATATCACTTCAATGTAAACAGCCAGGGCTAAAGTGCTGTATGCTGAATATATATGGTACATATATGGTACTTTGGCTTAGCTTCCTGCATGGACTTGGGCTGATGAATGGAACATAATAGAATATATTAACAATACCTACATAGTACACTACTGTGTAAAAGTCTGAGGCACCGGAGCTGACTGTTTAAAAGCCTTCATCTTAGCAATAAGTGTCTTATCACCCATAAGAACAGCAGATATCAATAAAACAGATGTAAATAATCATACAAAGTAACATGAATATCTTATTGTGAGAGAAGTAGATCAGATCTTGAGCTCCAGTTTGAAGAACAAAGTGTAGTTCCAGATTTCTCCTGGATGCCCCAGACATTGTATGAATGTATTCAGTTCCTGCAGCAGCAATCTTGATTTAGCTTAATGAAGTACTGAGCAGTTAAAGCAGGTATTAGATGAGAACTGTAAATAAGACTGGGTTGTTTCCACAATAATAAGCTTGGAAAGGGTTAAATAAACACACTCAGAAATGTAAAACCACTACTTACTGCATTAGATTGAGAGATTAGTAAGATCTAATTAAAGTTAATTTGTGGAAAGCTAGAAAAATGCATTTCCAGAAGAAGAACACTGCAGTAGCCAGCCAACATGGGACCCCACCCCTGAGATATTAGGGGGTATGTTGCCTGCAGAACAGGACCAAGCTTTTAAAGACTCATGTACCATTTTTCCTCAGTTTTCATGACATATAGGCCTAAATTCAGAGCAAATAAAACTGAAACGCTTTTACTAGCAGAGCTGCTTAATGGGCTATTTGAGAAGTCTCAAAACGTCACTGACCACTGCTGCTGTCTTTGAGACATTCAGGACTCTTTTGTCCACATTGCTAAGAAAAGAGATAAAAGGCCTTATTGATATAATGTCTGGTATCTTGAATGTCATTAAGGAAAGAAATGAAACAAGCCTTCTGCAGGTTCACACAGCATGACCAGTCTTTTACAATCCTCAATGGTGCATTCAGAAGACCAGCAACCGGCCTCAACGTATATGAAATATTTAAACAGTCATGATATTCATAACTGTAGCCATGCAGCAGGTTCATCAGTAGGATCTTTAAATGTATAATACTCTGCAAAAGTCCAATTTATTTAATTTCCAGTCAAAACAACCATCAAACACAAGTTTTTAGGAGATATTACGAAGGAAAAAAATAAGCAGTTAAAAAGTCAGGTGTTTCTGTCCATCCTTCTGTTTACCTGTCAAGCCTTCTGTATATAAAACAGATATTTTCTGTTGTTTTTTTTTTAAATAAATAACCTATACTTAAAGGTGCAGTATACGATCCTGTAGAACGAGTGTTAATATTTAAACTCAACAGCTTAATGAAAGCACCTCTTCCTTTAGTGCTGCTTCAAAAGCTCCGCCCCCAAATTCATGGATGTGCGTTCCCAAAGCAGAACATTTTTTGCTTTGTGACAATAAAACCCATCACAAACACTGTATGAACAAATATCGTCATGTAACTAACATTAGTTAGATTGCCCCTCCCCTTCTACTGTCCTGTGCATGAACACAACCCCCCCCAATTGACTGACCACTTTGTTTATTTCCTATTGACAGAGCCAAGTCTGTGTATAAGTGTCGTGTTCACTGAATTTGACAAAAGCGTATTGGATTGAAATCGTATACTGCACCTTTAATATCTGTTTACACTAAAAATAAATAACTGACTTTAGATGGGAAAGAATTTCCACCAGAAACACTACTACTACTAATAAAAGTGTCTTTTAAAAGGCAAAGGAAGAGGAGAACAAATGTCTGGTGTACAGAAACAGCAGCAACCACAACAGTGACAGCAAAATCTTTCAGCCAGGAACGTTCCAGCCATCACAGCTATTAACGTCAAGGTCAAGGTCTGTCATAACGCTGTGTCGGGACTGGAGGCTGCACGCTGATTGGTAATGGAATACATTCTGGGCACTGAGCCACACAGTACTCTCACCACATTGTGCACAAGAGCGTAAATGATATTTGACAGAGCAAGTTTATTACTGCACGATAGAAATCATGTTATATTGTCATGTTATATATATATATATATATATATATATATATATATATATATATATATATATATATATATATATATATATATATATATATATATATATATATCTAAAGTAAGAGTTTTAAATATGTAGTATGAGATACACTTAGAGTGTATAGATTGTAATAACTATATGTACATATGTAGCTGAATGACAAACATAATCTTAACCTGTTATGAAGGTCAAGAGGTGGAACGAGTTACATACACACAGCAGACTGTTTACAGCCAAGTAGTGAGAGTGGCTGAGTAGACAGAGAGGGAGAGAAGAAAGGAGAAAGGGGCAGAGTGAAAGAAAGAAAAAAATGAGGCCTAAATTAGCATGAGCCATTTGCATGAATCGGAAAGAGAGAGAGAGAGAGAGAGAGAGAGACAATGAAAGAAGAGAGTGAAAGAAAAAAAGCGGGAGATAGATGGAAAAGGAGAGATGAGCAGAGCAAGAAGGTGGAAGACAATAGAAAAAAAGAGAGCATAAAAACTGACAGAGAGAAAGTGCAAATGAAAAAGAAACAGTGATAGGAAAAAATAGAAAGAAAAATAAACGAATAAGTAGAGTGAACGTGAGAAAGAGAAAGAAATACAGAGGAAGAGAGAACGAGTAAACAGTTATAGAGAGACAATGAATTATAGAGAGGGTAAAAGAGAGAGCGAGAGAGAGAATGAAAGAAGAGAGTGAAAGAATAAACGTGATGAGATGAGCATAGCAAGTTGAAAGACAATAAATAAGAATAATAGAAAAAAGAATAACTGGAGAAAGAGAGAATAAAAATGAAAGAGAGAAACTGCTAAAGAAAGAGAAACACAGTGATAGGAAAAGAAAAAGAAATGAACAAGATAAGTGAACGTGAGAAAAGAAAGAAATACAGAGGAAGAGAGAACGAGTAAACAGTTATAGAGAGACAATGAATTATAGAGCGGGTAAAAGAGAGAGAGAGAGAGAATAAAAGAAGAGAGTGAAAGAAGAGAGTGAAAGAATAAAAGTGATGAGATGAGCATAGCAAGTTGAAAGACAATAAATAAGAATAATAGAAAAAAGAATAACTGGAGAAAGAGAGAATAAAAAATGAAAGAGAGAAACTGCTAAAGAAAGAGAAACACAGTGATAGGAAAAAGAAATGAACAAGAATAGTGAACGTGAGAAAGAGAAAGAAATACAGAGGCTGAAAGAACGAGTGAACAGAGACAAGGAATTATAGAGAGAGGGTAAAAGAAAGAGAGAGTATGAGAGCTGTAGGTAAAGAGAGCTAAAGAGAGAGAGAGAGAAAGAGAGAGTCTCTTTAAGCTGAAATGACAGGAGTCTGCAGAGTAAGCAGATTGTGACAGCCCCCCCGTTTACCCACCCAGCACCTCTGCGTATATATCACCCCTGCAGGCTTCAGCTCGATCCAATATTGCAGCTTAAGCCAAAAACTGATTACAGTTACAGAGTCTGTGTCATACTTTACATCCCAGAGTCAGCGAAGCTAATCCGCTGATTCACACCGAGATCCGTCTCCATTTGTTTTACTTTCCACACGCCGGCTGCAGCAGGCAGGGGAACAGTTCGAGCCTCAGGAGATCATGTGACCGATGTTATGCTGAGACAGCCATAAAGTTTTCTTTCAGTGGGCAGGCAGTGTGCCCTGTTAACTGCAGCCCTCCAAACTATAGCCATCTGTCAGCTAACAGGGCTGCATGTGCCCATTGCAGAGCGCAATCAGTACTACAGACAGTACTACAGACAGTACTACAGTCAGTACTACAGACAGTACTACAGACAGTACTACAGACAGTACTACAGTCAGTACTACAGACAGTACTACAGACAGTACTACAGACAGTACTACAGTCAGTACTACAGACAGTACTACAGACAGTACTACAGTCAGTACTACAGACAGTACTACAGTCAGTACTACAGACAGTACTACAGACAGTACTACAGTCAGTACTACAGACAGTACTACAGACAGTACTACAGACAGTACTACAGTCAATACCACAGACAGTACCACATACAGTACTACAGACAGTACTACAGACAGTACTACAGTCAGTACTACAGACAGTACTACAGACAGTACTACAGACAGTACTACAGTCAGTACTACAGTCAGTACTACAGACAGTACTACAGTCAGTACCACAGACAGTACTACAGTCAGTACTACAGTCAGTACTACAGTCAGTACTACAGACAGTACTACAGTCAATACCACAGACAGTACCACATACAGTACTACAGTCAGTACTACAGTCAGTACTACAGACAGTACTACAGTCAGTACTACAGACAGTACTACAGACAGTACTACAGTCAGTACTACAGACAGTACTACAGACAGTACTACAGTCAGTACTACAGTCAGTACTACAGACAGTACTACAGTCAGTACTACAGACAGTACTACAGTCAGTACTACAGTCAGTACTACAGATAGTACTAGAGACAGTACTACAGACAGTACTACAGTCAGTACTACAGACAGTACTACAGACAGTACTACAGTCAGTACTACAGACAGTACTACAGTCAGTACTACAGTCAGTACTACAGACAGTACTACAGACAGTACTACAGTCAGTACTACAGTCAGTACTACAGACTGTTTACAGTTTTTCTCAGTCAATTTGGTTCATCTCTCAGATCAGAATTGAATTTCTCAAAACTATTCATTCAATCTCCACATCTCCTCATAATAGCGGTTCTCGATTCACATTTTGCAAATGCTTTTGTACGTTCATGAAAATGGTCATGTGCAATTATATTCTTTTATTTTATTTTTTTAATTATTTTTGCGTTAATTGTTCACGTTACGTTTATCAAAATGTGGTCTACTGATTGTCTGTTGATCTGTCTTACCTTCCAAAACATTTAGGCTTCAGGTCATTGCCTCAGTCATTACCTGCAAAGGTGCTGAACATGATGTCATAATCTCTCAGGCAGAATTTGTACATTTCTATAAAAACCTCTTTGGTACATTTTGGGAGTGTTTTGGTGGAAGGCTTTGTTGTAAATTCTGGTCTTACAATGGCTGAAGCTGGTCGCCAGGTGCAGCCGAATATTGGAACAATATTCAAACAGTTCTATTTCTTGCTGTCAGTCTCCCACATACAGTCATGTGTAACGTTGTGTTCAGTGTAAGTTTGTATTTTGTGTGTAACACATATCGTTTTTATGAATATGCCACAGAATTTGCAGCTTTCTTATAATCAAAATCTAGTTTCCATTAAAATATACTTACAATGTACACTGTTGCACTGACAACATGACTAAGTATTTTGACTAGCTTGTTCATAGGCAATGGCACTGACCAGTTAATTGACATATATATTTGCTTTTAAGGCAAAAACAATGGATTCTGAGCGAGATATGTGCTTTTGCAGGTATTTCATTGAGTTTTACTGTTTTAACTGTTTTGAGAAATGCACTTGTTGTGATGCCAATGTAAATGTGAGAAATGTACCAAATCAACTGAGAAAAACTGTAATACAGCATTTTTTACTGTATTACAGTAATACTGTCAGTTTTTGCCTAATTAGAAAAATGCCTGCCCTTTAAATTGTATGTAAATATTATTATGAATGGACTGAAAGAAATGACCCAAACTAATTTCTGGCTTCACTGACTTTAATATTTTAAATATTTAATATTTAAACATATTTAAATATGTTTCTTCCTTCTCTTGGAAAGTTAGCAAAGGCTTTGTTCTGACAGCAGTGCTAGTACAGTGCAGGATATATGATGTGTTTTTGTACTAATAATGGTAATAATTTTTTTTCAGTGTAGCTAAATGTTCAATCACTTCAGTAGATCAGACCCACAGCACTGCAGGGTCAGAAAGGATAGGTGTAGTTGAAACAAGTATCTCCAAAATAGCAACTTTACAGGAGAGACCAAAACAAGTTATCCCTTTCAATGAAAGTCAATGGAACCAGAATATTTTCAATTTTTTAAGCTCTTTAAGAGCATTTTTACTGGTCCAGGATCACTTTAGAATTTCATTTCATGCAATTCATGCAATTTTCATACAATTCACAAACAATATTGTCCATTTCACAATTAATTTAAAGAATTAAAAAAAGCCTATTTTGTATAGAGGCTTATTTTGCATATAGTCTATTATCAGCAATTCTCAGTCCTCTGTCTAAATCTCCTGGTACGGCCGCCAATCCAAGTTAAGGATGTTATTGGACTAATTGGTTGTTAGGACACTTTTGATCAATTGTGATGCACAGCTGAAAAACATTCTACTAATAAGTGAGTATAAAAGGGAGAACAACATTCTAGGTTAGTTTAGTATCTGAAGATCAGCAGTTGATGGCTTGCTGACCGACTCACAATGACCAGAAAGAAACAACTTTCTTTAGAGACCCGTCAGTCCATTGTTGTGTTAAGGAAGAAGATACTCCATTGAAAACAAGAACATTTCACTGTGATCCCAAACTTTTGAGCGGTAGTGTATCTGGCCAAGGTAGTGGTTCCATGTCTGCTCCCGGAGGACCCCCAGCCCTGCATATTTTTGTTTTCCTGCCAAAACACACCCACTACAACTGAGGAGGGCCTTGTTAATTAGTGGATTAGTTGGATTAAGTGTGTTTATAGGGCAGGGCAGGGGGCTCTACAACCAGGGTTGGGAACCACCACCCTAAATGATAACTCCGCTTTGCCACCTGTGCGTACAGAATGAATGCTCTGGTAATACTTAGTTAATCCTGATCAGTAAAAAAACAGTTTTATAAATGCTTACTGTAAATTAAATAGTAAACAACTATATGATCAATGCAATGCACAATGAATTAACTGAGAGAAATTATTCTTAACATACGTACTTAACCATGGCTATTGTAGAGTCTTGGCAAATGGCCTTTGCTGTCACCCCCTCATCTCACTCTTTTGTTTGTATTGACCGTTTGTCTCCTGCCGCTAAGGTGACACCAATCACCCCATTATCCACCCTACATTTCCATTTATCTTCATCCCCTCTTACCCCCTTTATCATCTTACCCACTCCTTAACCTCATCTTCTTCCTCCACATCCATCCCCTCTCCTTGTGCCCCACTTCATTTTGTCCTCACATACATACATAAACCCATTGGTGGCCCCAGGGGCCAAAACAACTTATCCTGGTTATAACCTTATAAAAACTAGAGCCAGAATTTGCAGAACCTGGTCTCGTAGAAGAGGTGCATTGATTTTGTAAAGAGCCGTGGAGCTCTTAGTGGTGGACGTCTAGGTTTCTTTCATCACCACTGTGAACCATTCTGACTCAGCAAGTTTCTCTTGAAGGAAGGGTTTCACACCGGACCACTCTGAATGACTTTTGTCTATATCCTAAACATTTAATCAAGTAGAAATTTAGAAAAAAGTTCCCTGTGTTCATGATGCTATCATGCCTAGCATGTTTTATCCAGAGTAAGGTTAAAGGGCAATTACAGCTGTTTTTCAAATTTCCTAAATAATGAATTGGGTTAATGTGAAATGCTCCTGCATAGAGAAACCTGCATGGACAGAAGTATGAAGAATTTTTGAAATATTGGTGGAGTTGCCCTTTAAATTACTGCATTTGAATTCTACCCTAACAGAAGCCAATAAGAACAAATGCAGTTGGAAAAATGCACACCATTTAAAAGCATCCTCCTGGGCTGAAGCTGCCCTGATGCTGCTCTCCATCTCCTGTAACATGACAGGTTTCTATGGAAACAGCCTGGCCTCTCTTTACTGGGATTATGTGTGATGAAACCATTGTGGTGGGTTTGCGAGTTTGCTAGGGCTGACGAAGTGATGAGATGATGAATAATAGATAAACGATACTGCCAGTGACGTATACGAGGTGAGGAGAGCGAGGCAGGGAGGCGTGAGTCAGAAAGTGGTGACTCACTCTGGCGCACTGTGACGCGCGCGCCTCATGAGCCCTACATATGTGTGTTTGCGAGAGGCTGCGTCTGTGTAGGTTGAGCTCAGTCGGTTCATCTGTTCATCTCGTGCATCCAAGTGCTGACTTCCTCTCGTCCTTTCCTCTCCAACTGTTTCGCACTTCCACAGTGTTCCAGGCGAGGACTGAGAAACGTGAGGCACTGAGGTCACTGAATTTCATATGCGTACATCGTTTGCATTGTTTGGCCCAGTGGTTTCTGTGTACGGTAGTGTATATGGCCATGGTAGTGGTTCCATGCCTGCTCCTGAAGGACCCCCAGCCCTTCATATTTTTGTTTTCCTGTCAAAACACACCCACTACAACTCAGGAGGGCCTTGATAATTAGTGGATTAGTTGGATTAAGTGTGTTTATAGGGCAGGGCAGGGGGGCTCTACAACCAGGGTTGGGAAACACCCCCCTAAATGATAACCCCACTTGGCCACCTGTGCTTGCAGAATGAATGCTTTGGTAATACTTAGTTAATTCTGATCACTAAAAATTTCATAAATGCTTACTATGAATTTCATATGCATACATCATTTACATCATTTGGCCTATTGGTTTCTGAGTACTGTTAAGTAATTTTCCTTTATTGGAATTATCCTGCTTGTTGTACTCAAACTCTCTGTGTGTATTGTATTAATTCTCTAATTTTATGTATTGGATGGAAACAAAGTGATTAGATTCTTAAAGCAGACAATGGAAAGGTATCTGATCAGGTTATTCCATCCAATTTTCCAAGGCTGGGTCCAAAATCACATCCTTCCAAAGCAGTACGCGAGAATGACTAGGGTGACTAGCACGTGAAAAGTTCCCCGATGATGTGCTGCATTGAAAGAACTTTTTTAAGTATGCAGCCCCAGCACACTGTCCTATCCCATGATTCCACTGGAGCCGCAGATGAATTCAAAGCAGAGTAAAACACTATGGTAGGTGGTACATCACCTGTGTACAACAGCTGAGGTAACAAATGATTAAATTCCTCCTGATTCATCTTCTCTGAACGACAGCTACACACCGTGTGAACATATTCAGACAAAAACACAGAGCAGTATCACAAAAAGTATCTAAATCTGTCAGTAAATGTGGCTTTTAATTGAATAGCAGGACTTTTACGGTGGTGGTCTGGCGTCTTGCGTCTCAGGACGTTGGTAAGATGGCGGACGTAGCGCGTCCAAGGTTGTGTGGGTACTAAAACTCGATTGCCTACTCAAATTGTCTACTCTAATTCGCACACCCTTTTGGCCACACCCCCTAAGATTTAGATGTGTTGAGCATTGCACATGTGGGCAGTTGCTTTTTGATTACATAGTAGCAGAAAAGAATCACTGCTTATCACTACAGAATACAGTGGGGTACATAGACCCCCCAGTAAGGGCAGACACCCCCCAGTAAGTGTTACGACCCCTTGGTTGTACTAGTTTTTTTAAGGCTGTCCGTGGCCATGTTGTTTGTGTTTGTTCTATGACTTTGTGTGTAGGTTCACAACTCGCCACTAGGAGGCGCCTAGTGGAATAAAAGACTGTCAAGCGGCCATCTTGAGAGATGTTCAGGGTTCTCTCCTTTGACCTGACCTGGAACAACTCCTGCCCAGACCAGCCCGGCACTTCCACCACATTTTTCCATTTAGTTACAGTTTTGTTAGATTCCATAAGATCTCTGTGGGACGTATGGGACGGGTGCCTTTTGTTTATCTACCCTTTTCTCCTGTTTTGTGGTAGGGAGTTAGGGGTAGTTTGGTGTATTTGTGTTTACTTTGTTTTAAGGTTTAGTTAGATTTTTTTCTTCAGTTGTTTTGTTTGTTATTTTGGCGTTTGCCCCTAGACCAGTTTGCCCCTAGACCAGGTCGTAACACAGAGTTCAAACCAAGTTGGTTTTGGTTGAACAGAACTCAAATCTCTTCCTAACATCTGAGTTGCCAACCTCCAGACTAGTGAAAAAAAAAAAAAAAACTGGGAGGGGACAAGGGTCAGTGCTGCCAGTCCACAATGTTGCTGGCAGGTCCAGGCATATTTGTTTCCACCTCCTTCGCCAACCTCCAGCTGGGCTCGGCTGCTGAGCCTGGCTGTGCTGCTTCCTCAGCAGTTCTTGCAACCCATCCTCGCCAAGTGTTCTTCCTCTACAGCCCTTGGCCTGGACTCCATCGTGCCATCGGTCTCTGAGTTCATGGTAGCTCCATTCCTCTCTTGGCCACAGGAGGGGGCTACTTCTCTCACGTAGAATAAGGTGCACAACAACACACAACTGCAACCAAATAGTCTATCCTGATTGGGAGCAGTGCCTCCCAAGGGGCCTGTGAATGTGACTGCTCTGCATGACCACAACTTCCACGGCAGAATGAACCAGTAGCAGGGCACTACAGTATGTGAGCTCTCCCATTGGTTAGTCCTTCAGGAGCCTAACAGAAGGCCTAACATGTCAAATTAACCACTGATATAGTAAAGAAATAACTGTGTATTCAACCAGCCATGTACCCACTGATTTATGTGAGACAATGGGTGTGTCTCAAATCCTAGTGAGTGTGTAAGTAGGCTGTCTAGGTAGCAGCTGTGTAAGTAGCAGCGTTCTCTCCTCATCTCTCCTCATAAAACAGATTACTGAGACGCTCTAGTTAGAGAGAGACTGCGACACGGCTTGTTCCCGCCCACTGCAGCACGCCACCGGTGGTTTAGTTGGTTGCTAAGATACCGGCCGGCCTCTAAAACAATTGCCCGAGGCTTAAAAATGCTAATGGCTCGAGTATAAAACTGTAAATAGTGAAGGACTTGTTACAGAGTTGATAATAAAATACTGTTTTGTGTGATTATATGACCAGAAACACATTAAAACACCAAAGAAAATCAAAATAACATTTTAAAACCACTTCACTGCTCGTAGATTCGCCTGTGTTGCATCATGGGATTGTCTTAGCGGCTGAGGAAGAGTTCGATGCTTCCTTAAAATCAGGTGTAAATAAGGTTTCTCAGTAGACAGCATGTTTAAGGTATGTAAGAATTGGGACAGCCTACATGTCGGGAGCGCATACTATGATGTAAAATGCTGCCTATGTAGACCCTCACTAGGTTTTGGGACACACCAAAAATGTCAGTCTAGGCCTTCTGGAAGTTCTAGATATAACACTGACCGGGACTATGAGCTGTAGCCTAACTAGGTTTCAGTTAGTTGTTGGAACAGGAAGCCAGTGGCAGCAGACGTTTGTACTGGAGGAATCGCCATCAAGGCTGTTACACACTGGGTGTGATTAATTAACATGACAATAAATTAGTTAGAGTTCATGTACAGCTGATAACTTTTCTCGTTTATTGTATTTTTTGTATTTACTTGAACATGAACTTACTGACCGGTCACAGTTGCCTCTGGTGTTGCTATGGCAACAACCAAAAAGACCACTATGTCCCAGCAACTAGGCGTTTATCACAAAGGTCAAATGGATCAGAATCTATAAAAGCTGAACCTGCACTATGAACATCCGAGTTATATGTGGAAGCACTTGATGTTAGGAGCAAAGAATCTTTGCTTTTCATGATGTTCCACACATTTAGGCTGCATATTGCATGAAGCTGCATCTCCAAAAACAGTTCCGGAAAACTCCCAGCTGTAAAAGCCGGTTACAGCTCCTGCACGAGGCTTCGAAAGCCTCTGTTCATTTTTCCAAAGTGAAAGTCATTTTGCAGAAGACCACAGTGTTCCTGTGTGGAGATCGGCAGAGGATCTTTTGATGGATAGCAGCTGCATCTACAACACTTCAAAGCGTATACTGTTGTGAATATTTCTTACATACCATGTCTGCTAAATCTCTTTTAGACAGATGACTGTCATATAGTTTATCACTCAGCAGATTGTTAGTTTAGCACAGGAACCTCCCAAGGAAATCTGCCCCAAGACCAGGATATAATGACCTGGCCAGACAAGTCACTTGGGCTGGTTGGACCTGTAGTCAGTAGGGTGTGTTTGCTGGTTGGAATCAGACCTTACTCAGAACATGTCTTTTTGCAGAATCTTCAACAATAAAGCATATACTCTGAAGGGGTCTCTCTCCATTCTGCCAGTGAGAAAATAAGTTACAACAATACTATGTACTAATCTTCGGGGAAATTCAAGCTACACTGAAGCGAAGCATTTCTCTTGCTGTTTCCCATTGTTTTCTATGGAGACTGGAGACAGTTCCAAGCAGAGGAATCTGGGAGCAGGAGCAACGCAAACGAGCCAGCGTGGTTGGGAAGAAGTTGAGATTTTTCCAACTGTATGCAAACTGTAAGGAAGTTCTGCTGGACGGTGGCCAATCAGCGCTGCATGGAAAAGACTTTGTCACAACACAATCCACAAGCTAAAGTATGAAAAAGTGAGGGAGAGGCTGATAACAGCTTTTTCAGGCTTCACTCTCTTGGACGATACCTCTCTATTTAAAATAAATAAATAAATAATGCTGCAGGAAGGTGGCTGGAATGTGTGTATTCATAATAAACCTTATGCCTACGGTCTCTTCCAGCACTACCGAACTTCCTAACTCCAGTTTCCAGTGTGCATCTCTAGATGATCACAACACACCAATCACACATCACTTCCTCGTTCTGCTTCACCAGAGTACTGATTACACATACCTGATACTCATTAGACACACACACTATATAAACATCACACACTGTCAATAGAAGAAAAAGACAGCATCTCATTTGCATACAGCATTTGACTATAACTCTACACACAACTGCTCTGGGAACACAAATCTTATTGCTTTTTTGCTTTTTAATTAATAATGAAGTTTGAACATCACTCCCAACCTGTGCTCTACAAAAGACTCAGGATACAAAAGAGGATAATCATGGTAAAAGGCAAGCGTGAGGGCTCAAGCAGTAGAAAGGTGGAGGCAAATGAGATGAAATATTGATCGATGTTCTCTGTACTGCTTGAAAGCTTTATCCATAAATCTAATCAGCCTCGAAGGGAATCTTCACCAAGTTACGGCATAATTCACTGTCACTAAATCTGAATCACCGTGGTTTGAAACCGTTTGCTATAGAGAAACTAACTGACTTAGACTTATTTTCAGTGGTGGTGACAGGAACTAGGACCACCTGTCCACAGTGCAGGAAAGTACAGGCATTTTATTTAAAATCCAAAATCATCAGTCAGCCTACATGTGAGTTTTATATGTAATGTTGATGATGGTCTTTGGATGCTAGTTAACCTGCATGTGTCTGCAATTAGTGATTTTTAAATGGCTTAGGGCGGCACGATGGTGTAGTGGTTAGTATGCTGGTGTAGTGGTTAGTATGGTGGTGTAGTGGTTAGTACGGTGGTGTAGTGGTTAGTACGGTGGTGTAGTGGTTAGTATAGTGGTGTAGTGGTTAGTATGGTGGTGTAGTGGTTAGTATAGTGGTGTAGTGGTTAGTACTGTGGTGTAGTGGTTAGTATGGTGGTGTAGTGGTTAGTATGGTGGTGTAGTGGTTAGTATAGTGGTGTAGTGGTTAGTACTGTGGTGTAGTGGTTAGTATGGTGGTGTAGTGGTTAGTATAGTGGTGTAGTGGTTAGTATGGTGGTGTAGTGGTTAGTATAGTGGTGTAGTGGTTAGTATGGTGGTGTAGTGGTTAGTATAGTGGTGTAGTGGTTAGTATAGTGGTGTAGTGGTTAGTATAGTGGTGTAGTGGTTAGTACTGTGGTGTAGTGGTTAGTATGGTGGTGTAGTGGTTAGTATAGTGGTGTAGTGGTTAGTATGGTGGTGTAGTGGTTAGTATGGTGGTGAAGTGGTTAGTATGGTGGTGTAGTGGTTAGTATGGTGGTGTAGTGGTTAGTACTGTGGTGTAGTGGTTAGTATGGTGGTGTAGTGGTTAGCACGGTGGTGTAGTGGTTAGTACGGTGGTGTAGTGGTTAGTACAGTGGTGTAGTGTTTAGTACGGTGGTGTAGTGGTTAGTAAGGTGGTGTAGTGGTTAGTATGGTGGTGTAGTGTTTAGTACGGTGGTGTAGTGGTTAGTATGCTGGTGTAGTGGTTAGTACGGTGGTGTAGTGGTTAGTATGCTGGTGTAGTGGTTAGTACGGTGGTGTAGTGGTTAGTATGCTGGTGTAGTGGTTAGTACGGTGGTGTAGTGGTTAGTATGCTGGTGTAGTGGTTAGTACGGTGGTGTAGTGGTTAGTATAGTGGTGTAGTGGTTAGTATGGTGGTGTAGTGGTCAGTAAGGTGGTGTAGTGGTTAGTACGGTGGTGTAGTGGTTAGTACGGTGGTGTAGTGTTTAGTACGGTGGTGTAGTGGTTAGTAAGGTGGTGTAGTGGTTAGTATGCTGGTGTAGTGGTTAGTATGCTGGTGTAGTGGTTAGTACGGTGGTGTAGTGGTTAGTATGGTGGTGTAGTGGTTAGTATGGTGGTGTAGTGGTTAGTAAGGTGGTGTAGTGGTTAGTATGCTGGTGTAGTGGTTAGTATGGTGGTGTAGTGGTTAGTATGGTGGTGTAGTGGTTAGTATGGTGGTGTAGTGGTTAGTACGGTGGTGTAGTGGTTAGTATGGTGGTGTAGTGGTTAGTACGGTGGTGTAGTGGTTAGTACGGTGGTGTAGTGGTTAGTATGGTGGTGTAGTGGTTAGTATGGTGGTGTAGTGGTTAGTACGGTGGTGTAGTGTTTAGTACGGTGGTGTAGTGGTTAGTAAGGTGGTGTAGTGGTTAGTATGCTGGTGTAGTGGTTAGTATGGTGGTGTAGTGGTTAGCACGGTGGTGTAGTGGTTAGTATGGTGGTGTAGTGGTTAGTATGGTGGTGTAGTGTTTAGTACGGTGGTGTAGTGGTTAGTACGGTGGTGTAGTGGTTAGTATGGTGGTGTAGTGGTTAGTACGGTGGTGTAGTGGTTAGTATGGTGGTGTAGTGGTTAGTATGGTGGTGTAGTGGTTAGTACGGTGGTGTAGTGGTTAGTACGGTGGTGTAGTGGTTAGTATGGTGGTGTAGTGGTTAGTACGGTGGTGTAGTGGTTAGTATGGTGGTGTAGTGGTTAGTATGGTGGTGTAGTGTTTAGTAAGGTGGTGTAGTGGTTAGTATGGTGGTGTAGTGTTTAGTACGGTGGTGTAGTGGTTAGTAAGGTGGTGTAGTGGTTAGTATGCTGGTGTAGTGGTTAGTATGGTGGTGTAGTGTTTAGTACGGTGGTGTAGTGGTTAGTAAGGTGGTGTAGTGGTTAGTATGCTGGTGTAGTGGTACCGGGTACTCCGGTTTCCTCCCAGAGTACAAACACATGCATGTTAGCTTGATCGCTCACTCTAAATTGCCTGTAGGTGTGTGAGTGTGTGAGTGTGTGTTGGCCATGGGTACACTGGGGACCTCTCCATGATGTACCCTGCCTTTGCCTAATGACACTGGGATTGGCTCCAGCCCCCTCATGGCTCTGACTAGTGGAATAAAGCGAAAGATGATGGAGGATTTATTCACATCATAAAGGAATTGCAGAGATATTGGAGAGATATTGGAGAGATACTGAGATATGCTCCCTGCTTCCTTCTCCCCAGACTCAAAGCTCAGGCGGGTTGCACCAACACGCACAGCGTTCATCATCTAGAGTCATTTCTTTTGTAAATCGAGCTAATTTACTGTCAGACTGTCGTATGTCTCTGTCACGCTGGTTATTGCCGAAGTGGTCCTCAGCGGTGACCCGCTCCTCTGGTGTGACTGATAGCTGTTGCTACCTTGATAACCCAGCTGCACATGGCTGTCTAAGCTGTCTATATCTTTTAAATGCATCACCAGTGATTGCTGTTTTTCTGTGTTGCTGATCACGAAGCCATTCAGAAGAATGCTGAGGCTTTTTAGGTTGGTTAGAATCTGACCTTATCTCTGCTGATCCAGTTTGTTTGCTTGCTTCCATGGCTACAGCACATAGTGCACTGCCTGCTGATTTGTTTCAACCCGGGGTGTCAAAATGGTACTGAGAAATGGGCAGTGAGTGGGATTACAGGCCAAAACAGAAACATAGTGTCCACTCCAGGACAGAACTTCCATTGTGATTTTATGGTTTAACACATTAAATACATTACATATTGTTCCTTTAATGATTAATTCATGCAGATATCCGTGGAATTTTCCTTTAATATCTTTTTTTTGTTTGTTTTTCTTGCCGTCCACTTACAATTGAAGTGTATTTTGGGTTAACGTTTTAGTGAAAGAAAGGTTATTTCTTCCCCTGTTTATTAATTTGCTACATATACGTAACATCTCCATTTGACAGCACAGCATACTGTGTTTAAAACAAACTGGAATGGCAGGAGATGTTATCTTTAGAATAGTAGCACGTGCTTATCCTACGGAAAAGGTCTTCTATCTTAGACTCTGTTTACCTCAGTCAGATAAGAGAGAACTATGCATTCCCCTTCTGGAATGTTCAGAACAACCAGTATATAAAAACAGTGGACCTAAGGCCTAGGTTAGAGGGACTTCACTTCTGGCCAAGAACCTCTCTCTAACATCAGAAGATTAAACACTGTAAGATGTTAGAAATGATGTTGTACTTTATTTATCTAATGTATATATATATATATATATATATATATATATATATATATATATATATATATATATATATATATATATATATATATATATATATAAAAAAGTAAAGTCTGTATCATCGAAGAGTTCTTCCAGCCATCAACAGAGCATCGTTACACAAGAAAATATGCTTTACAATATTTGTGTGTATTAACCCCTATGTTCCCTGTTTCTATTTTTGTTAGTGTGCCATTAAGATATAAATGAATTAGTTCTGTTCTGATGGGCTGCCTATTAAAAAAACAGTCAAGGCAAAAATGCTTCCTGCAGCGTCAGTGTGAATGGGCGGGGCTAAACCGCTGTAGGCTGATTATGTGGTTGTATGTATAAGTGCTGTTTTTTTGTGACGTCATAGAAACAGAAAGTTGAAAACAGGCTGTTTTTGCAGCTGAGCTTCTATATATGGACTGTATGGACTGAGGAGTCAGTAGCGTGTTTTGAAAAATGTTTTCATACCACTTTAAATTCTCATGTAGAAGAAGTATTATTTTCTTCATAACATTCTCTTTAAAGAGCCAACATTTTAGGTGATGATGATGACTTGTTATGAATTAATTACCAGCTCAGTGTTCAAGACTTCCGTTTAATTATATCTCACTGTGAGTGTATGTGCGTATGTGTGTGTATGTGCGTATGTGTGTGTGCGTGTGCGTGTGTGTTGTTCAAAGAACAAATGAATGTGCTCGTGCCGACTGAAGCAGTTGCCATGACAGCAACCTCCTCCGCTCTCAGTATGTTTCCAGCTAATTAGATTGTCCGGCCACTCCTATTGATTCCTCTCACTGCTGCACTCAGGAACATAGTTTAATATTCTCAGCACATTCACTAAAAACAACTGCTCCACGATCACCAGAGCCATGCTACACAATACTGCCCTGCCCCGCCTCGCTCAGCTCCACACCCCGAGCTCGTTTCACCCAAACAGCTGCTCCAGGTTCACTTCTCCTCAAAGCTGAGAATCATTTCACCTCCAAGACCATCTTTTATCTCCATAAACATCTGCCCAATGTTCCTTTATCTCCATAAACATCTGCTTAATGTTCTTTTATCTCCATAAACATCTGTTCCAGTGTTCCTTTATCTCTATAACTGCTCCATGTTTGTTTCTCTCCATAAACAGCTGCCCCATGTTTATCTCCATAAACATCTGTCCCATGTTCTTTTATCTTCAGAAACATCTGCCCCAGGTTCATTTCTCTCTATAAACATCTGCCCTAGGTTCATTTCTCTTCTTATACATCGGCCCCAGGTTAATTTCTTTTCAGAAACATCTACCTGATGTTCTTTTCTTTCCATAAACATCTGCCCCATGTTCATTTTTCTCCATAAACACAGGTCCCATGTTCATTTCTCTCCATAAACATCTGTCACATATTAATTTCTCTCTATAAACATCTGCCCCATATTCATTTCTCTCTATAAACATCTGCCCTATGTTGATTTCTGTTCCTAAACATCTGTCATATGTTGATATCTCTCGATAAACATCTACCTGATGGTCTATGTTCTCTATAAACATCTGCCCTAGGTTCATTTCTCTTCTTATACATCTGCCCCAGGTTAATTTCTTTTCAGAGATATCTACCTGATGTTCTTTTCTGTCCATAAACATCTGCCACATGTTCATTTCTCTTCTTATACATCTGCCCCAGGTTCAATTATCTTCAGAAACATCTACCTGATGTTCTTTTCTGTCCATAAACATCTGCCCCATGTTCATTTCTCCCCATAAACATCTGGCACAGGTTAATTTCTCTCCATAAACATCTGCCCCATGTTCATTTCTCCCCATAAACATCTGGCACAGGTTAATTTCTCTCCATAAACATCTGCCCGGTGTTTGTTTCTCTCCACAAACACCTGCCCCATGTTCTGCAATCTCCATAAACATCTGCTCTTTTTTCTCAGTTACATCTGACCCATGTTCTGTATTAGTTTCTCAGAACACAGTGTTTACTGTATTCCTTTCTTTTCACAAACATCTGCCAGAGGTTAGTTTCTATAAGCAGCCACCGCATATTCATTATGTTAATTTCTCTCCATAAACATCCGCCTCATGTTCTCCTCTCTTCTCTTCAGAAACGCCTGACTCATACTGACTCATGCGTCTACTTCTCCTGCTACTTTCCTCCAGTGTGCTGTCCGTGGTGCTGAACCTCTACTGCATTCAGTTACTCACATTCAGAGAAGAAGATGCTGGTGTTTCAGTGACGCGTGAGAACAACAGGTTACATATCTCTATGTGGCTTCACTGGACTACCAGCCCAGTAACTGCAACTCACTAATTTGAGCCCTGAATGTAAACAAACGGTGTGACGAGCCACGGAACTGAGAGCCCTGTTGATTATATCGGGTTATCTGACCTCGACAAATCACCACTCAGGCCCATCACACTGATCGGTAGAAACATTTTGTCCTTAACCTCATTGACCCTCAGCACAGTGCAGGACAGACAGACCTCTGCTAGAATAGACTAGAATAGAACTGATATGGCACAGACTCTGTGGTGAAATCCTACCTCAATGATTATGTTAGGATTGGACCTGGAATCGTTTTAAAAGCCATGTTTTTGTTCAAGGGGGATTAAAAAAAACTCTGCTTAATCATCACACAAGTCCCCACAGACTCACAGGTGCTGAACACTGTGAACGTACATTCATCATACCCTGCGGCTCTCAGCAAACTCACACCTAAAAATATCCCCCAGCCTTCGGAGAGAAGAACTGTTACACGATTACAGAAAAAGACCCCTGTAAATCATTAATCAAGGTCAATTCAAGCTGAGAAGGGTCCGTAGACTTTCCCACCTACAAATAGAATGTATCTCTAATTACTTAAATATGTATAAATATTTTTAGTTTTTCGAAATCTCCAGTTTCCATTGTATTCAAATGACACCATGAATGAGTGAATAGAAATTATTCAAAATTGACTTCTATCCCAATTTATATCCTTGTCCTATAAAGTCACCATAACATTGCTGACAAAACAAAACCTCAACTCTCCATATCTGATGATGTATCTCTATATAATGGTAGTAAACTGACAAATATGTTTTCCCAAGTAATTTTGAAATTTTGGACCATTTCAACTATATACAGTGCAAAAAGGTAACTGAATGTTTCAAGTGATGGAGCAAAAGACAATTATGATATGAGATATGATATCATATAAGATATACACAGTCATAAAATACAATCAAAATACTAATATAAAAATTTATATTACATCCAAAAGTTTGGGAGCCCTAGTCAAATTTTGTTTTTGTTTATTTTCTAAATGAAAATACATTAATATATGCTCTTCAGAGAGCATTTCAATCCACAGTTATTAATTAATTTGCTGAATTTAGCACAAAATAAATTAAATTAATACATTTTTTATTCCCATATGTTAAAGCAAATTAATTCCAGCAGTGGAATCTTTCAGAACAAACCCATATTAAACTGTGTTCGCTCATTTTCACTGTTCAACTTAATTGCGCCACAGCACGCTTCTCAGAACTTTCCAGAAGCAAACCAGGATTTTATGAGGGAACAGAGCTGCGTTTGTTTAACGCCTCTCTGCCGTTGCTTGGAAATGAATGCAGGCCAGTTCACCTGCTCTGCCTGCAGAGCCACTAAATCAAACATGAGTGCAAACGAATGCAGTCAACCAGATGGTGACATGTTACTATTACTGCGAACCCTGGACGTGCCCCTCCACTGTGCCCACTCATCTACACATCTACTGAATAGGATGGCCGCCTTTTACAGTGTGTGATGAATGAACTGACAGAAATGCTCCTGAACGTCATCACATTAACTAGATAAGTCACGTTTAACCCGTTAATCACTGCACAGATTTTGTTAATGTGTTTTAAACAGCAGCCAAAGACATTTATACTTTATTCCAGACCTACATGATTCAGTCAACAGCACATTAACCCTTCAAATCCCAAGAAACTATCACATCCTCAGTCTTACTAAACAGTAATCAGTGCAAACAGAGGTATTATGAGGTTACAGGTGAGGAATGAGAGGTCTGGATGGTAAAGCAACACATTTCACTCACTGACTCTCTGTATGAATGGATGGATGGATGGATGGATGGATGGATGGATGGATGGATGGACGGATGGACGGACGGATGGACGGACGGATGGACGGATGGATGGATGGATGGATGGATGGATGGATGGATAGACTGTTTAAAACTGTGCTGCAAAGGATTCTTAGAGTCACGCAACAGAAGAAGCACTGAAGTACCATAAAGAACCTTATAATTTGAAGGTTCTTTGCCCTGTTAAGGATTTTTCCAAGATCCTTCACATTAAATAAGGTTCTTTAAAAAGGTTCTTCATACTCATACATCTCATTTACAAACATGGTTCTCTAAAACACCAACCACTGAAAGGTTCTTCATGACATCACACAAGGAACCCTTTATGTTATATATAACAGTGTAAATAGATAGATAGATAGATAGATAGATAGATAGATAGATAGACAGACAGACAGACAGGTGGATGGATAGACAGATAATCTTAGTACATTTAAATAATTGTTATTTATACTAATGTAGACTAAGAGCAGATGAAACTATGAGAGAATGAATGAAGTACCTCGTCGTCTCTGCCTCTCAGTGTAAGTATTAAACAGCGCTGCAGTGCGGATGTGTGATTATGTTTATAATGATAAAGGAGAGACTGTGTGTGTGTGTCAGTGAGAGAGTGTGTGTGTGTGTGTGTGTGTGTGTGTTACCTTGGCCTCCAGCAGGGAGCTCTGCAGGAAGGCGATGGTGAACAGCAGCAGTATGGAGCTGTTCCGAGGGCCCGACATCCTGCAGGAGAGAATGAAGCTGCCCCTGTTGCGGAGAGATACGCTGCTACTGAACAACTGAACACACACACGGACACAGAGAGAGAGAGAGAGAGAGAGAGAAAGGAGGGAGGGAGAGAGGGAGGGGGAGAAGGGAGGAGCCTGCTTCTGAATACAGAGGGATGTAAAAATGGGGCTGCACTAGAGACAGACAGAGAGAGGTGGAGGAGAGAGGGATACAGAGAGAAAACAATTAAAACAATGAATTGTAACGATGAAGAAGAGAAAAAGAAGAGAGCAACTGAAGAGAGAGAGAGAGAGAGAGAGAAGAGGGGAGGAGAGGAGAGGAGGGAGATGAAAGAAACGTGAAAGATCAGGACAGACAAAAAGAAAAGACATAGAGAGAGAAAGTGAGAGAGCGAGAAAGAGAAGGAATATGAGAATTAGAACAGAAGGAAAAAGGAGAGAGAGAGAGTAATAAAGAGGAAAGAAAAGAGGAAATGAAAAAGAAAAGAAAGAGAGAAGTGTATAGAGAGAAGAATAGAAAAAAGAAAGATGTAATAACAAGGACAGCAAAGAAGAAAAAACAGGAACAGAGGACAAGAGAGAGAGAGAGTTGAGGAAAGGGAGAGAATGGGAAAACAAAAAAGGAGAGAGCAATAAAGAGAAAACAAGGAAAGAATAGACAGAGAAAGAGAGAAAACAGGGATAGAAGAAGAGTTGAGTGAGAGAATAATACAGAGAGAGAGAGAGAGAGAGAGAGAGAGAAAGAGAGAAAGAGAGAGAGAGAGAGAGAAAGAGAGAGAGAGAGAGAGAGAGAGAGAGAGAGGTGGTGTTTAGGGTTTAGTTGATGTGTGGTGAGCAGGACTGACAGAATCAGACAGCATGAAGAAGCTGAATGAACGACTGGGCGTGTAAATCTCTGCTGGTCGTGTGGTATTACCTGCAGTGCAGCGTGATAGACCTGATATCCCAGCTTTACAGATCAGCCCTCATATCACCATCAGCTGACGTGTAACACATTGAAAGCTGTTTAATCCAGAAGTGCTTCTAAAACAACCAGTGACTGGCGGATAAATGAAACGAAGCTGATTTGAACACAAATTGCTTTTATTTTATAGATTTTGTGAATCGTGCAGCAGAAAAGCATATGAAGAATTAATTAGCTCTCTTTCAGATCATCTCTCTGTTTGTCCTTCAATCCTATCTGTGCCTTTTCGGAGGGATCTCACTGTTTTCATAGATGCTCTGCTGGGCTTCTCTGCAGGAACCTGTGTGGAAAAAAACAGCAGCAGTGCTATTCATGAACACCAGGAGGCTCCAAACCATCACAGCCACACGCATTAAACCAGGACTGACTAGAGCTCTCCACACTGTAACTCAGCAGCTCTTTGTTTAATCAGTAAATGCTTTTTTTAAAGGCTCTTTTTGAAGTGATGTACTAAAAGGACCTTCTGGTTCCTGGATGAGTCTAGGGTTAGGGTTAGGGCTAGAGCCCATTATTCTACACCTCCTTACCTTTTTGTCCTTTATGTAAAATAATAGTCATAATTTCTTTTTAGAAGTGTGAAATGTTCTCGTTATCAGTTAGAACTGATCAGGCTGCTTTTTTTACTAAAATAAAAACACTAAATTTTTTAGCTCTTTATCTTATTTTACTTTTCAGTCATTTTTGTTTTTATCAGTTTGCTCTTTCCTGCTTTCAGATTCAACCCACATTTTAAATCAAACCAGTTTAGGATTCAAGGATTCAAGGATTCAAGGAGACTTTATTGTCATTCGCATCACATGTGGTACATGGGGTGGAACGAAATTGTGGTACCCAAGGACCCAGTTTTACCCAGACAGCAGTACTTAAATAAATAAAATAAACATAAATATATAAAATATATGAAAATAAAATAAACAGGAATGGAGAAGGTAGCAGCAGAGTGTATTAAAGTGACTGGTGTCGTAAAAGTGTCAGTGCAGTAAAAGTGTCAGTGCAGTGGTTCCACTAAGTGGCGTTTAAAAGTCTTACAGCTTCCGGAATGAAGCTGTTCCTCAGTCTGTTATAGACCTGTTATTAATTAAAATAAAAAAAAACTAATTATTAATTAAAATAGAATAATCTAGTTAGTAATAAAAAAATAAAAGTACTTATTAATTAAAATTAAAATAAAAATAAAAACCTAGTTATCAATTAAATTAAAATAAATTTAATTAAATTATTTACATTTTATCCTTCATTTATGATAATTTCTGTTATATTCTACATTTGTTTCTTTTTTGCTGTTGTGTTTTTGCTTTTATGTCTTTTATGATTTTATACTTCAATTGTAAAACATTTTGAGATGAAATTCTTTATTATATTTTCATTATGATAACAGTGCCTGTAAAACTGAGATATGTAAATTACTTCTGGCCTGATTGGCTGTCCAGTCAAGTGTATCTTATTCAATAAACAGTCTAAATGGAGCTGTAAGCAAGTAGCTAGTATAGGTAACGTTAGATACTAGCAGTTCCAAGTAACAGAGCTAACTAAATAGTATGAAGGTGGAGCTTATTTAGATTAGATTAGATACTTTATTGATCCCGGAAGGAAATTCAACATCTCTGTATTAATCCATCCATGCAGTGAATAACTCACATATATACACACACACTAGTAAACAGACACACTAGGGGGCAGTGAGCACACTTGCCCGGATCAGTGGGCAGCCATACATCAGCGCCTGGAGAGCTGTCAGGAGTCAGGGCACTTCAGTCGTGTCCTGTGTGTGTTAAGCAAGGCGCCTAAACTCTGACTGCTCCCCAGGTGCTGCTCTGGGCAAGTGTGCTCACTGCCCTCTAGTGTGTCTGTTCACTAGTGTGTGTATATGTTAGGTTAATTTTTATTTCAACATGATGATTCTGTGGCTGCAAACCAGCCAATCAGAGCAGAGCTCATTTCATTCTAGGATTAAATCAAAGGGCATAAAATGACCTGTAGAACCGCAGCTTTTTTTATTCTCACATACTTTCTATGCAGAACATCATTTAAATACTGAATAAATGCATTTTATGTCATTTTTGTTGTGTTAATGCAAAGAATCTCCATATAGTTTCCTAAAATCTTTTACAATTGATGCGTTCAATCCAAGAGCCATATAATAACCTTTATTTAAAGAGTGCATGTCAGTATATACAGACTTATTGGTCATTAAATTCAAGCTTTTAAATAGTATTACAGCCCTTATTATAAAATTGTACTGAAGAGCTGCAGTAGTCCTACCTTTATGTCTGGTCCTAAGTGTGGTCACTACCACTATAGTCACCAAGACGATGAGGCAAACCCCGATGGCACAAGCATAGCCAATGTAGAATGGAGACACTGATGACTCTGAAGGCGCATAGACTGGCTCTGAGTGTGCAAAGGAAAAGTTAGTGACAGAGAAGATTAAGTGGTTTGCATTGCAGTCTTTCTGTTTACATTATATTATTTATTTTTAATATTGTTTAAAGAATGGACCATTTTAATTAGGTCATCTTGTTAGTTCATAATTACACCATTTAAAAGACAAAGCTTTTGTATTCCTGCGGTCTCCCATCATTATGTAATGCCTTTTGCACCAGCCGGTGGGGAAAATTCTATTAACCAATAATATCAGGTTTCACTTCCTCCTGTACCACACTCACTTACCACTGAGCGAAAACCCTCAGCTAGCTCTGAGACCCTCCCTGATATCATGTTTCATGAAGAAATACACTTATTGCCTGTTTTATCAGCTCCACTTACCATATAGGAGCACTTTTTAGTTCTAGACTTTAAGGCTGTAGCCCATCTGATTCTCTGTATACATTGTTAACCTGTTCTTTAGTGGTCAGGACCCCCACAGGACCACCAGGAATTATCTGGGTGTTGGGTCATTCTCAGCACTGCAGTGACACTGACATAGTGCTGGTATGGGCAGATCAGGCACAGCAGTGCTGCTGGAGTGTTTAAACACTGTGTCCACTCACTGTCCACTCTATTAGACTCGCCTACCTTGCTGCTTCACCTTGTAGATGTAAAGTCAGAGACAGTAGATCATCTGCTGCTGCACAGTTTGTGTTCCTCTAGTCCTTCATCAGTGGTCACAGGAGGCCGCCCACAGGACACTGTTGTCTGGATGTTGTTGGTTGGTGGACTATTCTCAGTCCAGCAATGACACTGAAGTGTTTACACTAGCACGACACACACTAACACACCACCAATGCAGTGAGGAGAATGATCAACCACCCAAACAGTACCTGCTTTGTGGGGGTCCTGATCATTAAAGAACAGAGTAATTAAGTGTTACTAAGAAACAAATGGACTACAGTCTGTAATTGTAGAACTACAAAGTGCTCCTATATGGTCAATGAAGCAGTAAAGGCCTATTCAGAGGCTGAAAAATGACATGATATGAATCAAGACAGATAAGCGTGATATAGTCCCAATAACACCACATTAGTATGATTGGTATGATTGAATACCACATTGGTATGATTGGTATCTTATATTGATAGTAATACAACATAAGTACCACCATTTCTGTACTGTTTATAAAGACATAAATTCAGAATTATGTATTTAATCACATTTTCTGTCTGAAAAAAACCCATCATACAAGCGTGCACATTCAGAAGACTGTTCAGAGTGAGAAACGCCTTCTGTCACGCTATATATCTGTGTAAAAACAAAAGAACTGAGTGGAGGTGCAAGAAGAATCTCACCCTGTGCATGGTAAGTGTAGACATCACTGAGGTACTGAGAACGAGCACTGCTGACTTCATGTTTGCAGGTGAAGGAGACAGGTGGACTCACTGTGGCCTTAAATATGCACACAACTTCTTCAGTACATGCTGGGTCGGACAGCACTAAGCTACTTTCAGTGCCATTGATGTACAGCTGGAAATAGCTTTGGCCAGTCCTTATCCTAAAGCGACAGAGAACAACCATCTCCCTGCCCTCCACCTCCTGATAGACCTCCACTGTGGGGTTTGGAATGTCTGAAACACAAGCAGGGAGGTTTTTATTTAGCCATTCAAACGTACAAGGGTTTAAATGTAAAGAAGCTGTTTAAGTGGCATGTACTAGGTGTCTGTTGGAGAAGCTATTAAATAGGTCAGTTTTTAAAGGCAAAACTGTAGAAACTGAGGGTGTAGGCTAGTTTTTGCAAAAGTTCAACTGAAAAAGTTCCAGCCCGCACATTTAGCCCTCACTCCAAAGTCACTCCCCAAACAACACATGAACATGTGTGGGAAAATTTTATAATACAAACAGGTTTTAGAATATTATAATATTAGGTGGGTTCTTTATGTGACTGTAACACCATCCAACAGTATTAGGTAGTGTCTGGTGGGAAAGACTGCTTCAGCCACAGATGCTTACATTTGTCATAATGAAACAAGAAAACAGGCAAAATTAACAAAAAAGGCTAAGAACAAGAATTTGGAGCCCAGGTGAGGCCTACAGCTGGTTGTATTTGATCTATTTTTAACATTGGGTGGCTTTGGCTGCTAGGTTTTGAAGCCAGGCCCCCTTGCCAAGCGGGGAGTAAGTAAGATTTGTAAGAAATGGAGGAGCTGGGGTGCGAATTCCATCACGAGAAGGTGAGGGCAGAGGAGTGGTTTATATAGAGCCTGTAATGATGGAGAAGAGGAGCATGGGCGTGGTCCTTCTCCCAGACTTAAGTTATTTCATAACTTTATTTACGAAGCTGCAATAGAGTGTACATTTGGAAATAATAGTGGGGGCAGCTATGATAGTTATGAACGAGGTGAGATAATGTTTTCCTCCTCGCCTTAAGCCCAATGTTTTCTGGAATATAACAGTTGCTGCTGGCTACAACTGAAGATGAATGCTTGTTTACAGTGTCTTCATTTTTAAAAAAGAGACATACCCTTTGCTGCCAATCCCGGTTCATGAGATTTATTTTATATTTTAAGTGTTTTGTTAAAAAAACTGTTAAAAAATGACGACGCGTGCCCGGCTTGACTAGTCAGAGAGAGAGAGCTGGAGAGAATGTTTACAACTTCACGTCTCATCACTTTCCAGGCCTTTCCCTGCCCTCAGGCTCCTCCACCGCTGGAAAGCAGCATCACTCTGGTTTTGCCTCTGGCTCTTTATTCAGCCTCTTTTGTTTTCTGCCTCAGTTTTCTTCTCTTTATTTGTTTATCAGTGCAAGCGCTTGTAAGTTTCTCTGCCGTACTTTCTTTTGCAAGTGCAAATGAGTATATGTGCATGTGGGCGGGACGAGGGAGGGAAGTTGGCCAGTTTTAAATCTTCCACCTTTTATTAAATCAGAGTCTCAACATGTCTAGTTACTCTTTACTTAATTGAATCACAAGCTAAACCTACTTTCCACACACAGTAGATACATTCGCTAAACATAGAATTAGTTGCAGGAACATATTGTTGCTGTCCAATGAAAAACAAATAAACCATAATTGCACTTGATCTTCTAGGAACACCGGCTAAGTAATGCACTTATACTGTTTGTAGTCTTGTATTTATTCTCTTCTCTGTAGGTATTCAATCAATCAATCAATGCCTTTAATGTATTCCAGTCTTTCTAGGTATTGCTCTGTGACTAATCTTATATTTTGTTATCTTCTTTCTAGGTATTAGCACTGGCACTTGTTTATAGCAGTGTTTGAGCTTGAGTAGTTTGGACTTATACCTGTTTGTACTAGATAGAGATACATACTCTGACTGAACTTTTGTAAGTCGCTCTGGATAAGAGCGTCTGCTAAATGCCGTAAATGTAAATGTAAATGTAAATGTAAATGTAAATATCTTCAACTTTACAGTAGAGGACAAAAACTTTCTTCACGTTCAATAGAAGTCAATGGAACCAGAAGTTTTTCCAAGCTATTTTGGAGCATTTCTGTTGGTCCGTTCATCATGGAATGGTCAGTAAATGTAAACAGCAGTGGTTGTGTTCAGAGGATGAAGTAAAATAAAAGTCACCAAAGATGGAGATGCATGCTTTTCTTTGGACAGCGACGATATAAATAAATTAATATAATTTAGTCCATATTGGCTTCTTACTGGTAACCTTAATTCATGGAAAATCTGCCAGTGTGTTTTATAAATCTGACCATTGATTCATTCTCCAAGGACACATTCTAACAGGTTAATATGAAATGAAAAAAATACATAATAAACATAATGCAGCAACTTACAGGGTCTTGGGAAAAAGGGTCTCTTCGGATATCGAGCTTTAAAAATACAAAAATAAAACAGACTAAACTCATAAGCAGACATCACAGTGAGAGTATGAGAGTGGAGGCACAAAACAATTCCTACTTATTTCAATGCAACACAATGCAAAGATGCAGCAAAGCAATAGAAACTACAAAAAAGCTCAAATCACAGAGTAATAATTACATTATTCAAATTATAATAAAAAGATGACCACAAATGCTACATGACATATGTGTTATCTTATACAGTAATGTGCAAAAGTGGTGGTGGTGTGTAGTGTGTGAGTGGATAAGATGCTTAAACACTGTGTCCACTCACTGTCCACTTTATTACACACTCCTCACAGACAGTAGCTCATCTGCTGCTGCACAGTTTGCGTTCTCTAGTCCTTCATCAGTGGACATAGGACACTGCATACAGGACACTTTTGGTTGGATGTGGCTGGTCAGTGGATTATTCTCAGTCCAGCAGTGACACTGAGGTGTTTGAACACTCCAGGAGCACTGCTGTATCTGATCCACTCACACCAGCGCAACACACACTAACACACCACCAGTCTGTAAGTGTAGCTCCTATATGGTCGGTGTATCTGATGAAATGGATAATGTGTGTAGAAACATTGAGCTGGTTTTAATGCGATGGCTGATCCACGTATACGCTTATTCAGATGTGAAGATGCCCACATATACACTCCCATAACTTGATAGATTCTGGATGTGATGTTAACACAGGCAACAATCTGCATGGCCTTTTTCCTCTTTGGTCTGACAAACACAATATATTTTTAAACACAACACAGTTCTTTTTAAAAAGTGGTCCCGTCAGACCCCAGCACACGTTTCCACCATGCATCAGTCCATCTCAGTTCAGCTTCAGCCCAGATAAGTCATTTCTGGATATTGTTAATATATGAGTTTATACTTTGAAAGGAGCAAATCTTCACTGTCCAAAGAAAAACATGTATCTCTGTATTTTGTCTATTTTTGTCTTTCTGCATCATCGGAACACAACACTACAACAACATTTCATGATGAATGGACCAATAGAAATGCTCCAAAATAAAATAAAAAAAATCTTGTCCCATTGATATCCATTAAAAGTGAAGACAGTTTTTGCCCTCTTCTGTAAAGCTGGAGGCACTTGTTTTTCTTTGGACAATGATGAAATGTGTAAGATACTCCAAACAATATAATATTACTATTTATTTTATTACTTGCGCCCTTTTTTAGTGTATCAGCTTTTTGAGTGTATTGCAGCCTGAGATGCAGGAATGGCTGCTTTGCAAAGTGCGGACCACTAAGGCAGGGCAAGGCGGGGAACTCCGAGAAACTTGGGGCTGGAGTTCTGGGTGGCTTCTGCTGCTAGGTTTTGAAGCCAGACCCCCACTTTTTTTAGCCAAGTGAAAAGTGAGTAAGATTTTGGAAGAGTTGGAGGAGCTGGGGAGGTGGTGGGGTGCGAATTTCGTCACGAGAAGGTGAGGGCAGAGGAGTGGTTTATATAGAGCGTGTAATGATTGAAGGGAGGAGTTTGGGCGTGGTCCTTCTCTCAAACTTAAGTTATTTCATAACTTCATATATCAACAAGTGAAATGTTGGGTTCATACTACAACAAAATAAAAGTCCTATTTTTTATTTTAATCTCCATACCATCCCAACTTTTCTGACTTGTGGTTGTACAAAATTGATTTGAGCTGATAAGTTGTGAAGGTGCTTCTTCAAAATGTTTTGGTATTAGGTTTGCAGAAAAAGCTGTTTGCTGGCATATAAAGTAAAAAACATTTAATTCCTAGATTAGTTATTCCAGTATGATGGACGAGAACTTAAAAAATATATTGTCCCATGTTGATAAAACCAGCATCACCAAGCATGATCATAGAGCCTTAAATAATACAGAACTAAGACATCAGGATTATTTGCTGTGTTAAATGAATGAAAGCTTATAAGAAGTAAAGCAGAGAATATATAAATCACGTACTAGGTTCCTGCCAGTATGGATTCCTCCGATCTGGACGTTTACCTTAAATTCCAGATAAACATAACAAAGTTTATTAATATTACAAACTGGACAGAACTCACATCACAGCAACGTCGCTTTCAAAATCACTATCAAACTAATAAACTGAGGGTGCACAACGATTTCAGAATCATATCAGCACTGGCAAAAAAAAACATTAGAATGATTTAGATTATGTTTTTAGATTTTGGTTTTAATTCAGAACAAATTTAGAACCATTGGTCATTTATGTTTGCACATAGAGGAACATCATTTCCACATTTAACCCATCTGGGCAACGAAACACACGCACTAGGGGGCAGCACACTGAGTTGGGTCTTTATGGTTTAGGGAATCGAACTGGTGACCTTCTGGTAACAAGCCTGGTTCCCCAACCTCCAGCCCACAACTGCCCCCCCAATATTTTAAATGTATCCCCAATTTCTACATTTTATGCATATATAAGCTTCATTTAATATGTTTTACATTAAAAATATTTTTTAAGAGATTAAAGAGATTTACCACAATCTCTTCATCAGCTAAACATCCATAATAACCTAAACAAACTGTGAGGATCATTAGTTAGTTGTGCAAACATCTTATTAATGATGTATAAAAATGAGAGGAGTTCAAACAAAGGTGTGAAATAAAAAGATTAAAAGTCTACCACAAGAAAAAATGGATAACTAGCAACAATATTGTGAAATTTGAAAGTAAAACATTTCTCTAGTATCATATGTGGATAAATTATAAATAATAATGTAACTTACCTGGTATGCGGTCGTAAAATGGCTCATCGAAAAAAGGTGTAGCTTAAGAACACGATGACAAGCAAGTATTATTCAGTTGGCAAAATTCTTTTGATTACCAAATTCATCGCTGTTCAAAGAAAAACATCCATCTCTATTTTTGTTGATTTTTTTTTTTCTACATCATTTGAACACTGAAGCTGCCGTTTACATTGTGTGACAATTTCATAAATGATGGACCAATAGAACTGCTCCAAAATAGCTTGGAAAAAATTCTGGTTCCATTGACTCACATTGAAAGTTAAGAGGTTTTTGACCTCTCCTGTAAAGCTGATGTTTTTGTAAAGATACTTGTTCTTCTTTGAACAGCAATGATATACAACACATGAGTCACCCATATGAAATTCATGAGTTCTATTATTTATAATACATGTACAATTGTAACTGGAAATAAGGTGCTATGGACTGGAACTTGGACTAGATATAATATAATCAGACTATTTGAAATGTATACAAAAAATATACTAGTATACATCGCTGTCCAAAGAAAATCTCAATTTTTGTCCATTTTTATTTTCTTTCATCATTTTAACATGACAGCTGCTGTCTACATTGTGTAAAAAAATTAATGATGAATGGACCAATAGAAATGCTCTAAAATAGACAGGTTTTGGTCCTTCCTGTAAAGTTACCATTTTGGGGACCTGTTTTTCTTTGGACAGTGACTATATAAAGCAGGGGTATATAATTAGAGTTCAGTAAGGTCCAGTTAGAGGGGATTTCCTCAGGCCAAGGTCCGGACCATCATCTTTTCTAACTTATGATTCAGTGCCATATCCTGTTTACTGAAGTAGTCTAGTATCAGCATCATATACCATCAACAACTGAAAGACAAACTTATTACAAATACCTTTCAGCATATTTCAGTAAATTTATGGTTCAAATGATGAATTGAATGAATTATTTATAAAGCTCCAAATATTTTTTCCTCACTTCAAGTAAGAACAAGAGCTACATTAAAAAAACAGAATGCTTTCGAAAAAAAGTGCATCTTAAAGTGTTTATTTATAGAGAAAGTAAATAAAACGTGTATCTTCTTGTTAACTCAGCTTCACAGATTGACATGTTGGTTGTACAGAGCGGTATTCTCCAAAACTAGACGAGCAGGTCTATTCCAGAACCGTTCCTGTTAAACACTCAGTTTTCTCTGTTCACTTTTCTGTTTTTAGAGCTCGTTATTCTTTCTGACTCGCTTTATTCTCAGGCTGCTGAGGCTGAGGAGCCTTCGGTGATCTTACAGCGCACGGTTTCTGAGTTCACTGCGCTGTAAAGCCTGTACACCGTAAAGACAAGAAAAGCTCCGTCTCTTAAAATAAACACAGTAAAAATTTAATTATTCTCAATAGTTTATTGGTTTGGGTCTGTATTGGACAACGTCTGGGTCCAATATATATATATATTGGATATATAGTAAAATATTATACTATATACAAAATATACTAATATAACAAGTATTTAAAAAATATAAGTGGAAGCAGAACAATTAGATTAATTTATTAAATAAAAAATCGTGGCAGTGCTAACAAAGCTTTTGAATACTTCTTAACTCTTTTTAGTGCAGGATGTACAACAGCAAACTAATTATGTTGCGTTATGTTGAGCTACTTTTCCTACTGCGGCCAAGTTGGTTTACAGCAACATACCTGTACACCATATACTGTGATATGTATGTAACATTGAATTCTGTGACCATCAATCGTGTGAATTGTTTTAATTTTTTAACTTTACAGAGAGCTACTCTTCATCCTGCCGTTCACTGCACGCTATGGTGACTCACTCTCACGTCTGAAGGTACAAAGTAATATTATGAGAAACTGTGGGCTGGGCTAGCTGGTAAGCATGATTAGCTGGTTAGCAACTTCAGTAGATATCTCTGCAACATTATACACAGATGTCTTTGTCATACCGCCAAAACTGTTACTTCTTTACACTCTGTTGATATTTTTAGTTTATTTTTGTAAAGTTTTAACCTAAAAATCTTACATATTGCTCCTTTAATGCAGTTAAAAGTTCCTCAGGTCCTACATGTGAGGTGTGTATAGTATTTTTAAGACAAATACAAAAAGAAATAAAAGAGTTTCCTACATGATTCGTATTTCCGTGCCTCGGAATCCGGTTCTGGGAAGAAAAGTAGGAAAAGGATCCCAAATATATTTACAGTAGCTACTTTTTGATACAACAAGTACTTTTGAAGGAATATATGCTACTTAGAGAACACATTTTAAATTCTTTTCAATTGACAGAAATCAATACTCACGACACACAGACCAAAGAGCCACCAGGACGGTAAATGTGAGACCCCTCATTGTGTCCAGATGCTGTTAGTCTTACTTCGCTACGAAATGACAAAAACAGATGGACTCACAGCCCTACTGGCTGAATTAACTCATCTCTTTACTTCCTCTTGCTGATGCGATGCTGCAATACACGACGAGAAAAGATTCCTGTGTTGAAAACACGTGAGATCTTCTCAGCTGTGAAATTATTAGACCTTTCAATCTGTTCTCCTTTTTCATTGCTGAACATCTGTCTGCACACTGAAAATCATTACTTAGAGACTCAAGGCCTCCCACCAGTAGCTGACAACAACAAAGCATCAGCTACGAATCCTTAAAGAGGCCATAGAATGATTTTATTCAGTTTTTCAAACTATTCTCCGTTGTTCTACATAGAAAGTATGAGACTGGATTATGCTGAGATGTGGTTTTACATGCCTATTTATTCATGAGCTCATGAATAAATTGATAAGCTATGCTCTGATTGGCTGGTTTATAGTGAAACATTGCGATATTTACAGTAGCTACTTTTTGATACAACAGGTACTTTAGAAGGAATACATGCTACTTAGAGAACACATTTTAAATTTCTGCTGTTTAACACACTCAGACACAACAAGCAGAACTTACTGTCAGTGATGACAATTTACAGGAAGAAAGAATTTCCTCACTTGAGACACATCCGGAGATTCGCTCATAAAAAATGTCTCTGTTCAGTAATAAAACAAGATGCAGGCAGATGTTTGTTCATGTTGATATACATTATAAGAAGCAAGTATGTTTTTTGTTCATTTAAATATGAGCTTTCATCAACTTACACTAAACATAATATGAATGTCCAAAGAAAAAGAAGCATCTCCAGAATGGCAACTTTACAGGAGAGACCAAAAACTGTCTTTACTTTCAATGTAAGTCAATGGAACCTGAATTTTTCCCAAGCTATTTCACAGCATTTCTACTGATCCGTTCGTGATGAAATGATTGCACATTGTGAATGGGCATCGTCGTGTTCAAATAATGTAGAAAAACAAAAATCGACAGAATGGAGATGTATTTTTCTTTTGCCGGTGACGATATACTTTTTCATTTGGTGGTGATGCAGTGACTAGAAGTAAAAGCTTAGTGCACAAGGCCTCTAGATGTGTAGAAATAAAACTCTTCTCTGTTCTCTGTTTATCTATTATGTACAAAGGTGTCAAAAGTATTTACATTCATTACTCAGGTAGTATAGATACTAGGGTTTAAAAATACTTCTGTAGAAGTTAGAGTATCAACTGAAGCTTTTTACTCCAGTACAAGTGTAAAAGTACTGCTTTCAAAACTACTTAAAGTATAAAAGTAAAAGTTATTTAAAAAAAAATGCCATTAAGGACAAAAGCTTAGGCCGCACCACAGGGGTCTAAACTGCACTAGCCCACCTCCCCAAAAATCATTCTTCCAAAAGCCATAATGACTATAATGTTATATTAAAATGTTAATGTTGATAAATTTGGGATGCGCTAGGCTTCCTGTTTCAGCCACATATACGCCCATTAAACATGAATGTAGTTTAGTACAATGTAAATATATTAAAGAAGCATATCTGTTACTACTGAACATTAACATGTGTTTCATGGAGCAGAAGATATGATCACTAGTTGTCTATAAGTATTGTAATGAAGTCAAACTTCAAAGACATGTCATCAATAATCTTTACTGGAATGTAAATGTACATGAATGAAAACAAGCTGAAATGAAATAGGAGTAACGAGACTATGTTAAAAATGTAAGGAGTAGAAAGTACTGATAATGGAGTGTAAATGTAAGGAGTAGAAAGTACTGATAATGGAGTGTAAATGTAAGAAGTAGAAAGTACTGATAATGGAGTGTAAATGTAAGGAGTAGAAAGTACTGATAATGGAGTGTAAATGTAAGGAGTAGAAAGTACTGATAATGGAGTGTAAATGTAAGGAGTAGAAAGTACTGATAATGGAGTGTAAATGTAAGGAGTAGAAAGTACTGATAATGGAGTGTAAATGTAAGAAGTAGAAAGTACTGATAATGGAGTGTAAATGTAAGGAGTAGAAAGTACTGATAATGGAGTGTACATGTAAGGAGTAGAAAGTACTGATAATGGAGTGTAAATGTAAGGAGTAGAAAGTACAGATAATGGAGTGTAAATGTAAGGAGTAGAAAGTACTGATAATGGAGTGTAAATGTAAGGAGTAGAAAGTACTGATAATGGAGTGTAAATGTAAGGAGTAGAAAGTACTGATAATGGAGTGTAAATGTAAGGAGTAGAAAGTACTGATAATGGAGTGTAAATGTAAGGAGTAGAAAGTACTGATAATGGAGTGTAAATGTAAGGAGTAGAAAGTACTGATAATGGAGTGTAAATGTAAGGAGTAGAAAGTACTGATAATGGAGTGTAAATGTAAGGAGTAGAAAGTACTGATAATGGAGTGTAAATGTAAGGAGTAGGAAATACTGATAATGGAGTGTAAATGTAAGGAGTAGTAGTAAAAAGTCAGCTAAAAAATATTTACTTCAGTAAAGTATAAATAACCAAAATTTCTACTTAAGTTAATGAAGTATTTGAACTTCTTTACTTGACACCACTTGACATTATCTATTGTTTATTTATCTTACAGGCCAAACTGCATTTTCTTACTTCACCCATACTATCAAGAACATAAATAAACTGATTGTTGACATCTAAGGGCATATGCAGTCTACAAGATAATAATATTATTTTAATAAATGTTTTTGCCTGTGTGTCATTTTCAGCCTTGTCTCCCGCCAGTATAAGCCCCTATATCGACCTTTCCTATATATTACCACATCCCATTGTGATGGATGCTTAGTCGGGCGAACGCTCTTGGGGTAGAGATGCTACTGGGTGGTTAGGTTCTTGCCCTGCAATGGAGACCATTTATTGGGCTGGGGAGCCCCCACACTCCACATCATCCCAATCCAGGATAACATCAGTAGGCATAGCGTACTGGCTACATCCTAGAGCTAACCACCATACATGCATACCTGTCGACATCACTACTCTCTCAAATCTGAGCAATTAACACTGTGATGCACATGCACTTAGTCTAAGGCACTTAAAGTGACTGTCACACCATACAGACAGGCTGGTACTGTCTAGACACACAAATCCGATCTTATAAATTACAATATGAACTCTCGTCTTAAAGGTCTGATCTGAGAAACAAACCTAATTTGTCTGTAAACTGAACACGGTCTAAATAGCCCTCAGGTTTCTCTGGAGGCGTCTAAATATTTTCTGCTTATGTAGCTCACATGCTGCTCAGCTCAGCTTGTATAAATAGTGAGGTGCTGCACTACACCTTTGTAGAACGATGGATCCACTTTTATTGAGAAAAGTCCTCCACACCATTGAGTAAGTATACAAATATATCAATTTATTTATTCAAATTAAGAAAATAAAGTCATTAGATTAATAGGTATGTGACAAAGATCATAAAAAAAGATTTTGTGAAATTACAACAGAAGCTTGGACAGGAATTATAGTTGTATACAAATTCTGAACACCCCCAGTCGAATGACATGTTTTGGTGATTGTATATATTTGTAAGATTGTATATACCTGACGGTTAACTAGTAAATACAGCTTCACTTTTTTGGGTGCTTGTTTGGAAATACTCACACCTCACCTGTGGGCAGCAACCTGTAACCACTGACTAGACAACACAAACTGTGCAGCAACAGATGAACTATAGTCTATAGATTTTTTACATCCACAAGGTGGACAAGGTAGGAGCGAGTGGACAGTGAGTTAAAAACTCCTGTGTCTGATCCACTCACACCAGCACAACACAAACACACCACCACCACATCAATGTCACTGCAGTGCTGAAAATGACCCACCACCCAAATAATAATACCTCCTCTGTGGTGGTCCTGACCATTAAAGAACAGAGTGATAAAGTATACAGAGAATGAGATGAACTACAGTCTGTAAGTGTAGCTCCTATATGATCAGAGAAGCTGATAGAATGGACAGTGTATATACAAGGAGGTGTTCCTAATAAATTGGCCATTTTTTTATAATTCATAGCCAGTTTAGCTAATGTAAAACATGAAAGGTCACGTGATTTGTCGATCTATCTCATGAACTTGTGAACTCGTGGATTTAATAGTATGTAAAATTCAGCAAATAAGCAGTAAATGTGTATGTAAATGTCTGCTCTCTGTAGAGAAGCTCCCTGTACAGAGAATCTCTCCATAGAGTGCAACTGTTCTACAGCTAGAATACCAACAAAGCATGTCATTCAACCAGGGGCGCCCACATTACTGCATATGATTGCATATAAGATCATTCAAAACCGGAAATCATTAAGTGCAAATAATAATGTGACTGACATCATGACTTCAGAACAAACAACACTCCTCTGGTACACGCCTGTGCATTCACTAACATTTCACAGCAATTCCATAATAATTCCCAGGGCGAATTCTCTTCACTTACATTACAGTACAGTACACTGGATGAGATGCTCTTTGGCTCCTTTGGCTGTTCTGAGAAAATCTATTCTCTTCCATTTCTCATTTGCATAGAACAGTTACTGTTACAATAAGAAATATTAATGATCCATGAAGTATACAGTTATAAGTTGTAAGTCACATATATGTTTGCCATGGTTGCCACTATAACTGCTGCAGACAGCAGGTACACATAGTTAACTGCAACTTCCATGTTAATAGTGTGCATTTGATTTATCAGTTTTGGCAAAGTTATGTTCGTGTGAATCACTAAACAGCACCCACTACAGGCTCAGAAGAGACATGGCAAATAGGCGCCTGTTTGTAGGCAAAGGGGAAGGCCACCAATATTTTCTGTGGAGTTTAACCACTGAAGTGAAATGGTGCATTCTAGAGAAACTAGCTGACTCTTCTCATAACAGTGGTGGTTATAGCAACCAGGCGTCATAATGTCTACAATACAGATATTTGCTATTCAAATCTTACACTTAAGTCTTTTAGGTTGATGGTGAAATTGTGGTAGATGTAATAAAAGATTCTTTTTTTAAGAATCCTTTGCCAAAAATATATATTTAAAAATATTCTGTAGTCCAAATTGTCTGAAAACTACGATTAACCAAGGCCTGAGACGGCAGTTGTGGAACTTTCTATTGCAATCATTATCTGTGAGATAGCTTTTCAAAGGTGTGTTTGGTTACTACCACATGAAAGGTTTCTCTAGAATCAAGCATTTCAAATCAAACCACTCCAGATGACTTTGTTTTTGTAGTATCAACATGATTATGCAGCAATTTTTTTTAACAATGGCTGATATTTCCCTTTAAAAAAATTAAAAGCATAAATGAAAGACCAGGGTGATAATCTCTAGACCAGTGTTCCCCTGCTCTGGTCCTCTACTGCCCTGTTCAGTGTTTTCCAGCTCTGCGGCGTCCGACACTAATCATCTGCAAACTATTATTTGTGTTCATGTGCTGAACTGGATGTTTAGGGGAAAAGATACTATTCCATGACGAGAGCTGAAAAATACTTCTCCACCGCTGGTCTGGTTCTTCACTGTACCATACTACATCACGGAGCAGCAGCAGGTGGCCGGGTAGTTGTCGGCGATCACGCTCATCTCGTTCCCAAACACAAAGTAAACGTGAGACTTCCCTTTCCATGAGTAGGTTACCCGGGTTACAGGGATCAGCTCTATGGTATGGCGCTGCAGTGAGAAAGAGCGTTAATCAGTAACGATGCATGTAGGAGTAGCACAAAGCTGAGCTTAAGTCATTCTGTTTTACAGGCCTAATAAACACCAACGCAGAGACCACCTGTTAAACTGTGCATACAGTTTAGGTCAGCAGTCTTGTTTATCAGCTCATAGCAGTCCAAGCACTGCACCACACAAATGTGACTATGAATCATCATTATCTTAGTTTTGATTAACATCACCGTACATGAGTGATGATTGTCTAAAGCTATACTTCTATTCATGCACTGGGGGGGGGGGGGGGGGGGGGGGGGGGGTGTGAGCTGTTAGAACTTCCGGTGCAACCACAGATACGTTGATACTAATTACAAGCAAAACGACAACAAACTTATAAAATGACTAGCTTAATATATTCAGTTAGAGTCACAGTCACAATAATTGGAAGATGTATGTCGAACCTCCGTATGTCTGCTCGAAATGTCTCGCTTATTTACATTTACTCTTTTATTTACATTTACTCTTATCCAGAGCGACTTACAAAAGTGCTTAGTGTTCGGTTAGAGTATGAATCTCTATCTAGTACAAACAGGTTTAAGTCCAAACCACTCTTATACTCAAACACTGCCATAAACACAGGGCCAGTGCTGATACCTAGAAAAAAGACAATGCAATACCTAGCAAGACTGGAACACCTACAGAGAAGAGAGCAAATACAAGACTACATACAGTACAAGTGCAGTACTTAGCCAGTGTTCATAGAAGATCAAGTGCAATTATAGTTTCTACCAGTACTTTAGTATATTTACTAATTATGAAGCTAAGAGGAAGCAGACGTGTCGGGTGCTGGTGAGTCTATCAGTTAAGTTAATGTTTTCTGATCAGTGTCCACCGCGCTAGGCTATCTGGGCTGTAACTAACACCCACGCAGAGTGGCTCGGGCAGCTGTCTGGACTTGGGTTTAACCGGCTTTCAGAAATATAAACTCACCGTCTGTGTGTAGGAGTACACGACCCACCTTCCCACTGTGCAGGTACTGATACTCTTCAGTACTTTTATAGTTTTTCATTGCTGAACCGTCTACACCTTCCGAGAGTACAGAGTAATTAAACATGTCTCCATAAGTAACCTCAGACCACCTTCTCATATCACCAATAACTGTGTTATTAACCTCAGACCACCTTCTCATATCACCCACCCACTGTGTTATTAACCTCGGATGAGACAGTGTGGTCCCATTCAGAAAAAAATGGGAAAAGGAAACAGGAAAGAAAACATAAGCCAGAAGAACGGACCTCGCACACAGTCCAACGTCAATTTTAAACATCCTTCTTCGTTTTTATGTTTAGTTTTCTTTCTTTTAAATATTTTTCTTTTTAACTGGCTTTTCCTAGGGGGAGTTAATACCGTGCGCCCTATTTTAAGAGAAAGGTGATAGGAATCGCTGACTTATACGACGAAATAAGGAAAATCTTTAGTGCAGTTTCTGGAATAAAGCTGTGCCTCTATGGCTGACGGGCCTAGCAGTATATATGGAGCCGGCTCTGGTGGGGTGCAGGAGTAACACACGGTAAAGAAAAACATAAACCTCAGTTTAATTTCCTTTCTTTTAAATATTTGTATATTTCTTATTTCTTTTAACTGATTTATTTGAATGCTTTATGTCTTTTTATGTTCATTTATGTAAAGCACTTTGAGTTGCCACTGTCTATGCAAAGTGCTATACAAATAAACTGGCCTTGCCTTACAGTAAGCAGTGATATAAGTACACAAGCTTTCATTATATTGCAGAACAGTCAACACTGAAGCAAAGGTGGTACGCACAATGCTGGGGGGATATACACTGATACTGAGAAATATGTGGAACGGACATATGTACAGACATACAGAATAGCCGTACCTGCTGCAGAATGCGGGCAGTCTGAGAAAACCTGGACTGGTGTTCTCTCACTAAGCGTTCAGACGCTTGGGCCACTGCAGGATCTGGGAAACCCATCACTGGGTAAACCTAGAACACACATCAAAGTTATCAAAGTTATCACTGCATCAAAATAAACTCATTTTATCATCAGAGTGTATTCCATTCTTCTTATATGCAAGATTTGTAGAATAAGTGAAGACAAACTGCTTGGTATACTGAACTGTTGTCAACACGAACAACAGCTCTACAGAACCTCCAGTATTGGCACACAAACGTTTCCTAAACGTTGCTATTGACATTCAAAAGTCTCTTTGAAGCTTGTCATGCAAAGTTTTGTGATAGACAGTGAATTATCCTCTTTCCCAAGTTCTCTCTGGCTATGTTCACTTTACAAGCCTCACATACAATAGCAATGGTTTTTCTCGCATTCAACTCTTCTATCTGGTTCACAGTCACATGCACAAGTTTCTGTCATAAATGTGAACAAATCTGGCCCCTATGTGATATATGTGATCTAGTACAGTGATATGAGCCGAGCAGAACTCCTAGATCATTAGGAAGTAGTGAGCTAGTCCCTCCTAAGGTAAACACTAAGCATGGGAAGGCAGCGTTAAGTTACCATGCTGCTATTAAATGGAATTAGTTGAGTGGGAGTGTTAGAAGGGCCCCAACACTGGACACCTTTAAATCCAGACTGAAAACATTCCTGTTCTACCACTCTTTCCATTTTAAACCTCCTTCTTCCTTTTTCACACAGTCCAACAGCACTTTTAAACCTCGTTCCTAACTTTTATGTTTAATTCTCTTTCGTTTAAACATTTGTATATTTCTTATTTTATTTAACTGTTTTTAATGCGTTGTTTCTTATTCCTTTATTTATGTAAAGCACTTTGAGTTGCTGTGTATGAAAGGTGCTATACAAATGAACTTGCCTTGCCCAAAACGCCCCCCACACACGACCAATCAACTCAACAATGTCATGTGAATAAAGCACATGCTTCACAACAGTAATCGACTGTTGAAGTGTGAAAAGCTCACAGAAGAAGGAAAAAGACCAGATGTATTGCTTTTACCATTTATATTGGCCCTCACTGCAAATAAATACAGAATGATGGTGCATGAATTCCAGACCGACTGTTTTCATTACCGTCGTACGGCCACGAATCAAGAAAGAGTGTTTGTATGTGTTTACCATGTTTTGAGAGTCTTTGAACATTTCCCTGCCGGACACCTTACTGAGGTTCTCCACTCTCAGACCGCTCGACTGCTCCACCACAAAGTCCTCCTTATTATTGGTCCTGAGGGGCACAGATCACAACCACCTTCACATTTTATACAAAGCAGTCATGTAGAAAAGCATCACAAGATTGACACAAATTACCTTAGAAATATTTTACTATAGCAACGAATAGTTTTCTAATAAGAAGTGGTTTGAGACTTCGTAGTAGGGCTGTGTATTGGCAAGAACCTGGCGATTCAATATATCGTGATACAGCGGACACGATTCAATATATCGTGATATATTGCGATACTGCAAGCAAAGTGATATATTGCGATTTTCTAAATACTACTATTAAAACACACCATTGTATGAACAGGTTTGTCAATGATTACAACAGCACTGCACCCTTGTGCTGCTTGTTAATGTTGGAGTGGAGCTGAAAATGCATTGGAACACTGCCATGTAGTGGTCAGAAGTTTAAACACAACACACACTGATTCACTGTCTGCCAGGAATCTGTGTATAGATGCTGTGTTTTTGAGCAACGATATATCAAAAAACACAATATCCTGATATTTGATGTTTTCAATATTTTCTTACACCCCTACTTCATAGAACTGTTTTGAACAGAGTGACAGCTCAGGATGTAACAATCCATCAATCTGTATCGATGCATTGATCAAACAGCAAACGATTCAGTGTCATCAATGTGGCGCATACATACTGGTGCACGCATGTTTATTTTGCCTCCTGTTCTAATATTATGTGCATGATAACTCTCTCTGTACACTTCTACGCTGCAGGTGTCAGCATTTCATACCAACGGGGCACAATATGTCCCACCACCATATGCGCGCCTCAAGCAGAAAGCGGTTACTGCTTGTGTTGCATTTTCACACTATACAAACATCTGCACTGTCTGTTTTTGCTTACATAAACTTTAGTCACATGATATAAAGAGATATATCGCCAGCTTTATCACCATCCGATGTTGAGCTCTATGTAGAGTGTGAGATGTAGGTGGGATCTACCTATTTAAGAGATGTTTTAGCACCTTTTCTAAGAGTTAAACTGCTTTTGATGATTAGTTTATTAAAATAAACGTACCATAAACACTGCATTTCTTTCCTGTGTCTGCCTAGAAATGGTCTTGATGCCAGATAGAAGCCCTGCTTGTGTTTATATTAGAGCACTTAACGATGCCGCGGCTATCTACCGGTCATACCGGTCATTTGTTTTTTGAAAACATGACTGACAGAGAGATGAGACCTGTGCCACAGAATGTGAGTATGAATTGAGATACTCAGGTTAATAGCACAAACTTGTCAGATAAGATGCTGTTAACGTCGGCGGTGTGGAATTTCATCGCATCGTTTTATATCGACTGTAGACCCCAGTATCGAATAGCAGCAAATTTTAAGGTATTGAAATTACAATGCTAAAAGTCTACTGGGTAGTAGGGGTGAGAGACGACAAAGGTGTCACGATACGATACTATTGTGATACTTATGTTGCAAAACAATATTACTACGATTATAAAAAAACGATTATAAAAAAAGCACGGTGGTGTAGTGGTTAGCACTGTCGCCTCACAGCAAGACGAACCGGGTTGGATTCCCGTTCCGGGCCACTCTGTGTGGAGTTTGCATGGGCTTAAGTGGGTTTCCTATCGCAGTATAAAAAAAAACCGTTCTGACCCAGACTAGCGGGATAAAGTAGTACATAATGGATGGATATAAAAACTGCCATATGTTGAGTATTGTAAAAATATAAACATATATATTGCAAATTTATTAACATTTTTCGACTGCAAATTTTGCCCCCCCCAAAAAAACTTGTCACCATCTGTTTTATCTCATGAGATAAAGTTTTCAGTCTGTTCATCTCACTTTAATCATTTGTATTGCAGTAAAACTGGATTGTCAAGCAGACAGAGTGACTAACACTATCATAGAAAAGCTGACTTTACATTTATCCAATGATATATCAATAATTGGCATCTGTGTCTGATACAACACTGGCATGCAAAATATCTTGATACTATGCCGTACTGATTTGTTTTGGTATTACAAAAAATAACTGACAGAGAGATGAAACATTAGCCAAATGATGTAAGAGTGAACTAAGATAGTCAGGTAATACCCCAAACATTGTCAGCTCACATGAAAAGACCACTTGTTGTTGAAGTCGGTGGAATTTCATCACATCATTTTATATTGACTGTAGACTTACGCAGCAAATTGTAAGGTATCGAAATGCTGAGGCAACCGGTTAGTAGAAGTGAGACATAACAGAGGCCTCACGATACAATATTATCGCGATACTCCTGTCACAAAACAATTACTGCGATTATAAAAAATATTGCGATATGCTGGATAAACCAGGATTGCATTTATCTAGTAATATAAAAATATTTGGCATCCGTGCAGTGCCGCGTTGTGAAGAAACCTGTGATTTACACTGCAGCAGGAAAGCTCCAGTTTAACTTCACACGCTGATCATCATTAGAACGGCTAAAGCCGTGGAATATAATCATAGTGTAATGTGAAATGTGCTTAAGTGCTACAGATCTTACCACTGAACCTTGAGGTTGATGAAGACAAGGAGCTGTCTCTTCCCACGGCAGGTGTCGCACTCTTTAGAGCCATTCCCGTTGCACCTGCTGCAGCTGTAAGCAAGACAACAGTGTTCTTCATTTAGCCACAACGTTGTGTTTTTTCATACTTGCTGTGTCCTTCATGCTTGCACATAAAAGCACACGCAACTGTTATTTATTTCTTTTATTTTTTTTAAAAAAATAAAAAAAATTACTTAATTAATTTTATTTACTTCAACTTATATTATCATACTTTGTATATTTTTTGATATTTTCTATATATTTTTTATTATTTCTTTTTTGTTATCTTTATCTATTGGTGCATGGAGGAACAGCAAAGTAAGAATTTCATTGTACAGTGTATCTGTCTGTTCTGCTGTGCATATGACAATAAAACTCTTGAATCTTGAATGTATATCAGTGCAGCATGTGAGATTTTTTCTTTATAGCAATTAGCCTCATTGTCAGTAATGATAATGATTTAACACTACTAATCTGATACAGCACTTCAGAGACACCACACAGCTGAATACAGTGAGTATCAGCAAACAGCAAAGCTAGCACACACAGCTAACACAAAACAAACAACCCAGAACACCATACAGACCAGATCTGACCGGTACGAACAGAACAGCAGCAGAAACAGCCAGAGAGCTAAAGAACCACAACCAGAGTGATTGAGTTTATAGTTCTAGATAAGCAGCTCTTCTCGGCTGTAGAAGACGTTCATTCTGCTGCTTAATATTCCACCTGGATCTACGCTCTGCTGTTCCTAGTAGAGATACTTTTCAGATGTGGCTCTTCTGGAGCTGTATCAAGCGGTTTACTCCCACATAGACCAACTTCTAATATAGTTAAAAATAAAATACAGTTTCACATGAACTCATTAAAACTATTATGCTGTTTAGACCATGTTTCATGACTTGCTTGCACTAATAACTACATGTAGCCCTGCCGTGGTATATAGCCCCGCCCTCGATCGGTATCGGCTATCGGCCGATCGCGTTAAAAGGTGATCGGAATCAGCCTCAAAAACGCTGATCAGTCCATCTCTACTCTTTACATTGACTTACACAGAAAGAAAAGAAGGCCTCTCCTGTAAAGAGACCCTTGTTTTTTCTTTGAACGGCCACTTCACGTTTCCTCAACCTTAAAAACACTGGCGATCCTGCGTCCGAGTTAAAAAATAATAGTAACGAAACCCGCGCGGCTTGTGACTTACTTCTCCCTCCCACGGCCGTTGCAGTGCATGCAGCGATTGTTGTCATTGCGAAACCCAGAGCCGTTGCAAACCCAGCAGGGTTTCTGTAAGAAGATCAGTTCAGACATCATAATAACATTAAAGCATTTTTAATTAGCACGACGGATGAATACGTGAACTTCAGCTGCTTTTTGGAAACACAAAAAAAGTGACTCACACTCCCGCAGCCTGTACACTCCTTGCATGGTGTCCTCCCCATGCCCAGGCACACGTGGCAAGGCTGCGGACAACGAGAAACAACACGGATACAATCCCGGTCAAGCATTCAGTCAAGCATTAAAGAGCTTACAGGCCAAGATTCTGCAGTGTTTGAGGTAGAAATGCACCCATATAGAGCTTGTAGGCCGATAATCGTATCAGATAATTAACACCTAATTGTTATCTCTGGTGCCAATAACTGATAATTATATGTACACGTTTAAGCTCTCCCGGTAATCCACAGCATGGGAGTATCCACAGGGAGTGCGTGCAAGACGCCTCCCCGCCTCCGCACAGGCTTCAGGAAGCGCAAAGGAAATGGTGGATGAAAAACCACCAGCCAGTAAAAACTGCCCATCCCTGATCTGCCAACAAGAGCGTACAGGACAAAGACAAGTAAACAGAAGAAGACAAATGTATATCTTAGGTATATATCCTGTGTACGTTTTGTATAGTCCTTTATATATTTCAGTTATTACTAAATGTATATATTCAAGCCTATTTTTTTACTTCAATATTGTCTGTTAATTGTATGTTTGCACTGTTTGTACTACATATATAATGCTGCCCTGCTGCGGAGTTATTATCTGAGCCTCACCCCGAGAATTTCAATGCATGTTATGTCCTGACATGATGTGCAAATGACAAATAAACTTGAAACTTGAACTTGAAATGAAGAAAAGCAAGTAAGACTTCAACAGGGCTTGAGATAAAACAAGATTCAACATCCAGGTGGCTTTTTAAAGGCGACCTGAAAGGCTTCCAAATCAAATGCCAAAGATTAGCCAAAGATAAGACTGCAGTGGTTGCAGTAACACTTTACACTTTACATTGCTTCATCTACCTTGACTGGGTGCCTTCTGAACCAGTTTAACCAGTTTGGTCAAACACATGCGCACTGCAACAAGCCTTAACGTGATAAAAGACTCGAGCTAACACATTGAGCTCTTCTCAAATTCTCACTAACAGATCAACACTGAATGCTTCTAACAGTAGATCACTGAGGCTCATGGTGTTTCACTGTGATCCGCTTCTAACAGTTTCCACTGCTTTCCACTGGTTACCACTGGTTTTCACTGATAACACCGACTGATTTTCACAAATCTGTTGCTTATTATTGTTTTTCATTATCTGATACACCTCTAACGGTAAGTACCTCTGTCTGTTTAGAGCAGGGATCACTAATAGGTGGACCGCAGTCCGGATCCAGACCCAGTTGTTGTCCAATGTGGACCCAAACTGATAAACTATTGAGAATTATTTAATTTTGACTGTGTTTATTTTAAGTGTCGGAGCTTTTCTCGTCTTTATGGTATAGGGGTTGAACTCAGAGACCAATCACGTTCGCTGTATGATCACCGAAGGCTCCTCAGCCAATCAGATCTGTGCAGATTGGGGCATGTGGCGCGCATACAGGCGAGGTATGAAGTGAGGAGCAGCAGCTGGAGACTAAAGCAAGTCAGAAAGAATAACGAGCTCTAAAATCAGAAAAGTGAGCAGAGAAAACTGAGTGTTTAACAGTAACGGTTCTGGAATGGAGCTGCTCGTCTAGTTTTGGAGAATACCGCTCTGTACAACCAACATGTCAATCTGTGAAGACGTTTTATTTACTTTTTTTTTATAAACTAATATATACATATATATATATATATATATATATATACATATATATATATATATATATATATATATATATATATATATATATATATATATATAAACTATTTTTCAAAAGCATTCTTTTCATAGCCCTTATTTCCCCCCCAAACCACCGTGTTTTTCATAAACACAATCAAACTGTCTTTTTTCCTCCTTTAAGGCTTTTTAGCTCTTGCGATTTGATATTTTTACTTACGCACGAAGTGCAATATCATCCGCTGCTCTCTCTCCAGTTTTCAGAGGGGGGTGGTTTTAACAGTTTGGGGGCGGGACATGGGCTTCCATTGTGACTCAGTAAACTAGCTACTGTCGCCACAGCCACACAAATGATCATACAGTTAAGCCCACCCACTTAGAGGGAAGATATGATTGGTCAGTTTTACTGTCATTTGAAATCTGAAAACAGATTGAATAGACACGTTTGAATAATTTATTTGCCTATATTTTTGTAATTATTTAGATGTTATCAAACGGTAAGTAGATAAAAAAAAAATTATTTAAACAGTATTTAAACAGTAAATATACTGAACGGTATGTGTGATGTGTTGGTCTTTCAGTTGCTGATGGTATAAGATGCTGATACTAGGATACTTCAGTACACAGGATATGGCAGGATAACCAAAGTTAGAAATTAACAGGACCATACTAAATTCGAATTAAACACCCCTGGTTTAGAGGCTCTCTGTGTACTATTGTACATTAATTGTAAAATCGGACCCCCTTTCTATATATCTCTTGTATTTTTTGTGCTATCCTGTGTCGATCAGAACATTTTTGAGTCTTGGTTCCTCTTGAGGCTCTCGAGTTTTTCATTGTCACTGTCACCCTTGACTTGCTCACTGGGGGCTCGGACCTGCACTATATGTACAGCTGCTTTGCGATAAGGTCTGTTGTAAAAAGCGCTACATAAATATACCGTGAGTTATAAAGCGGATCTGAAGACCCCTACGCTTTATGATGAACAATAAATCGCCCACACAGATCGACTATATAGTTGCACAGTAACCAAAGGTCAAACACCAAGCCTGAAAGCCCATTCATTTCAGCCATGCATTACTATTCTTCATGATAACCGCCCCCATCCATCTCCTACTTGACAGTAGGTATGTCACACCTCCAGGTTCACCTCCCATGTGGCACAACTACACTTTCAATGATTCACCTCCTTATGATATGCGCACCACATGTCCCACAAGCAGCAGTAAGTCCTGGATGCATTCACATGTTTCTCTGCCCTGTACTTAGTCTGATTTTATGTAGCTTTGTCTTTGGTCTTTTAACTTTTAGATCCATGAGCATCTGGTTTCTCTCTCCAGTGTCACAAAGCAAACGTGAAGCCAAGTGTGTTTCGTTCCCGACCGGAGTTTTCCAATTTTCTTTACCTTAACTGAGGAGGTGTAGGGCACTCTGATATTCTGCTTGTTCTCCTGGAAGAAGGCAGGAGTCTGGGCTGCAATCTCCCAGGGTCCTGGAGCACGCTGGATAAATGCATCTACGGGTTGATCTGAAACATGAGAGATATATACTTCATCATCTACTGAGCTGTATCTGCAGAACTGAAGTGTTTATTATTAAGACAGTGGTCAGATCGGATAGAACCGCATGCTTCTCAATGGAGGGATTAGCAGTACACTATTAGTATTAGTCTATGTGATGTGTGCACTGACAAAGTATTTGATTTAACTGATTTCACTAGAACAGCAACAACCTCAAACAAGTTGCATGTTTCTCTTCCCTGGAAATGTCAAGTCAAGTCAAGTCAAGTTTATTTGTGTAGCGCTTTTTACAACAAATGTTGTCACACTGCAGCTTTACAGAAGTTTGAAAACATGAGGTCACAACATATATCCCCAACTGTGCCTATACCATACTGAGCGAAAGTCTTAGGCACCTAATCTGATTGTTTAAAACCATTTATCTTATCAATAAGTGTATCTACACCAGTAAGAACATCAGATATCATTAGAACAGATGTAAATAATCATACATACAATACAAAGAACAAAGTGTAGTTCCAGATTTCTCCTGGACGCCCCAGACATTGTATGAATGAAGTACTGAGCAGTCAAAGCAGGTATTAGATGAGAACTGTAAATAATACTGGGTTGTTTCTACAAGGAGAAGCTTGGAAAGGGTTACATAAACACACTGACGTATGTTTGAATATTTTAAAACTGTTTTGATGAGCAAATTAAAGCTTCCTGTCTGGAAAAACGCTTTTTAAATATAATATATATATAATATAATATAATTTTCTGAAGTGCCTAAAACCTTTGCACAGTAAAGTATGCACCCGCAGATAGCACGTGGTTTACTACGATGCTTACTGTGGTGCAAAGTCTAAAAAATTATAATGATAAATTGACTGAAATAGGCCAGATGTATCCCAGTTATACTGGTTCTTCTAGCTGTGGTTTGGGTCTCAACAGAAAGCACTGACTAAACTGGACCTAAAGACCCAGCTTCTTACTGGTATACGGCTCCTGACTCCACTCCGTGGATCTGGACTCAGTGAAGGTCTCCAGGCGATACTAAGAGTAAAAGAGCAAGAGGAGGAGATTACAACACCAATATGCAACTCATATAGTCACTACTCAAGGAAATGACACATCTTTATAGGCTTGTCAAGAGGAAATATGCTTACATCATTCACCTTTTGAACAAGTAGGTGTAAAATTGGAAAGTCTCCAAACAAAACTGTGAGCACTTAGCTGGGAAAATAAACATATCACCTAAAATTCTACTGTTGCTTCCAGTGGCATGCAAAGATTTGGGCACCCCTGCTCAAAAGTTCTGTTACTATGAGAAGAAGAGGATCCTCGTCTGATTTTCAACAAGCAGAAAGTTGTGGATTTCAACATTTTAAGAAAAATCAGTGATTTTAATTGTTTTGTATAATTTTTGAGTTAATATAAGAAAATAAGCACAATGCAAAAGTTTGGGCACCCCAAGCACCTAGACCTTACTAAGCGTGTGAGGGCTTTGGCTTGGTCACATTCAAAGCTTTATAAGTACTCAGGCTTCTTAAACCTTGTCCCAACCATCCAGCAGCTCCTCCTAACAACAGCCCAGCACTCTGAACATTGAAATAATTGATGCCCACAAAGCAGGCTTGAGTTATTGCGAGATGGAAGAAGAAATTCCAGCAAAATCTGGAAGCAACCATCACACCATCTGTAAAAAAACTGGCTTCTGAAATATGATAATGATCCTAAACACACCTCAAAATCCAAAATGAACTACCTTAAGCTGTTGGCATAAACATCACTGAAGGTTTGAAGGTGGATAGACCTCAAAAGAGCAGAATCTTAAGAAGGAACAGAAGCCTTCTGCAAATCCACAACACTAGAATGGAAAGACTAGCTGACTGCAAAAAGGATCTACAAGCTGTGACACGCCAGATGCGGTCTACTGACCGTGCAGGATGACTTAACTTTTGCTTTGGGCCCTTCTCCTTTTATTTTCAGACTATAATAGACGAAATCTAAAAGAAATGGCCTGCAATATAAAAGAAATGTGTCTTTAACGTTGTACTGTTTAGAAATAACATCTTTTACTAATGTAGTTTTTCATGTAACAGAAATTTGACCAGGGAAGCCTACATTTTTGGAAGACACTATATAATAAATGGAGAGCAGTGAAGGGCCTGTCAGCATTACCCAAATAATCTCTTAGTGACATGAGATTTTTGGATTTTTGGGTAAAAAAAAGTATTATAAGAGTGAGCACTGATTACGAGTAACCTATGAGTATATTACAGTATTATGAAGACATTGAGAATGATAATGTTCCGCCCACCCTGTAGGTGTTAAAAGGCTCCATGCTGGTGATGACTCCGTCTTTGGCTGGTCCAGTGCTGTAGCAACATTTACTGGAAGCGTAGCTCACAAAGGCCTCACGTGCAGCCTCCTCTGTGATGGAGGGAATACTGGAAAGATAAACAACAACACCAGCAAAATCAACAAATTAGTAAAGACAGATTAAGATCCGTGTGTGTTCTAGCACAGGGTCTCATTTTGACTTAATAATTGGCTGTTAATGAGCTATTTGCTGGGTCAGGTGTGATGGGAGCAGGGAGAGTGCAAGTAGGTGTAAGGCAGTGAGTCTCCAGGACTGGGGTTGAGTAACACTGTTCTAGCATGTCTAGCAGCTTGCGTGCCAGGTGTGTGACAGTAACGTAGCAACAAACAAAGAATGTACAGGTTGAGCAAGAAAATACAACACTATGGGCTTTCCAGTGTGAGGCTGCATGTCTATACCATATACGTGTGTGTGCATGTGCTTAAGGGGTGTGTACATTTAGAAAAATTGGACCAATCAAGTTGTTTTGACTTACAATTGAAAACTATAATATACTTTAATATATTCTGTTTATTAGGGATGCATGAGTGGGATTTTTATGGCTTATTTCTATTACAGTTTATTGGCCGGTGACTTATCAGCTTCTTTTAATGAACTCAAAGCTCATACTGTGTGGGGAAAATGAGCTCATAAACACATTTGAGTACATTCTGTTATCCTCAGTCACAGCATAAGTAATATCATATGGTCTCTAATGAGCCACATGAAGGACCACGAGTCATGCATAATTATACTACAGCATTTTGTTATAGATGTTAGAAGCTGCATCAAATGCAGTGCAAGCGCACTTACCTCACAGTTCTTATATCCTTAATTGCAACATAGTCAGACAAAAAAATACAAATAATTGATTGACTGAATTTTGGAGTAATTATGCATCCCTAATATTATACACCAGGGGTATTTAATTAAAAGTCAGTAAGGTCCGCTTAGAGGAAATGTCCTCAGGACCATCATCATTTCTAACTTCTAACGTTCTGATTCAGTGGTGTTTCCTGAAGTAGTCTAGTATCAGCATCTTATACCATCAGCTACTGAAACACCAACACATCACACATACCGTTCAGTATATCTCAGTATATTTACTGTTAAAATGCTGAACTGAATAAATTATTTATAAACTTCTAATAACTGTTTTTAACTCACTTCAATAAAAACAAGAGCCACATTAAAAAAAACAGAACGCTTTTGAAAAAAGTGCATCTTAAAGTGTTTATTTATAGAGAAAGTAAATAAAACGTGCATCGTTTTGTTAAATCACTTTCACAAACTGACATGTTGGTTTTACACAGCGATATTCTCCAAGACTAGGTAAGCAAGTTTTCTGTTTTTAGAGCATGTTATTTTCTTTCTGACGCACTTGATTCTCCGACTGCGGGTTCTCACTTTGTACCTCGCCTGTGTACTCGTTGCACGCAAAGCCCGTATACCGTAAAGACTATAAAAGTTCCACCGCTCAAAAAAAAAAACAACACTATCGAAATTAAATCATTCTCAATAGTTTATCGCTTTGGGTCCGCATTGGACAACGTCTGCGTCCGGACCGGGACCGTGGGCTGCCTATTAGTAACCCCTGTTATACACCATATACACTGTTTACTGTAAGTGAATAACAGTGTGTGGGTTATTAAACTAGGACTATATATTGATTTATGCAGGACAGAAAGAAGAGAGCTGCTTACTGCCAGTTGGGCTGGACAGGGCCGGGCTCTGGCACTGGCATTGGAACTGTCGGCATAGGAGGAGGAAGATACCCACCTACATCAAGATATGAGAGAGAGAGAGAGAGAGAGAGAGAGAGAGAGAGAGAGAGAGAGAGAGAGAGAGAGAGAGAGAGAGAGAGAGAGAGAGAGAGAGAGAGAGCTCTTTGGTAAGTGAGACATTTATCAACTTATATATATACTTTTGCTGACAAAGACATTTAATGTTGGATCAATTTATTCAATAAAAGGATGAAAATTTCTATAACTGATGTTATTTGATTTGTATGGTTCATTAAACTCATTAACATGAATTTACACCCACCAGCCACTTTATTAGGTACACCTCATTTTATCATATAGGAGCTACACATACAGACTGTAATTCATCTGATTCTCTATATACTTTAATACCCTGTGCTTCAATGGTCAGGACCCTCACAGGACCACCAAAGAGCAGGTACTATTTGGGTGGTGGCTCATTCTCAGCATTGCAGTGACACTGATGTGGTGTGTTAGTGTGTGTTTTGCTGGTGTGAGTAGATCAGACACAGCAGTGCTGCTGGCGTCTTTAAACACCTCAGTGTCACTGCTGGATTGAGAATAGCCCACCACTCAAATAACATATGCTCCGTGGTGGTCTTTTGGGGGTCCTGATCATTGAAGAACAGGATAACAAAGTATATAGAGAAACAGATGGACTACAGTGTGGAAGTGTGGAACTAGGACGTGCTCCTGTACGGTAAGTAGAGCTGATCAAATGCACAGTGCGAGTTGAAACAAGCAGGTGGTTTTAATGTTATGGCCAATCAGTGTGTGTGTGTGTGTGTGTGTGTGTGTGTGTGTGTGTGTGTGTGTGTGTGTGTGTGTGTGTCTGGAACTATAAACTAACTACTCTATGTGCTGTATTTAAAAGGTGACTTATAAAGTACCTCCTCCGCCAGCAACTGTCCCTTCGTAGCCCGGTACATTGTCGAACATGTTGGCAGGTGGCGCGGACGGGACATTTGGGTCTGCTGCGGGGGCGGCCATGGCTAAAGGAAAACAAGTCAAACCGGTCAGGGCAAGACCTCAGATCAGCTACACACCACAAAACACAAAACTATCATATTGCTCATAGTTACTGCTTTAAAGGGTTTCATTACAAAACGCCCATAATCCACAAGTAACAATTTTAGACGATCCAGGCACTTAAAAGAACATATAACCAGAAACACATTTTAAGGGTTTTCATCACAATACAATGTTAATGCTTCTTGTATGTGTAAAGCCCATGCCCAACAACCTACAGTACAGTGTAAAGGTTTTAGGCACTTGAGGACATTATTATATTCAAAAAGCTATCTTTTCCAGACAGGAAGCTTTTATTTGCTCTGCAAAACATTTTATTTTATTAAATATTCAAATAGTATTTAAAGTAAGTAGTTTTTACATATCATTTAGCCCTTTCCAAGCTTCTCCTTATGGCAGCAACCCAGTATTATTTACAGTTCTCATCTAATACCTGCTTTGACTGCTCAGTATTTCATTAAGCTAAATCAAGATTGCTGCTGAAGGAACTGAATACATTCATACAATCTCTGGGGCGTCCAATAGAAATCTGGAACTACACTTCTTCAAACTGGAGCTCAAGATATGATCTACTTCTCTCACAATAAGATATTCATGTTACTTTGTATTGTATGTATGATTATTTACATCAGTTCTAATCAGATCTGGTGTTCTTACTGGTGAAAATACACTTATTGATCAGATAAAGGCTTTTAAACAATCAGTTCAGGTGTCTCAGACTTTTGCACAAAAGTGTATATAATGAAAAAAAAAAGAAAAGTGGTCTATACAGCATTTGGAAAAGAAGCCCATCAAACATTCAAAGTTTTTCATATTAAATTAACATAAACACATCATTTCAGTTGAGACTTACAGAAGTTCAAGGTTAAGGGAACCAAAAAGCTTAGATGACAGACCAACCATTTCCTTTATATTCGTCTAATGTGACATTTCTCATCATTTACCAATATTTACTACACCAGCTTGGCTCACTGACCTCATGAAATAAAAATAAAAATGTGGAAAAAATATGTAGATCAAAAAGAAAGCACATAGAAACTCTCCTACAGTACACCATGCAGGATTTTGTTAAATCTGTTAACTCACCCTCAAATTAACTCCTGTCTGTCAAACTCCAGTACTGAGCTAAACATGAAGCGTGTGTCGCTGAACGTGCTCCCAGAACTGTGACTGGTGCTTCAGACTGAAGGGAGATGTTAATCTGTTGGGAAATGCTGGGCGTGTCTCAAAACAACCTTTCCTTCCCTGCAGTTTTCTAGTGCACTTCAAAGCTTATTTCCTGATGAACTTGAGAAGCACCCTAAACTACCATAGTGCAGCCTAGAGTGCATTCAAGAAAGTTTCAGGATGCATGACATATGATATTTTATTTTACAGTTATTTGGTTGGAAGGACAGAACAGAGAAAGGAAGAACCACCAGCTACATTAATATAATAACATCAATAACTTTGAACTGTGAACATAACTATTTATGTGCTGCATTAAATCCACTTAACTGGGGCTCGTTTTACTCTACTTATAATGAAACAAAGAGTTAATCACTGTTATGGAAGTGCTGATGATATGCACACGGAAAATAGCTTGAAAAACATCCTGGTTCCATTAATTTACATTAAAAATAAAGTAGGTTTTCCCCCTGTCCTGTAAAGTTGCCTTTTTGGAGACACTTGGTTTTGGATTTGTAGCCAATAGAGGAATTTGTGCATGCATATATATATATATATATAAAGCCTATTTTTGTATAGATGCTTATTTTGCATATAGTCCTGGTACGGCCGCCAATCCAAGTTAAGGATGTTATTGGGCTAATTGGTTGTTAAGACACTCTTGTTCAATTGTGATGCACAGCTGAAAAACATTCTACTAATAAGTGAGTATAAAAGGGAGAACAACATTCTAGTTAGTTTAGTATCTGAAGATCAGCAGTTGATGGCTTGCTGACCGACTCACAATGTCCAGAAAGAAACAACTTTCTTTAGAGACCCGTCAGTCCATTGTTGTGTTAAGGAAGAAGATACTCCATTGAAAACAAGAACACTTCACTGTGATCCCAAACTTTTGAGCGGTAGTGCATATATATATATATATATATATATACACACACATATATATATACACTTTTTTATAATTGAATGTGTATAATATAATATAGATATATATATATACACACACACACACACACACACACACACACACACATATATATATATATATATATATATATATATATATATACACATATATATACACACATATATATATATATACACACATATATATATACACTTTTTTATAATTGAATGTGTATAATATAATATAATATGTGTGTGTAATTTACTGTCGAAAGAACACAAGGGGCTGTTGAATTGATGACCCTGCGGTGTGGAGGGCCTCAGAAGCACAAGGAAAATGCATGGCCAACCTACATTTACTGTATTAAAGCGTACCTTAAACACATGAGTCTACACTCCGTCTAGACTTTTAGAGTCACATAGCCTACACACCTCACATACAAGAAGTCGGACAGTTTGTGGACTATATATTTTGTCAGAGAGTCGTTTGAGAAGCAGCTACGTGTGTTTTAAAGCTCCAGTGGTATCTAGAACAGTCTTAGGTTCTACACTGGACGATTAAGAAATGGTTATCAATGAGACTTTTCAAGAGACACTACTGAATGTTACACGTGTTAATAATCTTAAAATAATGTGAAAAAATAAGATTAACAAGTAAACAGGTGATGTCCTGCTGCTGTGTTGATGAAGCTCTACGGGATGTTGGAGCTTCAAGTGCTTTTCCATGCTTTCGGTAGGCGCAGCCATCTTTGTGACGCATTGACGCACGTTATGCTTATCAATGTAATTTTGAAATCGATTACCAATCACCCCCCCCATCTACTCTTTATCTGTATTTGTTCTTATCTTCACCCCCCTTACCCCCTCCTTAACCTCCTCTTCTTCCTCCACTTTCATCTTTCACCTTCATCGCGCTCCCTTTATGCTCCCCCCTAACCCTTAGGACTCAGACTAGACTAGACTAGACCGATGACTTAAGCTGTGGTCGTGTCTGCTTCTGCATGCATGTGATAAAGTCAACACTGAAGCTCTCCAGTCTCCTGAATCTGACTCCTGATTCCTAAAGGCTTAATTTCTAACAACCGGAATATAAGCTTCTGATTTTTAAACAGCTGCTCAGTCCTTATTTTACTCGATTGCTATCCACTGTGGGGCAAACATGTGGGCCTCTTGAGAGGGCTTTCGGGACCAGTTGGAGTATCACTGAGATAAGCTTCCACTATTACAGGATATGAAATGACTTCCCTTTGCTGCCTGATAACCGCTCTCTGCAGTTCCTCCTCGGAAGTTTGGACTTTAGAGGCTGTGAGTATGACGTCACTAGTGCATTCCTATCATTAAAAAGCCCATTCACATTACATTACCACATAAGCAGAGGATGTTTATGAGATGAGTGATACGTTTTTTAGCAGCACCACACAACACGTTTGTGTTTTTGTGAGTGTTCATATGTGTCAAGTGTTTTTGTTAATACACTCCCAACCGGGAAACTTGGAGATCATAGAACAATCAAGAGTCTCAATAATAAACAAAACGTTTGGCCTTCATATACCCTCGCCTCAAAAACATATTTTCAACTTGTCTTGAAAGGCAGTACGTGCCCCTCAGTCGGCCTGAGTGGCTAAACATTCTCCAACAAAACTTGCTTTGTTGGAGAACCCAATGTAAGGCTTTGGCAATGAGAATTAATATCGTTTATAATTTAAGGTATGATTTTTATTCAAAGCCCCAGCATATCTAACACAAAATGGCATCTAAATTTCATGTTTCAGTGCCTGGATTCCAGTTGCTTGCTTTAACAGCTTCTTATTCACCAATTTCTGGTTTTCATTTGTCCATTCCACCTTAAATGAAAGCTATATTCTGGTGCCTCTGGCATTATAATAATAACTGCGGCATCATTAAAAGTGGAACTGGAAAATGAAATGGTTGGATCTATGCTGTCTGGTGTCTGAGATCATGTTTTGTAATAAAGGTTTGGCTTAAAACATATTTTATTCAATTTATTTTAATGCGTTCTTGGCGGAAAACTTCAACAACATCAACATTCTTTAAAAAAATCAATTCAGAAGAAGACATGTGAATTAACAAATACTTACTAATACCTACTACAACTGATACCTGAGGCAACAATGAAAAACATCCGTCCAATAAAAAACATCTCCATTTTTGTCGATTTTGAGTTTTCTACATCATTTGAACATGCCAGTGGTTGTTTACATTGTTACATTAATTAACCAATAGAAGTGCTCCAATACAGCTTGACAAAAATACTAGTTCCACTGAATTACATTGAAAGCAAAGCATGTTTTTGGTGATACCTGTTTTCCATTGGACATACATAAATACACACACACACACCGTGCCAAAAAGAATATAATATAATATTATATAATATATATAATATTCCTCAACCAATATATTAAACAATTCTTGTACTAGTAATGAGAGGAATACAAATACCCAAAGTAACACTGACCAAACTGTGCCTCATGGTAAGTTACAGCGTAGAAAGGTTGCTTAACACCTCAGCTGAAGAACTTCAAAGCACATTCTTAAAAAAGACGGTTCTTCAGGGGTTCTTTAATAAAGGAGTTCTAATACTTCTTTGCATGATCAATGGTTCTTCAGACTGAAAGGAAGTGTGCTGTATATGGTTCTTTATAGCACCAAAAAAGGGTTCTGCTGTTGTCAGGATGTCAAGCATGTTAAATGAGAAGAACCCACTTCAGTGCTCCATGGAACCTTTTTTATATACAACACATTTTCTATCAATCTAAAGAACCACTTCTCCAGACAAGGAACCATTTAAACATGGAATGGATCTATAGAAAACTCATGGTTCTATAAATATAGTCCATATAGTTCTATATAGAACTGTATTGAAAATTATTCTGTATGGCACTAAAACAGGTTCTGCTGTTGTTATGATGTCAAAGCTTTTTGGTGCTATACAGAATAATTCAGAACCAAAAAGGTTATATTTAGAACCATACACAACACATACTAATCCAAATAACCCTGTAAAGAACCAATTAAGCAGGAAACACATGGTTCCATGTATATTCTATATGGTTCTATACAGAACCTCTTTGAAAATAGTTCTATATACAACCAAAAATGGTAACAAGCTTGACATCATAACAACAATTCTTTTTGATGCTATATAGACCCATATACGACACATCGGTCTGAGGAACCATTTTAGGCATATATATATATATATATATATATATATATATATATATATATATATATATATATATATATATATATATATATATATATATATAGAACTAATGGTTCTATATAGAACCTTTTGAAATGTGTTCTACATGGCACTAACATGGGTTCTGCGGTGTTATGATGTCGAGCTTGTTACAACAGCAGAACACTTTTTGGTACTATACAGAATCATATACACAACACAACAATCTGAAGAACCACTGTACCAGGCAAAGAAGTGGTTCTACATAGAACTCCATGTTCTAAAGAGAACCATAGCCTTGATCAGAGAACCTGTGTTAGAACCACCTTTGTAAAGAGAAGTATAGTTCAGACAGGTGGGTGGTTGGGGGGCGTGATCAGGCCTGAGCACGCTGACAGTTAACAGGTCCCCTTGTAGCTCCGCCTACCTGCTGTACAGTAAGCATGACCACGATGTCAGTTGTTGACCACATGACCGCTCTTGACGTCATATATTAGGTCCTAGACTGGTGTTTATCTCATGACAGTGTTCATCTACCTGCCATGAACAAAACTCGAACAACACCTCCCACCTCCCACACCTGTTGGCACGTGTTCAACAGCGGTCCCGTGGTCAGGAACTGACCCACACAGACTGGGGTGATAGGGCTGCAGTACACTTGCATAGTGGACATACAGTCAGTGGGTGGACGTGTGTGTTTCTACAGTTTCTATAAACCTCATGTTCAGCCTGCCTGTAAATATAAAGGCGATAGAGTAGCTTTACCTGGACCTGCTGAGGGCGCGTAGCCGAGGTTCGCCGTGCCATAGTTGGACCCGTAATCACTTGAAAGTGAAACAAAATCGTTATTTCATCTTAACAAAACAACCAACACACTTACGTATCAGCAGAATGGTGATAGAAGCGTTAACCTCACCCTACGATCGGTGTCCTCTCCATATCAACACGTTAGGCGCCAAAATAGTGAAGAGTTTTCTGCCCTGCTAACGACGTGACTGACGCTGGTTTTGTTCACCCGTATTGCGACAAGTCCCGCCTCCCCCGCGCTGGGATTGGCTAATAGGTCATGCTCATAGACAAGACGCTTGGAGAGGAAGAACTTTTAGCCAATCGTAGAACAGAAGACGCGCTTCCCCCAGCCAATCACAGCGGGATCTGCCTAAAATCGGGTGGGAATAAAACAAAATCAATTACTTCCCGCTAGCTCAGTCATTTCTCATGTGACTGATAAACCTGTTTTTATTACGGATATAAAATGAGTCACACACTTTCACAGCAATCTGACGAGCTACAGATATCCCCAAGGCCTAAAATGTCTGTGTATAAACGTATATAAACTCTTAATTTGGCGACGAGAGCGCATCAGATACTGATATCGTTAGTGGGTGTCTTGCTAACATGCTAACATGCATTGCTAATGGCTCCTCTGTCTTATAATCAATATAATCAATGCTCTTTGTAAGATGATATATGTAATACGAGCCCTGTTTAATGCTATATTTACTCTTAATATTATGCATTCAGTTGTTCAAGTAAATAAACCATGTTGGTATAGAGCTGGTTTAGCTGGTTACCAAGCTTGGTCATGCTGGTAGGTGGGTAGGTCACAGTGGGGGTCCATGATTTTGCTGTATGAAGTGCTCATTTATTGACACACCAATAGAACTGCACATACAACTCCCCTACACAAACACCCACACAAAGCAGAACCTAACTAAGATCGTTACCTGACACAGATTAACATATTAGACACTACAAAACAACTTGCTTGAACCAAGGTAGTAATCAATATATATATTGAGGGGATCTGTCAGTGTTCCTATCATTTGTGGCTGGAACACTTATTAATCAACCATCAGTAAATGTAACATCATCCCCTCCCAGTGGATTTGACCCACACCCCCCAACATTCAATTCACGGCTACCGCCTTAACTTAAATCAACAACAAGCTACACTAAACAAACAGTGTCGTCTCCAGTGGCCGTCAGAATGGTCACTCGTCACAAGCTTCTAGAGGTCAGTACCAGGCAGTACCTACAATATGCTGTCTGTGCT